>OY728136.1:1123558604-1124131604 GCA_963277665.1 Viscum album | reverse complement strand
CCTACACCCCCACTTGCACCACCACCCTCCCCCCACCCCACCTACACATCCCACCCCCAACCCACAACCTGTGCACCCCCCACCTCACACCCAACAAGCTCCCCCCCACTACACACCCCCTCTTGTACATCCCCTTCACCCACTATACATCCCCTACCTGAAACACCCCCCACCCACTACACCCCAGCACCTGCCCCCCCCCCCCCCACCACTTACACAACCCCTATCCGCCACCCCAATCAGCACAACCCCCCCCCCCACACACACACACACCGACCTCACCCCAGCATACCCGCCCTGCATAGCCTCCCCCCCAAATCCCCACCCTGCACAGCCCACCCCCACATACACAGCCCCCCCCCCCGCCACCTCACCTCCACCTGCACCACCAGTCTAACCAGCCCCAATCTATTTGTATTGTTCACTAACTCTACAGAGTACTGGCTATAAATACTTCAAATAATGTTGACTTACAAAATCTGACTCACAAAATCAGGAATCTTGAAGTGTAGAAAAAAACAAAAACAAATTAAATTACAATTATCGGTTATACCATAGCGCAATGAACATCTGGTTTAGGCCAAATCAAAACATAAAACAAAACAATATATGGAAAACATTGAACCTAAGCCACCACTTATATATTTAAAGTGAAGAAAAACCACTATCTGATTGAAGGGTGGAAGAATTTTCCATGTGAGGGAGCTATGTGTCTTGTATTTAGGTCTGCAATTGGGCGGATGGGGGATTGGGGATGGTAACAATTTTAGGGGAAAACTTTCTCCAATGGTTTTTTAAAACCGTTGGGGAAAGGTAAGCTTTACCAACAGTTTTTTCAAACCATTGGAAAGGGCATTATAAAACTCACTTTTACCAATGGTTTTGTAAAACCGTTGGGTAAAGTCTCACATATCCCAAAAGTTCTAATAAATCATTGGGTAAAGACCTATCAAAATATCTATTCCAACGAGTTTCATAAACCATTTGGAAAAATCCGCTGGGAAATCCTCCATTTCTAGTAGTGTTATGATAGTTTGAAATATTATTTATTATATAATGATTTACAGTTTATAAAGGTCCAACACTCATTAAAGTTGAAGATAAGATGAATCATGTTTTAAAAAATCATCCAATAAGAATTTGACTGTTTTTGGATATTGGTTTAATATTTATAATCTTATTTGTTTAAATCCTTCATCAATTAGATAAACACTACATCATTATTATGTCATAAATAATTATTTTTTTTGAAGTTTAAAAATTATAAATAAATACAATGATTTATAAAATATTTTTAGATTTATAATTAATATTCATAGTCATGGAGATAACTTATATAACCCCAAGAAAAAATTGATTTACTAAAAAATATATGTTTATTCCATTTTTATCTTTACTGTAAATCAATTAATATAATGTTTCATTATCACTATTAAGTGGCTCCATGGGGTCCCAAAACTGACCCAAGGATTTCCATGGTCATAAATGTTTCATCCTATAGTATTAGGACACATATTTGGTAAATTAATATTATTAAAATATTATATTTACCTTGAATTATCATATTTACCTTTAATAGTAGTAAATAAAAGTCAAAAGATACTTTTCACCAAAACTTATTTTCATTTATTAAACCAAATTTTACATACTAATAACAACCATGTATATCTGATTTTCAAAATTCAATTCATAGTAGCGGTAAAATCTCATTTAAATGAAAAAGTCTGTTTTCTAACAACTCAGTGTTTTCACTATTCATCAAAAAATGATATTTTTTTAGAAAAACACAAAAAATTCATCCTAAGCTATATTTGATATTACAAATTAAAAAATTATGTCTATATTACCAAATTAAATACATATTAGTTGGATTAATTAAATTTATAATTAATTACCATTGTCAAAACAAAAAGCGTGTTTTCATGAAATAATAACTATCAAAAGATTGGCACTTGTTTATGTCCAATTTCAAAGTGAAATTATTTCCAATGACCAACATTAGATTAAATGGTAAAAATATAATCTAATTTAACATTAAAAACAATTAAAAAGATAATTTAACAATATAAATAAATTATATTAAAAGGAATTTTTGAATTAAAATACAGTATTTTTCACTATTCATTAAAAAATGAATTTTATCAGAAAAATATCGAAAATTTACCCAGAGTAAATTTTGATGTTTCAAATAAAAAGAAGATTTTATTTTTTAAAATAGAACATATAAAAGTTACAAAAACTAAATTTAAATAGGGTTCTCCATTAAAAGGTGGTAAATCGACCTTTTAATGAATATTAGACTATTTGTGCTTAAAATTAGATTCTCTTGCATTTTAAGCCTCTAACATTTATTAAATAAATGTAAAAAAAATTAATAAAAATTTATAATAATATTTAAGTTAGTTCTATTCGTTTCCGCCTATACAACATGTAGGGATTAAATATCATTTAAAATAATAAAATATTATTATTTTTCAGTATGACTCATCATTGTGTGCAACATAAGATTTCAAAGAATCGAGTTGTTGCTTATCGGGTATTCCATCGAACATAGCATCCCCTTTAAAGTAAATTTAATATTTAATTTAAAAATATTAAAAAATATGAAAATTTATTATTCATTATTTACCTGGGATGTTACATGAACGACTCCTATGGTGTTATTACTTTGGATTGGATATTTTAAGTGATCTTAACAACATATACAATGTTTTCTAGTATGGATATGAATGTCATTCAACTTAACTGAGCCATGTGAGTATCATATGACACTGATCATTGGGATGATATTGTGTGCATATTATTGACATTAATAGGTAAAATTCAGTTGGTAATAACTTTGTATTAAGTGATATATTCAAGTCACTTTGTATGATGCCGATAGAAACATAAACCATTATAGTGAATTGGATCCTCAAGGACGTATTACCATATACAGGTTCCCAGTGAGTGTTAATTCACCATTATTCTTATATTATATTGTGGAATATAAGAAGAAGTCCTTGTGATTATGATCAAAGAGGATCAGGGCCTAGTAGGACAATATTAGTCATCTTGAACATTGAATGCCTATTTTTTCATCACCTATTTTGGAGAATGAGTCGATGAATGCGTTAGATGCCTTATGCAGAGATGATTATGTAGATGAGACCCTATGATATGTGACATTGATGAGTGGTTTAATATTTGGGATATGTTGTAAGATCTTTTTCCCCTCATATGAAACATGATCTTTTGGGATATGTGGGACACAAAGAAGCCCTTATTTTTGACATAGATCTTTATAGGTTGACATTCAGTTTGATTCAGGGAAACCATTGATAGGGGTCTGTCCATGTTTTTGGCTTCCTTCAAGGTAACAATCTTTGTTATATGATCATTTAAGATTGATGTAGGTACGTGATTGGGTTTTTTATATAGTTAGTATTATTCCTTCAGTTTCTAAGGAAGAATATAGGATGATTCGGTTTCGAAACTATCTTCAGTAATCATGACTACTCAAGTGTGTGTCCTAATTGATAATTAGTTGCATTGTCAGGGCTAAAATTTCGAAAAATTACGTTGTGTGAATGGTGGTCATAGATAAAATTATGGTAAAATATGGATCATATATTTTGAAGAGGAGTTCCAAGTGAGATTCCAAATTAAAGATATTATCATTACTTGTGGAATTTTCATCTTATCCTTGTAGTGGATGACTTGAAGGAGAGAGGGTCGGATGATGATGGTACATGTTATTTATGTGTGGAACCATTTAAAAATATAATTTCACGAATGAAAATTTGAAATAAGATTAATAATACTTTTAAATAAATTGTTTATTCAGGGTTCGTGATAGTTTGGATAAGATGGTAAATGTTCCTTCAAGGTAGAGGAGAAAATGAAAATAAATTGGGGGACCATGAGGAAGTGGACCCGCTGCTCGACCTAGACACACATTATCAAGATATGTGGTTTGAGTAGCTTTTTATATGTAATTTAGATGTATTTTAGGATATCATGGATCAAGGGAGAGAAATACATTCTTATCGATACACTATTGGCATACTATTCATTGCAGATGATCATGTCCTTTTATCTTCACATTGTCTTGAGTACATTAAGAGAGAGTTGGATATACATTGAGATTCATAAATATATATATTTCTTTGACAAGAAAACATATTGATGTTTTTCTTTAGGGCCGAAATACGGTTAAATACATAGTGGGGAGTGAACCATTAGAAGCTCCATGGTAGATGAGAAAATGAAAATAAATCAGGGGACCATGAGACTGTTGACCCGTGGCTAGACCTGGACACACATTATCAAGAGATGTGGTGTGAGTAGTTGTTTATAGGTAAGTCAAACCTATTTCATGAGATCATGGATAAATAGAGATACATACATTCCTATAGATACACTCTTGACAAACTCTTCATTAGAGATGATCATGTTCTTTTATCCTATCATTGTCCTGAGTACATTAAGAAAGAGTTGGATATACACTGAGCTTCATAAATATCTATCTTTTTTTTGACAAGAAAACATATTGATGTTTTTTTAGGGACAAAATATGGTTAAACATATAGTGGGTAGTGAACCATTATATGCTCCATGGTAGTATAGAAAATGAAAATAAATCAGGGGACCATGAGATGGTTGACCTGTGGCTAGACCTGGACACACTTTATCAGGAGATGTGGTGTGAGTAGTTTTTTAATGGTAAGTCAAACCTATTTTATGAGATCGCGAATCAAGGGAGAGAAATACATTATTGTAGATAAACTCTTGTAATACTCTTTATCAGATATGATCATGTCCTTTTATCTTCACATTGACCTGAGTACATTGAGAGAGAGTTATCTATACACTGAGCTTCATAAATATCTGTCTTTTTTTGAAAAGAAAATAGATTGATGTTGTTCTTTATTACTGAAATAAGTTTAAACATTTAGTGGGGAGTGATCCACAAGAATTTTTAGGGTGGTTTCCCTCATGATTAGTTTAGTTCAACATTTATTGGGGAAACCATTTTCAAGAAGTTGGAACAAGTGATGTTATGATGTAGTGTGTTGACAATCATGATTAGTGATTTTTTCCATGCTAGTGATTTGATTCAGATATAGATGGAGCATGGAACATTTATCTTGGATCTCAACCATGATACAATGATAATGATAGTCCTCTGTTGGAGAGTATCAAATTGGTTGTGGTTAAAATTATTTCTTGATGGAAGGGTTGTTAATGATGAGAGACCATCCTTGTTGACCCACTGTTGGATGGTCAATAGAGCATAGTTTTGAAGATGAATATGATGATGTGGTGAATGAGTTTAAACAATATGGATTTTAATGGAATAGAAGATTTTTTGGGGATAATTTGAGGTTTTTTATTTTTTTAGATTACATATTTGAGCAGAAATATGGATTTTTTCTTTTAAATTCTTTAATGGGGAAGAATGGAAATTTCCCCCCATCAGATGACTTAAGATAATTTTCCAAACCACTGAGTTAGTTTTAGAATAGGTTTTAAACCCTAGGAAAAGTTTTTTGAATAATTTTGATCCCTTCAAATTTTAATGGAATGAAAACATATATTTAATATTAAATTAATTAAATATTATTTTATTTGTGCATGTTCGTTCCATGATGTATTTTTAATGGAGCATCGAATCGGGTTTTAATCTTTGATATTGAGTTGTGAATGTATATTTTTTCTTATTTGTGGCATAAACTCATTTCGGGAAAAGGGCCCATGCCCCATTTTCTTTTTCTTTTATTTTCTTTTGTTCTTTTATTTCTCCCCTTTTCTTTTCATCTCCCCCCCTCACTTCTTATGCACACCTTAATGGACTCCATTATTGTTACCTAGAGAGAAAATTATTCTGGTAAAAGAGAGATAGAGAGATATAGATATATATATATATATAGGATAGATGAAGGTAAGAATCATCAGGAGTCTTAGGAGGGGCCAAGTCGTTGTACGAAAGATGTGGAGCATAGAAATTGGAAAAACATTAGCAGATTCCACCCAAAGGTAAAGCCTTTTTATGTGTATGTTTTACATATCTATATATTTACATTGTTCGAGTTTTAAATAAATATTATCACTATTTAGTACCCATTCAGGTTTGATATATATCCTTTTGGGAGAAAAATTGTTTTTTGGACTGATTACATGGGTTTCCAAATCAGAAATATCAATCACATGATGTGTTGTTTAGGAACACATGCCATGTGTTCTTCCCATTTAGGGAAGATAACTATTCATACATAAAAACCATGTACTAGGGATACATTCCACATATTCGTACATGGACAAGTATCTGAGTACTCAGCCAAATAGACCATACAGGGGAAACCGGTCACATAGATTACAGAGCTAGTCCAGCAGTGGGTCTCAAACAATATAATGGTATATGGCTAGGTTTCGATACATGAGAAAGCCATTAGAGGTACACAAGAAGGTACCCCATGTAGGGTACATACTACATAAATTTTTTTAACATCGTATAATTGGGTTTTACTTTCCATTTCAAGACATATTACATGCTTAGGTAGGGCTTTGAGGGTACACGTAGTGTACTTAGGTATACATGACATGTAATGACCATGTGCTACCCTTTTTAGGGGGTTCATGTCATTTACCCTAGAGTCATAATTGAACATATAAGTAGTCCATTTTGATAAATTTTACATTTTTACCTATAGAGGAACCGTTTTCTTAATTTGAGGACTCTTAATTGAAATTTAAAGAAAGTGGAATTTTATGGAGATGCCTTTCCTCTGGTAATTGTATGTAACGGTCTCCTGAGAGTGAGGACCTGAAATGATATGGGCCATGAGCAATATCCCATGACCAATGTCTATATGAAGATTTATTCAAATATTCCCCCCCTCGAAATATGTGACCTTCTATCCCAGGAGTCCATGATATTAGTAGTTTTCAATGATCCCTAGAAGTATTACTCCAATTATGTTTCAATTTCGAGGATATCATGTAGGATGCCTTTTATCACCTTTTCCTTCTGAGGATCCACTATAGGATTACTACACCTATGTTTTAACCTAAAGGATCATGTGTATGATTCTTATAAATTATTTTTTTAATGGTTCACTATGGGATTCCTTTTTTGATATGGTGACCTAGAGAATCCCTCATTAGATCCCTCTAGTTGTTAACTCTTTTTAAGGATCCTGTGTAAGATTCCTCTTCCTATGTATATGATTTATGAGGGTCCATTATTGGAAACCTCTTAAAATGTTCTAACTAGTAGGATCCCAAAAGATATTAATTCACTTATATATTGACATTTAGGATCACATATAGGATTCCTCTACAATGTTATCACATGAGGGGCCTAGTGGATGTCATGGTGTTTGATCGACCCTGAGCTAAAATATTGGGTTTTGGTAGAGGTGGTAGACAATGTCCCCTTAGAACTCATAAAAAAAATGTAAGACTGTGATGTTATGGAAGTAGTGGTGTATCTAGACATTTAGACGCCGATATTATTTTATTTTTCCATTCACATGACTACTATTTATGCATCTAGGATTTCTAAAGGTGCATCGTAGTTTGTGTATGATATTACAAGGGTGACATGAAACTTGATCATGAATTCTTGGATGTGCTTCCTAGGATTTATTTTCTGATCATTTTATTTGTATTATTATTTTATTGGTTTACCTAGATGTACTTCCAAAGATCCATTTATTATGAATAGTTTTTATATGATGTGTATTCCCACATGTACTTACAGGGATCCATGTAATGTTCCTACTTGAATATATGATTGAGATGACTAGAAGATCTTCTTGGAGTATAGTTTATCATAAAAAATTATTGATTCTTGTAATATCATGTACAAATTCCATGGATTTACCCATATTCTAGATGAATTTATATTTTTCCTTTAGTGATACATATATTCCTATTAGGAATTCATTATATAGTCTCATTGGATAGAAAATTTTATATTACACCATGAGTTTTACTTGGATTATCATATAGGAATTCCTTAGATAGACTCATAGGTTTTATAAGTTTATATTTAACCATGAGTGATACATGGATTCCCATATAGGAATTCCTTGATTGAACAAATAGGATGGATGAATTTATATTATCCCTTGATAGATACTATGGTTCCTTAAGCAGAATGTCTTTGATGGGTTAAGATTATTATTGAGATTATATATATGCCTTGAGTGATACTCAGGTTTCATAAATGGAATTACTTGTACAAGATCATAGGATGATTTATATTATATGTACCATGAGAGACACTTGGGTTTCTTACACAGAACAACTTGGATGGTCTCAGAGGTCACATGAATGACATTAATCCTTGAGTGATACTTGGATTCCCAAGTATGAATTCCTTCAATAGAATCATAGTTTAGGAAGGATTATATACTCCTTGAGTGGTATTTATAATACCATGTAAGAATACCTTGTACATACTCATAATAAAAATTGAATTATTTTATGCTTGAACATTTATATACATATATTCATTTGTTATGTACCTTGGGTCTTAGTTTTATTTATATAAGTAAAATTTTAGTATTTACATGATTTCCAACTTTACCTAGAATCCCATTTTCTTTGATTGGAAGAGATTATTCGTGAACCCTATGTTAGGACATGTATCCCCCTATTGTGATGTTATTTCCTCAAATACATTTTTAGTATTGGCTGAAGTAGGTAATGTTGATCAATATTACAGACCAAATGATCATTTGTTGACTTATTTATTTTATTTATTTAGTCACCTTACTCATATATATATATATATGGGGACACTGTAACACCCCAATATTTCATAGTATGTTATATCTTAAAAGAAATTCAATAACTTGTGTTACACGCAATACTGAGTTCGAGCGCACCACAACTTACCAAACTAGTCATTCAAAAGGAGGTTATGAATAATATTAACTGAATTTTGAATTTTATATACTCTATATTATTTTAGAATCCATATTATTTTTTTATTATACATAATTTAAGAACAAATTCATTTTTTTCAGATTAAAGACGTATTTTTCGAAAAATGAAATTTTACCGCCTTTTAATGGTTAACCTTTTTTTAACCAATATTTGACTCTTTTATATATTAAATTTAATAAAAATAAATTATTATTTAGAATTGGGACTTAAAAATTTAGTTTGGATAAATATTTTGGATCTTTTTTGATAACTCTCTAATTTTGATGAACAGTGAAAAATACTAAATTTTAATTAAAAAAAACTTTTTTAATAAAAATAATTTATAGTTTTAAATTATAAATTTGAGTGGTTTTAAAGTATAATTAGATTATATTTTTATCATTTAATATAATTTAGGAAATCATATGTATTTTTACTTTTAAACTGAACCTAAACAAATGTTAATCTTTTGATAGTTATTATTTCATAAAAACACGCTTCTTGTTTTGACAACAAGAATTTATTTTAAATTAAATTCCACCACTTTTGTGTTTTGAATTTTTAAAAATGGATTAAATATTTGGAATCAGGAGGTCTAAATTGTGTAAATAGGTAACTTTTATTTTTAGAAATTATGAATATTTAATTGAGTAAGTATTTTATTTAGCATGGTTAAAAGGTAAATCTGGTAAATAAGGGTAAAAAATGTTATTAAATTAATATTAAATTACCCTAACATGTTTCATATTCCTATTAGTTGATACATGACTGGCCATGGTAATCTTTGAGTCGATTTTGGGACCACTTGGATCCACTTGATAGTGGCACTTTATATTAATTAATTTAAAGTGGAGACAAAAATGTCATGAACACATATCTTTTAGTAAAACAATTTTTAAAAGGTTTTATATATGTTGTATTTTAGAATATAAATATTAATTATAAATATAAAACTATTTCTTACATAATGGTTTTTTATTTATAATATTTAGACATTAAATAATTAAATTTGTTTTTGACACAATGAGGATTCAACAATTACCTTATTAATGAATGAATCAAATAAAAAGTATTATAAATATTAAAATAACTATATTTTCAATTTTTTTGATATAAAATAATTTTATAGGTGAATATGACATGTTATTATTGATTCAATGTATCTTTTTTGAATTAATAAAGTTTTTATTACTTTCCAAAAAACCAAATACTAAATTGTGTCTAAATTGGCATAAATGAGTTTTTAAAAAAATAGTATATTATTATAGTATATAATATTCCTAAAAATCTATTGTTCAGACAAAGGGCTTAAATAATACTATATATGTCATTAATTAACCACTTAAGGTTCTCTTGGATTTATAGAGTAAGTTTATTAACCATGTAGTGTAAGAATACATGTAGACACGGTAAAAGTTAAATTATTTAACTAAGAGTTAAATCTAAAAGATCAGGTTAATATAGTGACATAAACCTATCTAAAACATATTTGTTTAGTGTTTTTAGATCAATACCCACACTATCATAGAAATAAATAATTTTGGAGCCATTATAAATGGAATATTATTTTATTAAAAAATAATATTTCAAGCTTTTCCTAAAGTGACCCTCACCTCTCTTATAAAAGGGTACTTTCGCTTCTCTAATAATCACACCACCAAATCCATTTGGCTCGAACAAACCTTTTCCAAATATCCTCCCAAAATCAATCACATAAACCTACTATCCTTATTGTGATAAAAAATACAACCTGTGGATCCATTTTGATCAACTCAAAAGGAAACACCCAAAGAAGATGTACTAATTTGACCACCCTCTTTCAAGATATTTTCTTCTTCCACTTCCTCTTTCTTTGTTGTTTCCATACCAAAATAAAAAATCTAGTACCTATTACATAATGTGATGTTTGTATAAATATGGTACAACCACATTAATTATTCTTTCCATCATACAAATGAAAAAGTCACCATACGTGCGTACGTACGACTTACCGTCTCAACTTTGTGGTGTAGTTTGTTATTCAAACACTTCACTATTTGGATGGGTATAATAATGAGTGTAACTAATGTAAATAATAAATATAACATTTAAATGATACTATATATATGATATATCATCCAATTACATATTATTTTACCATCAATATAATGATATTTTTTCTTGTACGTACGTACAGATTACCATCTCCACAACGCGATGAGATTCATTTCTACATTCACTATTCAAAAATGATTATAAAAATATATATTATTAATAAGTATGTAATATATGAAATTATAATTATACTTAATATATATATACATATATGTATGTATTTATGTATGTACTTACATATATCTTATACACTTACTTCCATTCAATACGATATGAAAACAGAAACAGCGTTTATGCATTCGTACGACCTACCGTCTCCATAAAAAGTGCTTTCCATTTCATATATATATCTATTATACATATTTATATTCTAAATATATATGATATATAAATCATGTGTTATATTCTATATGTACGAAAATCATGATCTAAATGATACGATCGAGTGTATCAAGTTAAAACACGTACGATAAAGAAAATGATTTTTACCCAAAATGTAAATTTAACATGGAAATCATTATTAAATGTGTAGTATAAAGCCATAATTGAATCAGGTATGATATAATAAATTTTAATATGACTCAGGTATAATTTAAAAACATACTATGGTTATTATAAATCAGGTTAAACGTACCCTCGACCAAAGGAAAGTGCATCAAAAGGGTTATTTCCTAAATCTTATTATTATCTAAGATTGTTTAAGTGTACGTATTTACTAAGAAAAATTTACCATCGATACACATATTTAATAAGAATGTTTTCAGAAGGAATATTTTAGGGTATATGGGAGGGTCTATTTAACTTTATCATCATTTTAAATGTTTTAAATATTTATATTTCTAAATCCTTTTAATTAATGTCCATGTGTTCAAAATGATTTTAAGGATTTACTTATATAGACATGAATGTTTTGAAATGA
Organism: Viscum album; assembly: GCA_963277665.1. Taxonomy (NCBI): domain Eukaryota; kingdom Viridiplantae; phylum Streptophyta; class Magnoliopsida; order Santalales; family Viscaceae; genus Viscum; species Viscum album. Next base: position 1,124,119,675 of record OY728136.1, on the reverse strand, counting down.
TAATTTTTCAAAAGTTTCAAAGTGGTATGGGACACATTCATTCAAAAATCTATTTTAAATTACTTACTTTATAAATGTGTGACTTTAAAATGTTTTCATGGAAAAGGGTTACTTATCTCGAAGAGTTTTACAAATTATTTTCATCTATATCAACATTCTATGATGGATTTTAAACTTGTTTGAAGTTCATTTATTATAATACAAATATTCCATATTGTATAGATTTGTTTTGATATATTTTATTGTGGATTTGTTATTTTTATACCATTAATGGTTTATGGATTAAGTATTTAAATTTTGTATGTTAGTTTTAATATGAATTTTTATGTTGTGATGAAAACTTTTCATATGATTAATTTATTGGACTTAGTATGTGACTGGTGGAGCCCGCTATAGCTCCTCGGTGCTTCAGCAGGTCTCATGAGACAATTAGAAGTGGAATTGGTTGATTCCTTTCCCAATGTGATATATGGTTTTAGATGAGGCCTTAATCATTTTTAGACGTCTTGTCTGAGGCCTTGAGAAAATGTTTTAGAGTGTCCGACATTATAAACTCCCTTATTATGAAAATATTATTGATGGTTCATGTGGCTATTCAAGTAGTAGAATACACATGACTATGTTTTACTATGGAATTATTTACTCATGTCATATTCTTTCCATAAAGTGTTCATGTATATTATTTTTAAAGGAATGTGATTTAAATTATTCACCATGCCCAATGATTATGTTATCTTCTATTGTATTTCTTACCCTTACTGTGAATTTGATCTCACCCCTTTCTTATGTTTTATTTTCCTAGGATTCCAAGAAGTGCGTTATGTTTGATAAGAAGGGTTAAGCTAGGGGATTAATGGAGTTATCAAAAAATCATTTATGTTGTGATTTGTTTTTCTAATTTGTAATGTAACATTCATTTATGAAATAAATTTTCCAAGACAGCTAAACAGATTAGTCCTTCGAGACATTATTCCTTGTAATCATGACAATGTATTAAAATAATGCACCAGCTTCGAGCTTCTGGGGTCGGGGAATTACGGTTAGTATCAATGGAAGTTTAGAAACAACCTTGTAAATAGATATAGATAAACTCTGATTAGAGAACATTACCCTAAGATGGGGTTTGAGGATTAGTATAGAAGAACTTCCTAAAATTTTGGTAATGTAGAGGTTTTTGTGTATTTTCAAGAAATACATCCCTATCTGGATACAAGTAGGTAGAGGCATCTTTGCACAGATGTACCTAAGAGAGAAAACTCCCACAAGGAGTTTCGGGCTTGACTCAAGGTATCTTTTTATACAATAATGGGTCTTGCTTCACTTTTGGTTACGACACTCTCGGGGGATATGCTTAGGGTAATTCACATTTTTATTACAAGCCATTATGAAGGATTTAGAAGTAAATAAATCTACAATGAAATTTTTTTATGATTATAGATTATATGCATAAATTTTTCAATTTACGTTATGTATTTTACAAGTTTGGAATTATGCATTACGATTCCTAAACTAACCTAGTGCATGAATTTGTTTATAAATGGAACCTATTATAAGGAATACGAATTCTAGCAATACACGTGATCAAAAGATTAAGAAGGATCATATCTTTCATGGTATTATGCAAAAAAATTAAAAAGGAAATAGTCTCCCATGTATTCTCATCATATTAAGAAATAATATCATGTTCTAATAAGATTAGTAAATAATTCTCTGAGTCTTATGGCCTTGAATGGAAGAAAGAGAAGAAAAGGATGGGAGAGAGAATGATGGATAAAGGGAAGAGGGGAAAAAGGAATTTCCAATATGATATAACTATGAAAAAAATCACCTTTGTGAATTGTTGAAGGGAATGGGAGTTTGTTATAAGTGTGAAGGAAATGGACACCACGTAAGTGATTGAAAGGGTAAGAAAGATGTTTCAAATGTACAATTCTTCAATTTCAAGGAGTTGGGACACTACGTGAATCAATGTCCAAATCATCAGAGTATTCCACAAATTATGTTGTGGGATAATAATCAAGTTTTGATATTACCACAGATGAAGATTAATGACTAGTGTTCTTATGTTGATATTAAATAATTATGTCATTTGAGTGTTATATCAATGATTTATAGGTTATATGAATTAAGGAAATAAATTATGATTGTACTGCAATACTATTTCATTAAGGATTTGAGATTATATTGTACTATGAGAAGTAACTCAAAAACATGTTAATATTTTTGGAAAATACATAGTTGAAGGAATAATAAACCTAAATATGATCTTGATAATAATGTAGTGATTTTGGAATAAGATATGGTTGATTTGGAAAAATTATATTTGATATTCTTGACTACTTTGAAACTGATTAGTGGTTTGTTTATTCCATCATTGTTGGAGTATTTAAAATTTTAGGATATAAGGAATATATCTAGTATTATATAAGGAATAAGGTAACATTAATAAAAAAGGTTTTATGGTAATTCATAGGGTTACCGTGTTTTAAAGGAATAAATGATGAAGGTATTTACATGTTATTATGTGGAAAAAAGAGATCTTCACTGTGTTTACCCTCCTTATAAATTTTGGACTGTGAGTTTGCATAGAAGTATTTTGGATAATTCTAAAGGTTATAATGGATAAAGTTTGACATTGGATACTATTTTTATGGTTAAATTACTTCTTAAGATTATTTTTGGATTTTTTTAAAAAAAGGACAACCCGGAGTTCGGGTGACAACCCATCGCGTCTGATAAGGCCATGAGTCTTGAACCCGTAACCGAAGGTGAAAAGGGTGCATCACCTACCACTAGCCTACGTGATGTCCTGTTTTTTATAATGTAGTTTTTTAAAATATTCTTACTAATGAATAATAAATTCAATATTTTTGGAACCCTATACGATTAGGATAAATATAATATTTTTGAATTCTATTATCTTTTATAGTGAAAGATGAGTTGGTGGTAGGAATTAGTTGAAGGATGATACTCTACATGTCTTGTATATTTTTTCCACTAATTCTATGAATAAATTAATTCTTAAACATTAGGGAAGGGATCTTAGAACCAAATTTTTTTACTAATAAGTTTTTTTTTGAACCGATGATATGTTAAATCATCATAGATTGATTTCTCTCAGGCTATCAATTTTACACTTGTTTGTGATTGATTACCTCAATCACTCCATAAAAATATTTATGTTTTCCCTCTAATTATTTGTCTCTAATTTCCACCAATGTTCTCCTAGTAGATATCATAATTTGGTGGTAAATTTTTCATTTCCCTTTCCCTCTAATTACGACTAAATTTTATTAACCCAATATCTGATGTGGGTTTTCCACAAAGATATTTTTCTATATTTAACCGTTTTTTTTCAAAGAACAATTTCAAATTGTGAGAATGAAATTTATTGAAGGAGGGGATTGTGTAACACCCCATGATTATCTCTTCAAAAAAATTCAATAACTTGTGTTACACGCAACACTGAGTTCGAGCACACCACAACTTACCAAAATAGTCATTCAAAAATTGATTATGAATAGTATTAACTGAATTTTGAATTTTATATACTCCATATAATTTCAGAATCCATATTATGAGTTTATTAGACATAATATAATAACAAATTCATTTTTTTAGATAAAAGAAGTATTTTTCAAAAAATACAATTTTAACGCCTTTTAATGGCGATTTTTTTCAAACCTATATTTGAAATTCTTATATATTAAATTTATTGAAATTAAATTATTCCTTAAAATCAGGACTTAAAATTATATTTTGGATAAATAGTGAAAATACTAAATTTAAATTTAGAACAACTTTTTTAATCGAAATACTTTGTAGTGTTAAATTATACATTTGAGTGGTTTTAAAGTATCATTAGATTATGTTTTTATAATTTAATATAATTTAGTTCATTTTATGTAATTTCACATTTAAACAGAACATAAAAAGATTTAATCTTTTGATAGTTATTATTTCTTTAAAACATGCTTTTTGTTTGGACAATAAGAATTAATTTTAAATTAATTTCTGCCACTTATGTGTTTTGAATTTCAAAAAACGGATTCCATATTTGGAATCAGGAGGTCAACATTGTTTAAATAGGTAACATTAATTTTTAGAAATTATGAATATTTACTTTAGTAAATATTTTATTTACCATGGTTAATGGGTAAATCTAGTAAATAAAGGTTATGAAATATTATTATAATAATATTAAATTTCCCTAACATGTGTTCTATTCCTATTTTTTTATACATGTACAACCATGGGAATCCTTGGGTCGATTTTGGTTCCACATAGAGAAACTTGAGACTGATAAGGACACTTTATGTTAATTTACTTAAAGTAAAGACAAAAATGACATAAACATATATAATTTAGTAAAAAAAATTTACAAGGTGTTATATAAGTTACACTTTCGACTATAAAAATTTACTAGAAAGATAATAATATTTGATACATAATGGTATTTTATTTATAATTTTTATACATTTAATAATTAAATTTATTTAAGACACAATGATGATGTAGTAATTACCTTATTAATGAAAGAATCAAATAAATTGTATTATAAATAATAAAATAAATATAATTTCAATGTTTTTATGACATAAAATAATTTTATATGGGAATATGACATGTTATAATTGATTCAATGTATCGTGTTTTAAGTATTAATGTTTTTATGACTTTCACATAAACCAAATACTGAATAGTGTCAAAATTGACAAAAATGAGTTATTTTAAAAAATATTATATTATTAAAATATATAACATTCCAAAAAATCTATGGTTCGACCAAAGGGATTAAATAATAATATATGTAATTAATGAACCACTTTAGGTTCTTTTGGAATTTTATAGTATGTTTATTAACTATGTAGTTTAAGAATACAAGAAGACACAGTTAAAGTTAAACTATTTAACTTAAAGTTAAATAAAAAAGACAAGGTTAATATGGTGAAATAAACCTTTCTAAAACATATTTTTTAAGTGTATTTCGAACCATCCACACCCTATACAATAAATAAATCATTTTTGAGCCATTATAAAACGAAAATGATTTTATTATAAAATAATATTTCAAGTTTTTTCTAAAGTGACCCTCACCTCTCTTATAAAAGGGTACATCCCCATCTCTCAAAATCACACCACCAAAGCCATTTCTCTCAGCCAGAACTTTACCAAATATCATAAAAAAATCCCAAAAAACATCCTAGAGTCATTAATTTGATCATAAATCCAACCTAAGGAGCCCTTTTGGTCAACTCAAAAGGAAACACCTGAAGAAGAGGTAATAATTTCACCACCCTCTTTCGAGTTCTTTTCTTCTTCCTCTTATTCGTTATTTTTTGTTTCCATACCAAAATAATAACTTAAGTACATAATAAATACTTCTATGTTATTATAAATATGGTACAACCATATTCATTATTATATCCATCCAATAAATTACAACGTCACCATACGTGCGTATGTACGACTTACCGTCTCCACGTCGTGGTTTAGTTTTTTATTCAAACACATCATTATTTGGATGGGTATAATATTGATTATAACTGATGTAATTAATAAATATAACATGTTAATGATTCTGTATATATGATATACGATACAATTACATATGATTTCACCATCAATATAATGATATTTTTTCTCGTGCGTACGTACAGATTACCGTCTCCACGACGCGATGATATTCATTTCCACATTCACCATTCAACGATGATTATAAAAATATATATTATTAATAAGTATTTAATATATGACATAATAATTATAATAAATATATAAATATATATATATATATATTTATTTACATATATATATCTTTTTCATTTACTTCCATTCAATACGATATTAAAATGGAAACAACGTTTATGCGTACGTACGACCTACCGTCTCCATAAACAGTGTTTTCCATTTCATATATCTATCAATTGTACATATTTATATTATAAATATAAAAGATATATAAATCATTAGTTATATTATTTAAGTATTTAAATAATTATATAAATGATATGATCAATAATAACTAGTTAAAACATGTACGATAAAGAAAGCGATTATTACCTGAAATGTTAATTAAACCTAAAAATTATTATTAAATTGGTAATATAAAGTCATAAATTATTCATGTATGATATAATAAATATAAATATGGTTCTGGTATAATTTAATAACATACTATGGTCATTATACAAGAGGTTAAATGTACCCTTGACCAATGGGATGTGCAAAGTAAGTGTTTTTTCCTCAATCTCATTATTATCCGAGATTGTTTATGTGTAAGTATTTACTAGGGAATATTTATCATCAATAACCATATTTCGTGAAAAAAAATTCAAATGTAATCTCTTAAGGTTTTATGATAGGGTCTATTTAAATATATCGAAATTTTAAATGTTTAAATGATTTATCTTTCTAAATTCGTTTAATTAATGTCAATGTTTCCAAAATGATTTTAAGGATTTTTTATATGGACATGAATGTTTTGAAATGATAATTTTTTCAAAATTTTCAGAGTGGTATGGGACTCCTTGATTCAAAAATCAATTTTAATTTACTTCTTTTATAAATTTGTGAGGTTTAAATGTTTTCATGAAAAAGGGATATTTCTCTCAAAGAGTTTTACAAATCATTTTCATCTATGTAAACATAATTTGATGGATTTTAAACTTGTTTGAATTTGATTTATTATGATACAAATCATCCATATTGTATTGAATGTTTTTTGATATATTTGGCTGTGGATGTGTTATTTTTATACCATTCATATTTTGTGGTTTTCGTATTGAAATTTTGTATGCAAGTTTTAATACTAATGTTTATTTTTTGTTGCAAACTTTTCATATGAGAAATGTATTTGACTTAGTAAGTGACGGGTGGAGCCTTCTATAGCTCCTTGGTGAATCAGTAGGTCTCATGATTCAATTATATGTGGAATTGGATGAGGCCTTTCCCAATGTGATATATGCTTTTGGTTGATCCCTTAATCAATTTAGACATTTCGGTCGAGGCCTTGAATAAATGTTTCAGAATGTCTGACATTATACATTCCCTCATTATGAAAATATTATTGATGGTTCATGTGGATATTCTACTAGTAGAATACCCATGAATATGTTTAATTATGGAATTATTTACTCATCTCATATTACTACTGTAAAGTGTTCTTGTTTATTATATGTAATGGAATGTGTTTTAAATTATTAACCATGCCTAATATTTATGTTATCTTCCACTATATTGCTTACCATTACTGAGTTTTTGAGATCACCCCTTTATTATGTTTTATTTTCCTAGGATTCCGTGAGGTGTTTTATGATTGATAAGTAGGGTAAAACTAGGGGATTAACGACGTTATCAAAGGATCATTTATGTTGTGTTTTGTTTTTCAAATTTGTAATGTGACGTTCATGTATGTAATATATTTTCCAAGACTACTAAACTAATACGTCCTTCTGGACTTGATTCCTTGTAATCATGACAATTTATTAAAATAATGCATCACCTACGAGGTTTTGGGGTTGGGGCATTACAAACACACACACACACAGATATATATATACCTACATACATATATTATATAGATCTATGTTTAAAGACATATCGGCTTAGGATGATGTAGGTTACTTCGATTGAGATCACTTTGCCAAGGACCAACTATAATTTAACTTAATTAAATTTATCATTTCTAGTTTTATCTTGGATATGCAGAGCATATTTCATGATCATGCACAAAAGAAAACAGATTATAGGTTCACCATTGAGGGTGTACTAATGATATCATTTATCTACCACTATATATGCACCACAGTGTGTATATATAAATTATGTCAACATCATGTTTGATTATTGTTACATGATGGATATTTCTGAGTCTCATGGTTTCAGGATCGAGTAGAGATTATCATGTGGATTACTTTGGTTGAGATGGAGTAGCTTTTTAGTTTCTTGGAGAACAAGTATATAATCTATAAAAAAGTTAGTTTTAGAACCCTATAATTTTATTTTATTTTATTTTTATACTCCTACATATATGGTCATCCTAGTGGGTGACTAGTGTTGTATATATGAAACAAACCTTCATGTTTTTATATCATTTAATTCATTATTTCAACATGCTTCTATATTAGTTTATTTAATACTTATAAACTCTTTTAATTTACTAATATTGATGATACATAGTTATTTTTATTGTTTCTTACAATCATATGAGGGTATATTCTCTAAATAGTCATGCCTTAGTGAATTTATTCTAGTTAGAAACCACTAGAATATGGAGAGGATTTATTGAGGCATTATGGGAAACTGGCTCATAGCATTAGTTTAGTGTCATCTAGGTCGAAAATTTAGAGACATTTATTAAAAATAAAAATTTTATTTGATAAAATTATTTTCATATTTAGTATTATAACTCTAAAATAAAGTTACATTATTAGTTTTAATTATACTCATTTTAATTAACTTCTATGGGTAAAAAGGGAAGTTAGTTAAAAGTAAAATTGAAAAAAAACAAAATATTAAAAAAGGGAAATCCTCAAATAACACTAGGTTACCTAAAAAATGAGTTTATCATAGGAATGTTTTACCTCACCAAATCTGAAACTCCATATATTCAAATTATTGTAATCATTTACATTGAATAGTGTAATGGTATTACTAAATAAGTAAGGGGTGTTTCCAATGATACCCCTCCCTTCACTTATAAAAAGGGACACTTACACCGTTTAATGTTATACCATTTCCTTCAAATTATTACATGGAAATCTACCATTTTAATCTCCTTAGAATAGAATCTAATTAACACATTCCCATATTCACTCATTATTAGCTTAACCCCATTAATTTTAAGGGTACTTCCAATTAAAACTCAAGTATCCAACATAAGTATTATCTATTTTTTATGATTTTATACTTAATATTACTCTTTAAAATATCTTATCACCATAACAAAATTATGATTTGATTATCAGAATTATATTTATATTTCATTATATTAATGGTTCTATACTTATTCATTCATTTCCATTTTCATAGAAAAACAATGGAACATTAATCATGCATGGGAGAGGACTTTCACCACCAAAGAGAATCATTATTTTCATTTTTCTTCTAGTTCCTTAACTATTCATCCAAATAAAATTATTTTTTTAAAAAAACCAAAAGTAAAAAAATAACAAAATTATACTTATTTTGTAATGATATTATTTCAAAGGAAATAATTCCTTAACTATACTCACCAATTAAATTAATGTGTGTTCATTTTTTAGATATTTTAACCACTTACGTGATTGATGCTTTAAAATAAAATAATCAATAAATGTGGGAAAAATAATTATATTATTATATGTTAATGTAAAATCCATTATTTTTTTGGTTATGGATATTTTTTATCAATATCTAATTAATTATTGAAAAAATCAGACTTCAATCTTAAAGAATCTCTGAAACTTGCTTATTAACAATTTCTTATTCAATTATATTGAAAAATAAACTCATGAAAGTAGATTAAAACATCATAAATAATTATAAATAATCCCTAACATTAAATTTAATGTTTTAATAGTGATGAATATTTAAATAATAATAATCATGGACACTTCTATTATATAACTAGTAAAAACGAGAAAAATACAAACACCTGATGTATAAAATATGAAGAATTCATATACAGAATGACTATTTATGAAAACTACGAATAAAAATGGATATTGTTATGGTTTTGATTTATCTTATTAAGTTATCTATGTTTGTGATACATGTAGTGAAATTACATTTTTGGAAGTACAAAATCAGAGGTAAGGGTTTTCCTGTAAAATTATTCTCTTTGAGACATGTTTATTATAATACACCTAATTTCATTTTTAGTCTATATAATGTATAAATGAGAGAAATATCCTGATTTATCATTTAATTTTTTTTATTTGAAAATAAATTTTAATGCCTTTCTTTCTTGGTGTTTTGGAAAAATTATTACCTAAGTAGAGATATTTTTATGGGTCTCTAATTTTATTTTTTGATACATGTTACAAGTTAATAACTATGTTTCCTTTTTATAGTGTATTAAATACCCATGGTACTGTTTCTATCAATAATACATGTATTTAATGGGATTAATTTTCCAAAAAATATTACCATATTGAAGAGTATATTTATATTGTCTTCCCCCAATAGTAAGGGTTTTGGGTAACTCAAATCCCTTTCTTTGAGTTATAATGTTTTATCATGAATATTTTTCTTCCATGATTGGGTTATAGTACCCTAATATTTAATTATATGGTATTTTATAATCCTATTAGGGAAAATTTATTTTTAATAAAAAAGGTTTTTTAGTCTTTTTATAGTGTTGTTTTTCAATAATTGTAATTTTAAGTATTAAAAATGATGCTTTCATAGTCAAAAATTTTGGATCCATATTTGCAATAGAATACCTTATTTAATTTTCAAGGCTCTAGTATTAGATTTTATTTAAAATGTAAATGTTTTAAATGAATCATCACATAAACATTTAAAAAATAATTTTGGATGTGACATGTAACTTTAGTTTTTATGTAAATGTAAAAAATATTTTCAAAAAGGTCTTTTAAGTTTTCATTTCCATTTCCCATTACATTTTCAAATGGATTTTCCCTAATAGGGTTTAAATTTCCAAATATAACCTCTAATATATATATATATATGTATATATCTATGTGTTTCTGGGTGTTATCATTTTGGGGAAACGAACTCACGATACCAAAAAATCTAATTCTTGATCCCTTCTTGGGTGGTACCATTCAAGTATTATTTTTCAAGGATGTTTTTCATCTAAGTAAAAATACTTTTAGATTTCCTTTATTATACATGGGATGTATACTATTTAAAACATAAAAATCTTTCCCATGGATGTATTATGACATGTTTTTCAAGTATTGACTTATCAATATGCACATTTCTTTATACGATTTGAAAATATCATTTTACATAATTCTGATTGGATGATGTTCACCTAGAAAGAATATTATTCTATGGAAATTGTGAGATGTATTTTAATTTGGTATGTATTATTGCATGATGGATGTTTATTGGTGTTTTTACTATTAACTTTTTGACCATATAACTTGTTTCTATGGATGGGTTATGATCATTTAATACATTTTACTGACATGGGGATTGGTATTAGTACTGTTTATGATTATTGGAAGCTATCATAGGTTGTTTATGTATTTGATTTAGGTCTTCCTCAATATATATAAAGAACATTTTTATTGAGTAAAATGTTTCTTATATAATTGAATGAAAAGTATTAATGAATCTTATGTTGAATGTATTAGACATAATCAGGTGATGGGCATGACCTAAAATAATATAACCCCTCAATACATCAAAAGGTTTCATGAGGCAAAAAAATGTTTGGGTATTTAGTGTTTGTCCATTCAATTTTTCAGGATGTCTTGATTGAAGTCTCGATAATAAGTAAAGTGTTTTAGGACAAGGTATTTTTTTGTTTTTTTATGTTTGAAATTATACATTTCATCAATATGAGAACATTTTTATTGATATCCATGTTTTTATTTTTTTGTCATTGATATAACGTGCTCTTGGATTTATGTTGAATATGTATTCAAGTTGATTACTTAGTCCTGTTATAATATTAATTCCATGTTAATGTTAGGATTATTTCAATTATATGTATCCCTTACTTATATTTTCAGATTACGGCTTCTTACAATTCCATTTCCCTAGGTTATGATGAAAAAATTACACAAGACAAGTTTAGAAGGATAAAACATGAGGAATAATTTTTGGGATATGTTAAATACTTATCCCGAATTAAGAAGCCTCCTATATATAATGGAAAATTTTCCAATTGTTGCAAAATACAAGGGATTTATTAGTTTATAATGTGTCACTCTAGACCCCTAAACCTGGAAATATCCTTTATATATAAGAAATTAATTTATCATGATTGATTTTATAATTATAAATGGTTATATTTAGGATTTTATTACTCGTATCAAGATAGTAGGTATAATATATGTCTATGACCACCAGATGCATGAGTGAATGTCTAAGGTGTTATAGTTGGTATCAAAGAAAATATTTAAATAAATTTGGATTTTATGATGTTTTTTGGTTAATTTAAGGGTTGATATGTTAAGTTTGATCATAATTTTAATTTTATCAAAAAATAGGAATAATATATGATTTATTTTTAAGGAAATAATGCACATATGATTTATGTATTAGGATGATAAAAATTTAGTGAAAAACATAAGAATATGTTTATGTGTTGGATGAAATAAATATAGTTTGTTGAAGTGGAGATAATGCGATTTTTTTCTTGAAATACATCTATGTCAACATTTAGGTATGTGGATGTAGTTTTGGCCCATTTTCATTTAGGAGTAATCACACCAAGAAGGTTTGGTTATTTATTTAATCAATCACCACTCTAATGCATGATGAGTGGGAAAAAATCAAGCAATAAGATAGACACTACTGGGTGAAAAACATTGGTTAATCACATTATCTTCTGAAACCATTGTGAAGAATTTAATAGTGATGTTAACTTATTAGGTTCGAGAACCTAAAATAAAAATAACCATGGATAATCAATTTGTGAACGAAGAAAATTAATAGGGTTATTAAAACGTATCACATGTTAAAAAATGTTCCATAAGGGAATAACTATTCAATATTATGTTTTCTTGTATATATTTTATATATTATCATAACCATTTTTGCTATTTTATTTGGTTGAAAGAAGATCCCAAAAATAAAGTTAAGAAAGGTATGTATCTAGAAAATACAATGTCTCATAAAAAATTAATGGAGAATATATAAATTGTTATGAATTTTACTATATTTATATAATAATATAAAATGTTAGTTACATAGTCTTAAATATATTAGTGATATTGATATCATAATAGAAATTAATTATTGATATTATTATCTTTTGTTAATTAGTGATGTGATAATTATCAAGGACATTTTGGAATTTTATAAATGTTATTTTGGATTATGTGAAACATACACGGATTTTTCTTCATAAAATTTTCTATAAAGGTATTCTGATATATATTAAATGATATTATTAAAACATTGTAGACAAAAAAATTTATTAAAAAAGAAATTAGAAAAAAGGTGTCCCTTTTAAACTTCAAGGGAACTATTACATGATAAGAATACCCCAATGAAACATGAGACAATGGTCTAAGTAATGAAAAATAATGAAGGTACATAGATAGAAAGAAAAAAATATGTTAACAGAAATGAAATAAATATCTAATAATCCCTCTGTTCGAAGGCTGAAAGATTTAATGGAGGCCCTATGTCCGTATATGATCATCACCCACCTAGATCCCCTGCCTGACCTCTTCATCATCAACAAATTGATTGGTCACCATTAATATCATCACTAATTCCATTATCTAGAAGGATTCCTAGAATCATAAAATTGGATGCCAAAATTCCAGAACACTTTTTATGTAAGATATATCTATGAAGAAGAATCCTCAAAGGTGAGTGTGATGGTGATACAACCACACAAAAAACCACCATCTTGCCTCCCTTCACATTGATAATTATATAAAATGGATGGGGATATGAAACCATATCATGCAATGTAGATAATAATTTTGGAGCATTAGGATAAAAATAAACTAGGGATAAAAACCCAACAAGATTTCAAACACAAGATCTACATGAGATCTTCAAATTTCAATTCTGTCTCAAATAGGATGATGCTAAGGGAATTCAACAACTAAAGACACAAGATCACATATCTTGGGATAAAATATGTTGTAAATATTATTTATATAACATATTTAAATAAAATATATACATATCGATGACCTTTTCATTCTAGATCTTCAAATAATTAGTAAAACGTATTACATATCAGATTTTTAAAAAACAATTCAATAAGAACTATTTGGATTAACCCGATTTACATTCATAATCGAGAAAGAACACCAGTGATCTTTTGTTCATCACTACCCTATGTAAAACGTTTTAAAACATAGGGTGAAAACACAATTTCTTAGTAAGGGGATTTTAAAACCAAGGGTTAAACCATTTTAGTATAAATACTATAAAACAATATTGAAAACATTTCCTTTCAAATAAAATGAAAAAAATTGAAATAATATGTTTTCAAAAATATGAATCTAGGGTTTTCATGAAACTTAAAAAAGAAATAAAATTCCAACCATTCAAAATTAAAACACATTAAAAGGACATCATTTTAAAAAATACAACATCCTTTCAAATATTCTTGGATTTCACCTTAAAAACCATAAATACTATTATTGGAATTAAAATCTCATTATATAATATAATGATACTCAGAATATATAATAAAAACATTTGGCCACAAAAAAGTATTGAAAATATCACCTATGGTACCAAATTCCGATTTTAGGTCATGGATTCACTCCCATTCCACATATTCAAAATTGATACCCACATGCTTAAATATTAATAATTTTTTTGTAAATCTTTTATTTGTCATTAATAATCCATTCAAATACTCCATAAATTAATTTAAATGAAGAAAATAATTTTATAACTCAGAATATTTAGAAAAATATGTCTTTAAGAGAATACAAGTCTTTCATAATGAACTAGAAAAACCATATTTCATAAGTAATACTTAAAATAATTCTTATAAAGTAAGAATTAAACCTAGTCAAATAATTTTCCTAAAATCATGGAATTCAAATGGTAACTATTGTTCATTTCCATAAAAATAATGATGAAGGAAAATTCAAGAAATAGGAGAACATTTTATATATAAAATAATTAAAATTATAACATTAAAATAATTTTTTAATTTATAAAATGAAATTCATTTTTTTAAGAATTTTGAAAATATTAAAATGGAAATTCCTAATAATGAATTGAATTCAAATAATAAAAACATACTAATCTATAAATAGGTTTTAATGAAAATTAAAATTTTTTATATTAAAGGGTATTGGATAAACTAAATAGAAGTTGAAGAAAACTATTTCCCTTACAATAAAGGTTTGAAAATAAATTAGAACAAGAAAACATTTTAATGATAGTAAGTATGTTAGAAAGATAACTAGTAGTTTAAGATTATATTTTTCCATAACTTATAAATTTTATACTGAAACTAAGTATACCATAAATATTATGTATATGATAGATATATTATGTAGGAATATATATTAACCTTAATGGAGTGTCCTCCTCTTATAGCCACACTCACTTAAAATAGTACTATTATTAAATTTCTCATGATAACAAAAAAAACGAAAAAAATTATATCCCTCACTACATAAAAAATCACGAAGAAAATATGATAATAAATTATTTATAGTGACTTTAATTAAATATAGTTAAGAATACGACTACATGAAATTTCTTAAACCTATATTCAATCCAAATTCAATATCATAAAATAATGTCCAAGATCATGAGGTATTGATATCACACTAGATAAATTTTAATTTTATTCATATAATAATCTAAATACCTTCATCGATTTCAATTTCATTGATATCATATTTAATTATCTTATATTATAAGTTGAGGATAATAGATCAGGAAAATAAAATTTATTAATTATCATTGTACTCACCTAATCTTCATCAATAAAAAAAATAATTTCTCAATATATATATATATAATTTTTTAAAATTATGAATAATTCAATGCAATATATATATATATATATTAAAATACAATAAATTGTGTATTTCTAATGTTTATAGGGAATAAAATTGAGGGAAATGATGATCATGTTACAATTAAGATGAAAAATTCCCTCAAAATTGGATTTTATTCAATATTTAGACACTTAGATATACATACACATACATCATAAATTTTTCAAATCATGATTAAATGAGAAAGAATAAGAAATAAAAAATAGATTTTATACTTTTCAAGATTGTAGGGAAGATAATTCCTCATGTAGGTAGAAGGGGAAGAAGAAGATAATGGAGTTTATATGATAGTGGTCAAGTTTGAAGAGTACACCTCTAGATGATCATATGACTTTATTTGTTTAAATAAAATGGTGATCATTATATGCATAGTTTTTAAACAGGTAAAGTTTTACGATGTTTTTCTGATTCTATATTAGAAATATGCTTATCAAAGCTCTCACATATATGATAAATATTTCCTTAGTATCACAATTATGAATATCATTGTTTATGATCCCATATTCATACTACACCAATGGGGATCATGGTCTGTGTCAACCTTCACTGGCCCATTTTCCCTCCTTTAGTGTGCTCAAATGCGCACCCCCCTGTGGGTACAATGTCACATCCAACTCACACTCTTTGTAATAACCCAACCATTCATTAATGGAAATACCACTTGATCTAATTAAATGTATCTTTATGTAAAATGTTTTTATAAAATTTCAACTTCTTTGGTTTTATGTTATGAATTGTGATCGTTACTAATATAGCTGTTGAATAGTGATCACATGATTAGTATAAATATAGGGCTTTAAGAAATCTAATTTACTCAGACAAAGGAAGCGATAGCCCCATCTAGTAGACGTGCCCTATACGAATCCCATTTTTCAGAACTCGGAAAAGAGGAGGCATAATTGGGATTATCTCTTGACCAAGCCCAAGCCGAGATTCAAAAGTTTAAGATTGAGTAGGACCACCTACGAGAGAAGTAGAAGTTGATAGAGATTACCACCCGAGCAATGTTATTTAAGACACCACAAGAGTTTGTCACCATCGCACACCTTACTCTTCAGTCTTATGCAGGTTTTATAAGGTGTTATTTAGAAAGACCTTAACACTAGTGTTATGTACATTATTTTTTTATATAATAATGAATATATTTTCATGTTATTTTTGTTACCTTGTAAATAGTTTTTAAGGCTCAAATAGTGTTTTAGTTAACATTCAACTAAGAAATATATTTTGATGAATTAATGGATTTTTATATTAAATAATATTTTAATAAAATATTGTTATTATTATTAAATTAATTTTTATTAAATATAAATTATCATATAATTTTATGAATGAAATTTAAATTTTTATTATGGTTTGAAAGCCATTTTTGTCAAAACCCATGAATTTTTGGTAAATGTTGGTTTTTATTTTAAAAGTAAAAATTAACATATTTAGAAAATTATTTAGATAAAATTAAATTTTCTTTCTCGAATCAGGATGTTGAAATTATCAAACAGTAAAGTTTTCATAATTTTCTGAGATAATCAAATTTTTGGGTAAATATTAAATACTTTTTAAATATATAATGTGTTTCATGACATCATAATGGTCCAATAGTGATGTAATAAAATAAGATAAGCCTTATATTCGTAAAATATATGTTTTACCATTAAAATAATGTGACTTTGGGTTTTTTGACTTATTTTGAAAAGCATTAATGGACCCTTCAAATCTTATTAAACATCTTGTCCTTTTTAATTGTTTTCCTTGGGAGTGTGACTCGCCTACACATAAGAAACCACAATATTTTAAGAAGTTAGGACTTTATCCTTATAAAATATTGTTTTACACTCCCCTTTGGAAAAAACCATGCGCAAATACCATGGGCAAGATTGTTGTATGAATTAGTTTAATGTGAGGTGTCCCAACCCTAAATAAGAAAGAATTCCCTCACCTTTCCTATATAATCCCACCCAAGCTCCCACTTTCTTCTCACTAAAAGCATTTGGAGTTCATAAACCCACTGACCTACTCTATCTAGAATCCTACCAGGGTTCCCCAATCTACCAATAAGCCTCTCTCACGCCTTTGGAAGCACACTTCCAAGTAAGGGTTTTTTCATTCTTTCTCATTTGGTCCAATTTTCTTTAAGTTTTTATGAACTTTTTTTGATTATAAATGTTTTTGTATGGTTTTGAAACTCCCCCATACTGACCTATTTATGTTTTAATGGTGGGATACCCCTTTCCCTCTCATTAAAATCTTCCCATTTACACCTGTTACTATGCCGAAATTCCAAAAGGAATTTCTCTCTCATCATTTACTTTCAAGCAATTATTTGGTATCATGAATCTAAATTCCATTACAAGTATTGGGACATGTATCTATATGAACCCATTACTATCCATTTCATTTAAATATGATTATACACCCCTTTCTCTCTTATTAACTATTTTTATGAGTTTTTACAACACGCCGTTATGCTGCCAAAATTGCACCGATTTTCTAAGACAATGTCATTGTGTAGTAAATACCATGCCAATTTCTCTATCATGGGTATTCACCTTTATGCACATTTACTAACTAAATATAAGGTTCCATGTATTAATTCAACATTCCTTTATCATGTAATAAATGATTATGTTTTATTAATCCGTGTTATATTATCCATGTGGCACACTTATGCCTCAAATGCAATTTTTAAGAATGGTGCGCCCGTATAGTGATCCAATGCATTAGGTAAAGTATAGTATCATGAAACATCATGTGAAATGGGTTTTTACTCATTCTAATTCAAGTGAAATGTGTTTTTTCTCATTCTTCATGTGCAATGATGATTTACTCATGCTTCATGTGCAATGAGCCTTGGATCATGCTAATTCCATGATAAGTGTTGTTGCCACATTTCCATGTTATGATTGTCATGATTTATCATGAAATTATGTTTATGCTACTAGTGTGCTCTATTGATATTACTATTGTATAAAATTTATTGTATTCCTCATGTTATTCCATGATTATTCCCTTATTGGGCTTTATAGCTCACCCTTTTCTTATGCATGTACTCAGGTTATCCCATGCAATGCTAAGTACGATGGAATGTAGTGGTCATGTAAAGAATGTTTTTAATAAAGATGTTGTATTTCATGTTTCATGTTGTTATTTAATATTCGTTTGCACCAAACACAATATACCTCTCGATCATCCATGTTGTATCATGTGTAGGTTTTATGTAATAAATCAAGTTTAAGTTTGAAATAAAAGAAGGGTTTTCATAGTTGGTATCAGTGAGAGGTTTAGTTATTTTTGAGATTAGGTTTAAAAAATCATAGTAAATACTTAGAGACAAGACTAAGTATAATAAAAACATCCCTATGTTTTGGTGGGTATTGAGTACGTGGTTTATCAAGAAAATACATCCCTGTCTCGATACGAGCAAGTAGAGGCGACTCTAGTATAGATGTATCCTAGGGGTAAAACCCAAAAACACCACTTTGATCTAGATTCGAATGGGAACTGGTGTAAAACAACAGGCCTTAATGCACTCTTGGATATTACACTCTCAAAGGATATGCATCGGTAAAATTAAAAACTCTTAATGAACCATTATTAAGGGTCAAAAATTACCCTAAGAAAATATGTTCGAAAGTAGATCATGGATAACATAGACTGAAGCCAGTAGATTCATATGTTTAGGAAATAAGAGTTATTTATAAGTCATTAGTTTTGTACTTGTGTTACCTTTTATGTGTTACCCCTAACATTCCTTTTATTCTATCCAATGGCCGGTAATAGGAGGACTCAGACTAACAATATATATGAAGATCAATGTGATGACTGTACTAATGAGATTCCCAATCCAATGGGAGCGTGAATCACAAACTTTGTCACACTTAGATCTCATCTAACTCAAGCGTTGAATAGAAACATGGGTCAAGAGGAAGGTTCAACCACCCTAAGAAAGGACTAGTTGTAATTCAGAGCTTCATGAGACAAAGGCCTCCTACTTTTAATGGATCAACTGATCCCTCAATCGCTAAACAATGGATCAACTCCATTGAAAAGATCTTATACATCATTCAATGTTCTGAACAAGAGAAGGTTCTCCTAGATACTTATCATATGGAGGGTGAAGCTGATCAATGGTGGGAGTTAATCAAAAATAGGAAGCCTGAGGAGGAGATCGAGGCGTCGAAATGGAATGATTTTCAGAAGATGTTTTTTGATTAATATATTCCATGCACTGTATGGCTTAATATGGATAGGGACTTCCTTGACCTAAAGAAAATAAGACGATGAATCTGTGGGAGCATATGAGGAAAACTTCACATGGCTTGCATGATACACTTCTGTATTTTTCATTTCCCCTGAATGCAAGGTTGACTGCTTCTTTAGTGGGATGAAACCTAGCATGTGGAAAGCACTGGAAATCCGTGACTTTGACATCTATGAGAAAAGTTTCGTATGTGCCCTCAATGTTGAAATAGAGATCAAAGAATCTTAGTGGTATCATGGGAATAAGAAGTGTAAGGTATAATTCAATGCTGGTGGTCCGATGGGTAAATCCAACTGTGATAAGAAGATCCAGCACCCACTTGACAAAGGCGCGGAAAGAATCACCTTGGAAATTGCCTAAAGGGTACAAGAAAAGGATTTAGGTGTGGAAGAGAAGGGCATCTGTCTATTAACTATTGTCAAGAAAGATCCACAGTTGTGACAGAGGAGAGGAACACTCTGTTCAAAACTCAACGTCTGATTCATTACTAAAACTAGAAAGAACCAGGGAATCTTGAAAATTAGTTCCCTAAGCCAAGGGTTTTTTGAGGAAACCAATAACCTCCAAGGAAGAAAGGGTGAGATTTTTGCATCACTACTACCGAAGTGAACCCCTACAATGAAGTGGTGACAGGTATGCTATCTATTCATTCAAGAATAGCCAACATAATTTTGATTCTGGTTCTACGGTTTCTTTTATATCTCAAAAGTACAGTAGAACAATACCATCGCCACCAAAAATCATGGAAGTAAAGATGTCAGTGAGTAATTCAAATGGTGTGATTATTTCATCCCATGAATATAACTCCTACCCTATCATACTCTGTGGATTTAACATCCTGAAAAACCCTGTCATATTCCTTCTGGTGGAATGTGATGCAATTACTGGCATGGAATTTATTTCCTTATATAGAAGAAACATAATTTTTTTTAAGAGGGAAATCACTATCCATGTGGAGAATCGACCCTCGATTTTTTAAAAGTGATAGGTAGAAGATGAATCTTCTTTAGCTCCATCATCTCAAGCATGGTTATTACTGCCCTTTGAGTATGTGTATCTGGATCAGATGATTGAGTCCAAGGAAGAAACCATCCTTGAAGACATGACTATTGTGAGGGAATTCACTGAAGAGTTTCCTGAGGAATTTCCTAGTCTCCCTCCTAGAAGAGATGTTGAATTTGCAATTGAACTTATACTGGGGAAGTTTCTAATATCCAAAACTCTATATAGAATGGCTATTGTGGAGATTGAAGTGCTGAAGAAACAACTATAGAAGAATTTGAATAAAGGGTTTATATGCCCAAGTGCTTCGCCATGGGGTGCACTAGTCCTCTTCGTCAAGAAGAAGGATGGATCAATGCGCCTTTACATTGATTATCATGAGCTCAACAAAATCATCATAAAGAACAAGTATCATATCCAATGAATTGATGACTTGTTTGATCAGCTACGTGGAACACAATACTTCTCCAAGGTGGATTTTCAGTCAAGATATTATCAAGTAATGTTGAAGAAGGAATATATCCCAAAGACTACTTTTCGTACAAAATACAGGCACTATGAATTCATAGTAATGCCTTTTGGACTCACTAATGCTACAACAATCTTCATGTACTTCACGAATAGAGTCTTTAAATATTACCTCGACTAATTTTTGGGAGTATTTATAGATGATATTATGATATACTCCAAAACCACGGAGGGTCATGAGTAGTATCTAAAAACTGTACTAGAGACTGTGCAGAAGGAGAATCTCTATGACAAGTACATCAAGTGTGAGTTCTGGTTAAATGAGGTATCATTATTGGGACATATCATCACAAGAAATGGTATATCTGTGGATCCCTCCAAAATAGATGCAATTGAGGGATGGACGAGGCCATCATCGGTAACAAATATCTGTAGCTTCTTGGGGTTAGCTGGATATTATCAACGATTTGTGAGAAATTTATCATGATTGTCCAACCCTCTTACCAAGCTAACTCAGAAGGGAGTAAAGTTTGCTTGGAGTGATGAATGTGAAGAAATATTAAAGGAGATGAAAAGGAGGCTTATCACTCTGCTCGTGCTCACTTTACCCACAAGTGGAGAACTTTTCGTGGTATTCATTGATGATTTGAAGAAGGTCCTGGGATGTGTGTTGATGCAAAATGACAAAGTCATTGACTATGCTTCAAGACAATTGAATTTTCATGAACAGAAGTATCCAACACATGACCTCAAGCTGGCTATAGTGATCTTCGCTTTGAAAATATGGTGGCATTATCTCTTTGGGGAGAAGTGTGAAATATATACGGACCACAAAAGCCTCAAGTATATATTCACATAGAAAGAGTTGAATATGTGCCAACGAAGATGGTTAGAGCTGATCAAATACTATGACTGCTCAATCCATTACTGCCATGGGAAAGCGATCAAGGTGGTAGATGCTCTAAGTATAAAGGACCCATCAATTATATCATTGATGATAATTGAAAATAATCCGATCTTCTTAGATTTGATGAGGATGGACATGGGAATCATAAAGAAGGGAACATCATAAATCCTTTCACAAATTATTGTTCAGCCATCAATTTTGTAAAGGTTAAAGGATGCTTAAAAGGACGATGTGGGAATTTAAGAAAAAGTGGAAGTTATCAAAAAAGGGAAATCCTTTGAGTTTAATGTTAATGAAGAAGGAATTGTGATATTTGTAAAAATATAATTTGTTCTATCAAGTACATCGCTGAAGAAGGAACTTTTGGATGATGAACATAGTTCAAATTTCTCTATTAACCTAGTAAAGTCAAAGATGTATTGAGATCTATGAGAGAATTATTGGTGGGATAATATGAAGAAGGATATCGCTGAATCTACATCAACGTGCCTGGTGTGTTAGCAAGTGAAGGCAGATAGGCAGATATCAATGGGGATAATGCAACCATTTCCCATACCATAATGGAAATGGGAGAACATCACCATGTATTTTGTCACTGGGCTTCTGAATAAATCCAAAGGAAACAATACAATATGGTTTGTTGTGGATCGTCTTACAAGGTCTGCACACTTCATTGCTATTCGATAGGATTTATATTTGGATCAAAAGGAATAGATATATATCAGGGAAGTGGTAAGGCTGCATAGAGTACCACTATCTATTATGTCTGATCGATATTCAAGATTCACCTTTATGTTTTGGAAGAGTTTTCAACATGTTGTGAATACTGAACTAAACTTCAGTACGGCTTATCATCCTCAAACTGGTGGCCAATCCGAGCGGACTATCCAAACACTTGAGGAAATGTTGAGAGCATGCTCAATGGACTTTAAAGGAAGATGGGATCAACATCTTCCTCTGGTTGAGTTTTCTTATAATAAAAGTATCCACTCGAGCATCCAAATGGCACTATATGACGCCCTTTATGGGAAAAGGTGCAGAACACTGGCATGTTGGAAGAGGTCAGTGAGGGTAGGTTTATTGGACTAGAAATGGTTGAAGAAATGGTGTAGAAGGTGACAACCATTCATCATCATATCATGGAATCCCAAATTCGACAGAAGAGTTATACAGATAATCATCACTGAGACCTTGTGTTTAAAGTTGGAGACATTGTTTTTCTACACATATATTCATGGAAGAAGGTCATGAGGTTTGTAAAGAAATGGAATTTGAGTCCAAGTTACATCATCCCCTTTGAGATTCTTGATCGTGTTGGGGCTATGGCCTATCGACTAGAACTTCCCCCTACCATGGACAAAGTACATGATGTATTTCATGTATCCCTCTTAAGGAAGTACATACCGGACCCATCACATGCACTCTCTTCAGAGGTGGTGTAGTTAGAGTATGATCATTAGTATGAGGAGAAACCAGTGAAGATCTTAAACCATAGGGAAAAATTTCTATGAAATAAGACAATTCCCCTAATCAAGGTGTTGTAGAGAAACCACAAGTTTGAAGAAGCGACGTGAGATTCAGAGTATGTGATGAAGCAGAGTTACCTACATTTGTTTTAGTGCGGGAAAAGTAAATTTCAGGGGAAAAATTTCTTAAGGGGGGAAGATTGTAACAACCCAAACATTCAATAATGGAAATCACTCTTGATCTAATTAAATGTCTCTTTATGTAAAATGTTTATATAAAACGTCAACTTCATTGGTTTTACATTATGAATTGTTATAATTTTCTAATATAGTCGTTGGACATTGATCACATGATTAGTATAAATATTGGGCTTTAACAAATCCAATTTACTCAGACAAAGGAAGTGATGGCCTCATCCAGTAGGTGTTCCCCATATGAAGCCCATTTTTCAGAACTGGAAAAAGAGGTGGCCTCATTAGGCTTCTCTCTTGACCAAGCCCAAGCTGATCTTCAATAGGTTAAGCTCGAGCGGGACTGCCTACGAGAGAAGTGGAAGTTGATAGAGATTACCACCTGAGTAATGTTTTCTGAGCCCCCCTATGAGTCTGTCACCATCGTACACCTTACTCTTCGATCATATGCGAGTGTTATAAGGGGTTATGTAACAAGACCGTATCACTATGGTTATGACCATTATTTTTTTATATAATAATGAATATATTTTCATGTTATTTTTTGTTACCTTGTAAATATTATTTTAAGCTCAAATAGTGTTTTTAGTTAATATTTAAATAGGAAATCTATTTTGATGAATTAATGGATTTTTGTATTTAATAATATATTAATAAAATATTATTATTATTACTAAATTAATTTTTATTAAACATAAATTATCGTATAATTTTATGAATGCAATTGTAATTTTTATTAAGGTTTGAAAGCCATTTTTGTCAAAACCCATGATTTTTTTATAAATATTGGTTTTTATTTTAAAAGTGAAAATTAAAATATTTAGAAAATTATTTTGATAAAATTTATATTAGTTCTAGAATCAAGACATCAAAGTTATCAAACAGTGAATTTTTCATAATTTTCTGAGACAGTCAAATTTTTGGGTAAAAATTAAATATTGTTTAAATATATAATGTGTTTTATGACATCATAATGACAAAATAGTGATGTAATAAAATACTGTATGCCTTATTCTAGGACAATATATGTTTTACCAATAATATAATGTGATTTTGGGTTTGTTTGACTTATTTTAAAAAGCATTAATGGACCCCTCAAGGCTTATTAAACATCTTGTCTTTTTAAATTATTTACCTTGGGAGTGTGACTCAACTCCACATAAGCAACCCCATTATTTTAGGAAGTTCGGAAATTGGCGTTATAAAATATTTTTTTCCACTCCCCTTTCTCAAAAACCATGATAAAAAACAATGGGTTGGTTTGTGGTTTGAATTTGTTTAATCTAAGGTGTGCCAACCCTAAGTAATAAAGAATTTCCTCACCTTTTTTATATAAACCCACCCAAGATCCCACATTATCCACACTAAAAGCTTTTGTAGTTCATTCGAACTATTACCTACTCTCCCTATAATCCTCCCAAGGTGCCACAATCTCCCAATAAGCCTCTCTCAAGCCTCTCTCAAGCCTTTAGAAGCACACTTCAAAGTAAGTTTGTTTTTCTTCCTCTCTCATTTTGTCCAATTTTCATTAAGTTATTATGCCCTTTAATATTCAACAATATATGTTGGGGTATGGATTAGAACCTCCCAAATAATGACCTATTTATGTTTTAATGGTTTTATATTCCTTTCCTTCTCATTAGATTCCACCCATGTACACCCGTTACTATGCTGAAATTCCGAAAGGAATTTCTATCTCCTCATTTACATTCAAGCAATTCTTTTGTATCATGAATATAAATTCCATTAAAATTGTTCAGATATGTATCTATATGAACCCTTAATATCCATTTCATGTAAACATAATGAGAAACCCCTTTCTCTCTCATCAAACATTTTTACGAGTTCTTACGTCATGTCGTTACGCTGCCAAAATTGCACCGATGTTCTAAGCCAATGTCATTGTTTAGTGAATACCATTCCAATTTCTCTATCAAGGGTATTCAAATTTATGCACATTTACTTATTTATTATATGGTTACATGTATGAATTAAACATTCCTTTATCTTGGAATAAATGATTATGTTTTATGAATCCATGTTATATGATCCATGTGGCACACTTATGCATGAAATGAAATGTTTAAGGAGGGTGTTCCCTTATAGCGCTCCAATGCAATGGGTAAAGTATCTTATCATGATACTTCTTGTGCAATGGGTGTTGACTCATTCTAATTCAAGTGAAACAAGGTTTTACTCGTGTATCAAGTGCAATGAGGATTTACTCATGCTCTATGTGCAATGATCCTTGGATCATACTAATTCCATGTTAAGTGTTGTTTCCACATTTCCATGTTATGATTGTAATGCTTTATCATGAATTTATGTTTATGATACTCTTGTGCTCTATTTATATACCTATTTTCTAATATTTATTTTATTCCTCATGTTATTCCATGATTATTATCTTATTCGGCTTTATAGATCACCCTTTTCTTATGAGTGTCCTCAGGTTATCCCATGCAATGCTAAGTACGGGGGAATGTAGTGGTCATGTAAGTAAAGTTTTCAATAAAGATGTTATATTTCATGTTTTAAGTTGTAATTAAATTTTCCTAAGCCCCAAATACACTATAACTCTTGATCTTCCTTATTTTATCAAGTGAAGTTTTTATGTAATAAATCAAGTTTATATTTGAAATAAAAGCAGGGTTGTCATACTCTTCCACCATGTTGGATAGCCATAATATCTCTCATGTATAGTTGAGATCTCTCCCTCAATTCACATTTTATTTTTACTATCTAGAATTTTTTGTTTTCCAATTTTTGTATACTATGTAAAAAATAATACTAAACTAAATTCATGATTATTTTCATACCTTAATGGTTTTTATTTCAATATTCTTTCAAATGTATTATTTCCAAATATATATAAGGAAGTACTTATATTAATGTAAAATTATATTTTTCGTATATTAATTTTTATAACCAAATAATTCTAAAAATAATAAATAATATACTATGTATAACAAAAAACTACGAGTTAGCTATTTTTAATAAAAAAACATTATTAATTAAATTATAAACTTCATAATGATATGTTTCAGGTAACTAATATACAAATATATATATATATATATATCTTATTTCTTGAAAAATAATAATATATTCTGAAATAATACTATTAAAATCCTAAGGTCTTCAAATCTACAAAGTTTTATATATTAATAATCTAACACTAAAAAATTATAAAAGAAGAAAATTTTATTCGATAGCGTATGAAACTTGCAACATTGAGCTTAAACAACCCGTGAAAAAAATTCATTATATTTAATCACTTTGATATCCTCTAAAACACACAACCCTGAGTCTAAATGAACTATAATATAGTATACCATTATAACCTAGTCATTTTATTGGTGGGTATTAATAATAATAACATCATTGTGAAAATTATGGTTATCTATTGATTAAAAACAAAATAAGAATCATCTAAAAGTAAAAAATAAAAGTTTTCTAAAAAACTGTATATTTTTCTAAAATATGATATATTTTATCTTTAAGAAAATATTTTAAAATTAATTTCTTACACTATTAGAAAATTTATTTATTAAAATGAACTTTATTATTGAAGTATTCATATAAAAAAATATGTTTTGGGGAATTTTTGGATTTTTTTGAAATGTTTCATATTTTTTATAAATAGTAAAAAATAATGATTTTTATTCAAAACTACCATTTAGATTAAATAATTAAAAATATTAAATTAAATTAATACTTTTTTAAAGTAAATTTATTATATTTAATTATATACTTTACTATTTTATGTTATTTAAATAAATTTCATATTAAATTTTGATATTAAAACCTTCTATACTTATGAGAATTTTCTCTTTCAAAACCTACTTTTTTGCCTCATCTATAGGTATAATTTTAAATTGAAATCTAAATATTATGTGAAGATAAATTTAAAAAATGTATTCATCATTTGTAATCAAAATAATTTATATTCTCTAAAATGTTCAAATTAATTTTCTACCATTACAAATAACAAAATCATTAAAAATTAGTTATTGCAGTTAAGGGAGATAAAAATTTACTAGGGGTTAAACTAAAAGGATAAGTGTAATAATTACCTATAAACTTGTAAAAAACCAATTATATAGAAATATTTAGTCCTTAAAACCTATAAATTTTGAGAATAAACCATTTCATAGCCTTTTTTATGATACAAATGTGTGTGTAGTTGAATCTTTTTAAAAAATCTATGTCTGTCCTCTTTCCTATCTACAAAATACCACCACTATCCTCTCTTATTCACACTACCAAAGAGATTTTTATTATCCAATACCAAATTTATTGACTTACTTAATCTAATAATAATATCATATATCCTTTTTTTGTTCATAATTAAAAACTAGGAAGGATGTTTGTGCAATCTTAAAGAAGTTGTCCAAAGATGATGTAAACTTCTCAAAAGAGAATTTTTTTTTGTTTCTTCTACCATATTTTTACAATATTATAAAAATTTTTTATAATAAACATATTATATTAAATATACAATTATTTTATCTTCATGAACTATATCCACCAACTCCTCCATTAGATGGGAAACCAATTGTCGATCATGTGTACCACGTACTACCACCTCTGGAATCGTTTTAATTCATTTTATATCACTACATTTTTAGGTAGGATTTAATTATGGTTTTAATAACATTATATTAAATTTAGTATATTTTTATAATTATGGAATTATAATATGACATGTACATTTTTAATTTCAATTTGTTTTAGAATATAATAATGTCACACATGTGTATGGTGGACTACCGCCTTTCGAAGCAATGAAATTTGTTTTTCACTTAGATTTACATAGAAAGAAATAAAGAAAAATTTAATGAATATATATTATATTATATTTAATTTTTAATATTGAAATATCTTACACATACTTAAATTTTCACCCATTAAGAAAATAATAATGTCGTGTGTATGCGTGTACTGCCTACCATCTCCCCAAAGTGTTGTGATCTATTCTCTATGTTCAAATTTAAATAATGATTATAAAAATGTATCTAATAAAAAATTATATTTAAATAATTAATATAATTTTAGATATTATGGAATGGTATAATTGTTTTAATAACCATTACATTCATTGCAAAACAAGCATGTGAAAAAGCGAAAATGAACACCTGAAATAATGAAAATAATGAAAGATTAATAATGAAAAAGAGATAATATGTTATAAAAGGATAATATATGATATTATAGATATGAATATATATTTTTTATATTAATAACATTAAAAATTCCATTATATAGTATTTTAAATAATTTTCAACCAAAAAGTAGCATGATGTAATGGATCTTGATCTCACTTATTTACTTCTATGAGACACATTCCATATTAACCACATATTACTTTTGTGTGGTGTATATATGAACCATGAATTTATTTCATGATTCTTCTCCTAAAAATTATTGGGGTTTACATATTTATTTTATCATCTATATTTTATGCGGTTTACGATTCAAAAGTTACCATTATGGTAAAACATTTCATCTAAATTTCCCTTTATTGATGCGTATTGTACTATTGTGCCCATAAATTATTTTATATATATTATATAATACCGCTTTAAAATAAAATTTCATGACTAAAAAATAATTCATGTAATTTTAATTTTTAATTTAAATAATTTTATCCAAGGTTATTTAATATGAAAATTAAAAGTGGTGAAGAATTTCATAACTCAATTTCTTTTTAGTGGGTTATATTTATTTTTTTTCTTTGATATTCCTAGATAATGATTGTGATTAATTTTTAATATATTATCTTTATTTTGATTAATATATTATGAAAACATAAAATTACATGATTAATTCTCACTTCAATATTATGATATTTGGGAGGGTTTATTTCACAATATCATTTTAATCCGGATTATTTATTCCTGAATCTAAATTAGAGAAAATAATTTGATAATTGAATAAAATAACTTTAATTTTATTATCCTATTATTATTCAATAATTTTTCAATTAAAGGTATCATTTTCCAATCTTGGTTACCTAAAATTGTTGGTAAAATGTTTTTAAGGAAATCCAACTTTATTTCTCTCTTTGGTCGAACTACCATTTTCTTCCAAAAACAGATATTCCAATAATTCATTCCAAAATGTTTTTAAAATTATAAAAAGTTTTTATTTAATACATTTTAAGCAATTTTTTAATTTTTACAAAAAAATTAAAATTT
The DNA here is from genome assembly GCA_963277665.1 of Viscum album. NCBI lineage: Eukaryota > Viridiplantae > Streptophyta > Magnoliopsida > Santalales > Viscaceae > Viscum > Viscum album. The sequence continues at coordinate 1,124,089,505 of OY728136.1, read as the reverse complement.
AAATGAATCAACATGATGTTTTTAAAAAAAGGAATATTTGGATTTCCCTAAAAAGTGAAAATAATATCTGTTTTAACACGTACAACAAGTATGTAATTTCTAGTTGTGATAACTAATAAATATTTTAATGATTACTTTATATTTTTAAAAGGTTATTTCAAAATAAAAGTATTATTAATATATTTTGTGAAATTTTAGTTTTAGAGAAGTGATTTTCAATGTTAAACAGATATTTTCATCAATAGTTTTTTAAAAGATATTTTTATGGTTTTTATGTTCATCAATGAAAATAAGCCGATATTTAATTTATAATATACTTTAGATATGTTATATTGATAACATATTTATTCCTTATATGGACAGTTTATGATATTTTCTAACCAAGTAATGTATTCTCATTCAGTTTCTTGATTTATTTTTGTAGTCATTAACATTCCATTGAAATATCCACTTTCCTGGGATCATTAGACATTGAATTTATCCTAAAGATCAATATTATTTATCATGGATATACATATTTCATAGAAATTATATAATTTATAAATACAATGATTTATATTGAAATTTTCTTGATTTCCTATGGAAATATTGATAAATACCTATCCTTCCCTCAATATTGATATTTGGTAAGTAATATAATTCATGAATTAAATACATTATTTGAAATATGAGGAATGTTATGGACATGAAGATATATGTGGAGACTATTTATAGATATCCCCTCGATGAATCTATAGTCTCATGAGATTAATCAGTTGGCTATCCTTAGTAAAATGGGTTTCTATTGTATACCTACCCATCAATTTTAAACTATCTCATGAGAGGCCTTAAATGTAGAGGTATCGTGATTCCTAAGATCGTGATGTCTAATAATTGATCATTTTCTTCATTGAGAATTAAATTATAATAATCCATGAGATTTTCATAATTATATTATCTTTTGATGTATTTCATTCTTAGTTTATTGATTAAATTGAATGTATTTTTCGTTTTTTCCCTTCACATATTGATTATTCTTTATCCATTTATAATAGTAATTCTATTGTTTAAATATCATGTGTTTTCAGTTATTTAACTTTTTATATGGATCATTATTGTCAAATTATTTAAATGTAATGTATTTTCTGTTATTTACCTTTCCGTTGTTATGTTTATTTATTCTTGGTAGCATCTGTTTTATTTAACCATTAACGAGCATTTGACATTAGCTTCTTGTTGTTTCCTTTCCCATGAATCTAATAAGTGTACTAAGAATGATATAAAAGGATATTATATACGAGATAGTGAATTTATCGAAAAAAAATCATAATTTGTGTTTTCATATGTAATATGGGAATCATGTATGTATTTAATTTACCAATATTGCTAAACTATTCAGTCCTTAGAGATGTGATTCCTTATATCTTATTCCATTGTAATAAATTAAGTCACATGCTCTGTAAAACTGGGTTCGGGGGTTTTATAGTTGGTATCCAACGATGTTTAGTAGAAACTTTGGGACCTAGAATTTATGAAAGAATTGATTAGGTAATAGAACTCTATGATAAAATATGTGGATAAGTATAAAAGAACACCCTAATGTTTTGGTAAGGAGGAGGATATGTGGTTTTCATATAAATATATTCTTATTCAGATACAAAAAAGATGACATGGTTTTATATAAATAATACATATGGGTAATATCTCTAAAAATGGAACATTGGGATTAACTAGATCATCACCTGGTGCATGATAATAGACCTTACAATGCCCCACATTTGACATTTTAGAGAGGTATTTTTAGGGTAATTCACATTTTATTTACAAACAATTATGTAGGATTTGAATAGATGATAAAATTTAATGACCAAGGTAAATCCTATTATTTCTATATAAAAAATGTGACATGATTTATACATGCTATACATGATTCTTCAGGATTATGTGTTTTCTATCTATGATTATTATTTCTCACACTATGATTTTTTCTTTTATTTAATGGCTGGAACATAAAGGATTCAGGTTAGAATTGAATAAAAAGGATAATTTTTGTACTATTAGAAACCAAATTAGAATATAATATGAGTGAAAAATATCATCATTTTTCTTAACCATTTATCCAAAAATATAATTAACAACATATAACATAACTAATTACCAAAGTCACCAATGAAGGGAATTATATATTTCACTAAAATCATGAGACCATGGAGGAATGAAGAACATATTTTATTCATGTTATAAATATGGGAAGAGATTCCTAGGAATGTTTCTAAAAGTAATAGGAAAACGTTTTATTTATGGAAAATAAGTGCATAAAGAAATTAATTGACAAGGAAAAATGAAGAGGATAATGGAAGGAAATAAATCTCATCCATGTGATCTATTAATAATTCCATTTCTTAAATACGGGGATCTTTGGAATTATCATAGACAATGGACTATTATAAAGGTAACCCCTAAAACAAGGAAGGACCTAGGATCAAAAAAATGGATAAAATATTTATTTATTGATATTCAATAATTAAGACATAGTATTTTTTTACAAATGGTGTTTTGGTTATAAGAATTATGAATCATCTAAGGATTGCGTAATGTTTTGAGGTATATATTTCTTCACCAACATAAGAGTTAGGGATACAATATTTGGTTTATATGCTTAAGGTTTAAAATATTTCCAAAGTATTAAACACCCATTTGTATTATTTTTTGGTAGGAATATAACACGTTTAAGGATATTTAGAAAAAAAAACATAGGAATACAATCCATTGGTATAATATATGTTTTATTGAAAAAATTATTTAAGGAAGAGTCCCATTAATTTTTTTGGGAATAAATTTAAAGTTATTGGTAACCTTTAGGATTTTTCTTATCTTGATGTTGAGGTAATTATGGGTTATTACTATTTCAGAATGTTATAGTAATTATACTGATGTTGTTTTTGAAAAAGTACAACATTCTTGAAAGGTGACAACCCATCGCGTCCAGTAAGGATGGAAAGATCAAACCCACAAATAAATGATGATAAGAGTTTGGAACCTACCACTGGCATACATGATGTCCATGTTAATATTTAATTATTTTTATTTAATATATTTTATAAATAAATATTAATGTTGTACCAGTAGAGTTACTATTTATGTTTAGAGATTAATGTATCATATTTGATATGTTTTGTTAACCATATTAGTTACAGAAAATATTTAGAGATATAGGGAAATATATTTCAGTACTTTATGGATATTATCCCCCATTAAAAGGTAATTATATTTCTTCTAGTATAAAAAGTTTATTTTTGGATATTAATTAATTATAGTAAGTGATGAATTGGAAATAAATTGAAACACAATCAATTGATGAAATATTTATTATGAAATAAAAATTTATCAAGTAAGTAGATTTAATTATATTAATAGATATTAAAATAATTACTTATCATTCATAAAATGATCTTGAAATAAAAAATTTATTCTATTTACTTTATATCTAATGAATCAGGTGGTCATTTAAATGGTCATTGATTTATATTTTTAGTTCCTTAACATGCCATTGATCATTCACTCTCTAATGATGAATGGCCTCAATAACACTTTATAATTATATAAGCTTTTATTATATGTTCATATATCCCCTTTACACAGATTTTCTCTTACATCGAAACCTGGTTATGTGTTATTCAAAATGACCTTTGTACTTCCCTTTCTGTCTTTTTATATGGTGCTTTATAAAACATTTTAATCATGTTGGTTTTCAATAAAGGAATTTGAAAATATGTAAACATTTATTTCTGAGCACGGGATCAAATTGTAATGATTGAATTTATTTAAGGTGGGGATAATAAAACCCACAAAAATTTAAAATAAGAATATTCTATTTGGAAAAATATGTGACACGAACACCGAGTATAAACAACCCTAGAAATATATTTTCTAAAATTTAATCTCTTCAATAGCTTGCAGAACATGGAAACCTAACTGTTAATGAACCGTAATATAGTATACATTTAAAACCTATGGTTAAATTTTATTAAATAATTTTTACTAACTAAATAATTATAATTATTGTTTTATATTGATTATAAATAAAATAAGATTCATTTAAAAAAAATTAATGTTTTTTAAAAAACTGTATTTTCTGTAAAAGGTGGTTTAGTCTCACTTTGTAAACATAATTTAAAAATAAATTTTAAAACATTTAATAATTTTCTTTGATAAAATTAGATTCATTTATGAAATCATAATATCAATATTATATTAGGGTGATTTTTTAAAATTTTTCTGAAATGTTTCATTTTTCGATGAATAGTGGAAAATACTAATTTTTTTTAAAACTACCATTTTGTTAAAATAATTAACATGGTAAAAATATTATTTTTAATTAAAATTATTTCAATTTAAAAAAAATTAAACTATTTTAGTTCATTTAAATCAATTTAATATTGAATTATGAAATTAAAATCTTTAATACTTAAGAGAAGTTTCTTTCTGAAAACAATGTTTTCCGTCATGTCTATGGGAATAATTTTAAATTAGATTCTTCCTCTTATGTGAATTTAATTTTTAGAAATGGATTAAATATTTTTAATAATGATAATTCTTATTATGTAATCCTAGAAACTTATTTTTTATCATTATGAATTATAAAAATTAACTATCACAGTTAAGGTGAAAATTGATTTATCAGGTGGTTAAATGAAAAATATATGTGTTAAAATGTCCCACCAATATAGAAAACCCCCATTTTATAGACATATATCGACTATTTAACCTATAATAGTTGATAATAACTTATTTTAGATGCTTTTATCATAATATAAACATGGTCATAATGGAATCATTTCAAAACTTCTATTTGTGTCCACCCCCATATATAAAAGGCCACACCTCTCCCCCACACATCATACATCCAATTCCATTTTTTATCAAAAAAATTAAAAAATAACCTCATTAAACCTCTAAAAACATCCCAGGTCCATTTTTTATCACCAAACCAACGTAGGAAAGATTTCGGTGCAAACTTAATAAAGTTTTCAAATGCATTGGAAACATTCTTAAACGAGGGTTTTTATTTTGTTTCTTCGACAACCTCATTAAAAAATTATTAAACCATTTTTATAAAGAAACCTCAGAATTTCCCACATACTGGGATGTTATTATATTAAATTCATGACCAATATCCATCCTCTATTCCTTTAAATTGGAAATGAAATCCTCGATCTTGGGTACGGTAGACTACCACCTCGTGAACCGATATACTTTTTTTTACATCACCATATTTATAGGATAGATATAATGATGTATTTAACAAATTTATATTAAATTTATGATATTATTATAGTTATTTAATAATAATATCACATATACATTTTTTATTTCCATTCCTTTTAAAATATGGTATCATCGCTCGTGTGTTCGGCAAACTACCACCTCAGAAAGCGATGTGATTCATTTTTCAATTACTATTTACATAGAAAGTAATAAGGATAAATTTAGTTAATATATGTGATTTATATAATATTATATTTATCATTTAAGATTAATAGTTCAAAAAATCCCTTACCCTTTCTCCTGTTAATGCAACAAAAACATCGATCAGGCATATGTATGGTCTACCGTCTCCACGAAGCGATGTGATCCATTCTCCTTGTTCAAATTTCAAAAATATTTCTAAATATGTATCTAATAAAAATAATTTTTATAAAACTAATATAATTCTAGATATAATGAAACTATATAATATGTTGAAGAACCATAAATTTCATGAAAAAACACTCATGGGATAATATGAAAATTAACACCCGAACAAATGAAAATAAGGAAATATTAATAAGTAATGGGTGATAAGATTTTGTAAGAGAATAATATATGTTATTATAAATATGTATATGATTTTAATATAAATTAATAACATTATTAAAACAATTAAAATTTAGTTTAAATCTCATTTAATCGAACAAAAGCATGAGGTAACTGATTATCATCTCACTTTTTATTTTTGTGATACAAATGTCATATTGACCACATATTAAATATATGGGGTGTATCTAATACCAATGAATATATTATATTATTATTATATTCGAAATTATATGGATTTATAGAACCATTTTAGGATCAATATTTTATGGGGTTTACGGTTCAAAATTTACCAAAGCGGTGGGAGATTTTGTCTCAATTTCCCTTCTTTGAGGCATATTATAATGTTATACACCTAACTTCTTTTATATTGTTTATATAATAAAAATTTTACATGTAATATTAGGAATCTATAATGATCATGCTTTTTTATTTTATAATTTTAATTAAAGCAACCAAGGGGATTTCACCTCAAAATTAACAAGTGGTAAATAATTTCATAACTCAATTTATTTTCATTGTGTTATGTTAATTATTAGTTTTATTTGATGTTATTTGATAATGTTTGTACTGAATTATTAATTTCATTTTTTTATTTCTAAATTTTATTTTAGTCAATATTATTCATTATTTAATTTATATTGAAGGTAATTATGTAACAACAAAAGCTTCCAGAATACGTTTCCCTTTGAATAATGCAATAGCTATCATTATACGCAACTTCGAGATTCTAACACACTACGACCAATCAAACTAGCCATTATGAATAGTAATACCCACTTTTTGAAATTTTATAAATATTATTTTTAAAAATGGACTTTATTTTTGAATTCATAATATTGAAATTATCTTATGGTGATTTTTTGGTATTTTTCAGAAAACATTCAATTTTGGATAAATAGTGAAGAACACTGCATTATGGGTTAAAACTGACTTTTCATTTAAATAATTATTTATCTTATATAAGATTATTTTAGGTAAAAATAGATAAATAATACCTATATAAGTTTGATTTAAATAATTTTAGTCATTTTCTAATAAGTTTACATATATAAAAATTATTGAACTTTTGCCCGCCTTTCACCCACCTCCTAGGAGCATTTGCAACTTTTCATAAAACATAATTTTACTTATTCTGTGAGTTGAATTTCAAAAATCTTAGAGACATGGTAAATATAAGTATGTAAAATGTGGTTCAATAAGATGAAAATAATTTTTTTGGAGTTGTAACTTTTGATATTATTTACCACAATTAAAATTAAATAGGGTAATTATGGGTAAAAATGATAACATAATTACCTTAAAACATGTAATAATTCTATTGAAAAAGTATAATTCAACAAAACCCATATAAAGAATAAAATATGATCATGTCTGGTCTACTTATAATAGATTAAGACATTTATTGTTATTTTATTTAAAGAACAATTAAAAGAGTTAAATTCAGTGTTTAATAACAAAACCATTTTTAATATTGGGTTACACACAAAATAAATTATACAATAAATATTCATTAGAAATATAAAAATACTTCCCACTTAATGGTATTTTAATTTTAATTTTTATAAATTAAATAATTTAATTTATTTATGACACAATGATGTGGCAATAATTACCTTATTAATGAAATATTAAAATAATTGATATTATAAATATCTAAATAATTGTAAATTGAAGCTTTTGAGGAATTAAACTAATTTTATTGGTTAATATGACATTTTAGGGTTTGTTAAATAAATTTTATTTGAAGTGATAAAGTATTTATGGCCTTCCAAAAAACCAAATTCTAAATAACGTCAAAATTGACATAATTGAGTTTTTAATACAAATACTATATTATTAATTGATATAATATTTCTAAAAATCTAGGGTTTTGCCAAATGACTTAGATAAGGTTATATATATTAATAGTTAACCATATGGGGTTCTCTTGTATTGTTATAGTATGTTTAATTACCATATAATATAAAAATACAAAGAGACATAGTAAATGACAAACTATTTAACTAAGAGTTAAATCTAAAATATAAGGTTAATATGGTGACCTAATCCTGTATAAAACCTATTTATTGAGATTTTTTTGACCCATACCAACCTTATATTATAAATAAATCATTTTGGGACATTATAAACCAAAAAATATTTTATTATAAAATAATATTTCAAGCTCTTCCTAAAGTGACCCTCACCTCTCTTATAAAAGGGCACGTCCCCTTCTATTAATTTTACACCTCCAAATCCATTTGGCTCGACCAAAACCTACACAAATCTCCTATAAACTATCTTCACTTTACCCTATAGGACTTTAATTGATTACAAAGCTATCCTAAGGAGACCTTTTGATCAACTCATTAGCGTACACCTAAAGTAGAGGTAATAATTTCACCACCCTCTTTCAAGTTCTTTTCTTCTTCCACAACCACTTTATTTGTTGTTCCATAAATAAATAATAAATATATTACCTTATAAATAAATATATTTTTTTATAAATATGGTACAAAAATATTCATTATTATATCTATCCTAAAAATGAAAAATTAACCATATATGCATACGTATGGCTTACTGTCTCCACATCGTGGTGTAGTTTGTTATTCAAACACTGCATTATTTGGATGGATATAATAATTAGTATAACCAATGTAAATAATAAATATAACATGTTAATTAATATGTATATATGATACACTATCCAATTACATATGATTTCTCCATCAATATAATGATATTGTTGCTTGTGTGTACGTACGACTTACCGTCTCCACGAACGCGATGAGATTCATTCCCTATCGTAATCATTCAAGAATAATTTTCATTCAAAATAATGTTAATGACCATAATATAGTTCTATATATGAATCAAATACATACTATTCATAACAATTATGTCTTACTTAACCAATCATATAAAGGAAAACTAATCAGTTAACACCCGAAATGATGATACTACTGAAATATTATTACCAAAGCAATATTAGATGATCGTATATGATATCATATTTATGTATATAGTTATTTTATAATTTAATGACAACGTTATAAATATTATACAAGAGTATAACATACCATTGATGAAGGAAATGTACAAGTTAAGGGTTAATTCCACAATCTCTTTATTATCCATGGTTGTTTTTACGTAAGTATATACTGGGACCTCTTTATCATCCACATCCGTGTTTTCATAAAAATGCATTTCAAAACATTTTTACAATTTTCTAAAGAATGGTCTAAAGTCATTTATACACTTATTTTACCTTATATGTTTAGAAAAGAATATTTACATCTTTTTTCAAACAAGGTACTTTATGACCTTTTCGACAAAATTAAGATAAAAATGTTTTTTAAATTTTACAGTGAGTGCGACTATTTTATTCTGTTATAACATCATTGAAGCTTCCATTAAAATATTATAATAATATTTTCAAAATATCTTTTTTCATTTATAATTATATTAATTTTAAATTCTTTCAAAATTGAAAGAGATATTTTTCTAAAAAAGTCTTGATTTCATCTATGTAAACATCCTTTGGATGGATTTTATGCATGTTTGAAGTTGATTTATTATGATACAAATCAGCCATATTGTATTGAAACTTTTGTTATATGTTTGAATGTGGATGTTTTATTCTTATAATATTAATGGTTTATGGATAATGTATTGACATTTAGTATTCTAGTTTTTATAAGAATGTTTATGTTATGTTTAATCCTTTTCATGTGAGGAATGCATTGGACTTTGTAAGTGATGGGTAGAGCCTAATATAACTCTTTGATGCATCGATAGGTCTCATGAGACAAAATAATGTCTTGGAATAAGTCCTTGAAAAAATAATATTAGTAGTCTTGGAAAAAGGCCTTGACTCTATGGTTATGAAATCAGGCATTATGCTTTCCATCTTTATTAAATTGACTATTGATATTGCATGTGATTATTCGACTAGTAGAATATCAATGTCAATTAGTAAATAGAATTATTTGATTTATATTTTCCATATTATGAAATATTTTATCTTTAAAAGTCTTTTTTAGTCTAATACATTTACTTAAATGTTTATAGTTATTTATGAAAGTTTTCGCTATATTTTTATCCTTACAGAGCATCTGAGCTCACCCCTTTCTATGTTCTATTTTTTCCAGGATGTGAAAAATTAGTTTATGGTTGACCTACAGGGATAGGAAAAATATATAAGTGTGTTCAAAAGAGACAAAATGTTGTTGATGTTTTTATGTCATTATGTAATTTAAAACATCTGAATGTATCTAGTACTTCCAAGGCTACTAAACTGATCGGTCTTTCAGGATTTGATCCCTTGTGAACATGCCAATGTTCTGTAATAATGCACTGAGTTTGGGTAACTGGGGTTGAGGAGTTACAAATTATTTGATATTTGTATGATATATGAATCTAGTTTTATTATAATTATATTATTAATGAATTTTTCATCTAATTGTACCATTTTTAAAGTCTTTGGTAATTAAATTTTTTGATAAAATGTTTTTTAGAAATTCATATATTATTTTTCTCTTTGGTCAAAAATATTTTTTCATAAAAAATAATGTTTTCTTACAAAAATTAATTTTTTTCAATTATCAAAATTATTTATTAATGTAATTTTTACCCATGTTTTAATTTTTTAAAATCAATATTTGAAAGGAATTTTGCCATCATTTTCTTGACAAGACCCATTTGGATTTTACTGAAAATTTTAAAAGAATATTTTTTAACACGTAGGGTATATATGTAATTTTCCACTTTTATGACCGTTCAATGTTTTAAATTATAATTTAATTGTTTTAAGGGTTATTTTAAAACAAAATTATTTTCAAAATATTTTTATAAAATTTTCATTTTGAAAAATAAATTTTCAAATTTAAATATATATATTCGTCAAAAATTGTTTTAAATATAAATTTATGTTATTTATACTTATCAATGACAATAACAATTTATATTGTGTACACTTAACTTGAGAAATATTGTATTTATACAATAATTATTTCTTCTATGGATGGTGTATAATCTTTTTTAACAAAGGAAAGTGTTGAAATTTACATTTTTGAAACCTTGAACTTTACCTGAAAATATCCATATTTCCGTGATCCTTGAAAATTAAATTTCCCCTAAATATCTATATTAGTTATCATGGATATAATTATTACATACACTATATATAATTCTATATTTGATGTTTTACATTGAATTTTAATTGATTGATTGAGTAAATATTGAAAAATTTGTATCCTTTACTCAATATTGATATTTTGATTATAAGGCATATTTTTCATGAATTAAATTGATTATTAGATATATAATGAATGATTTTTACATGCATAAATGTATGGTTTATAGTTATAGATATATCCTAGCTACATTAGCATTTTCATGATAGGAATCAGTTTGCTAGCCAATGTTAAATGGGTTTCCAATGTATACCTACCAATAAGTTTTAAACTATCTTGAGAAAGGTCTTGAGAGTAAAGGTATCATGACGCCTGAGATGATGAAATAAAATAATTAACAATTTACATCATTCATAATTTTGGTAATATTATCTATGATATTTTCCCATTGTTATTTTCTCTGTATTCATTCTATTCTTAGTTTATTTATTAAATAAAATGTATTTTTATTTATTTACCATTCAATATTATTATGCATTATCTTGTGGTGAAGGTAATGTTATTGATTAAATGGAATTTGATTTTATTTATTTACCCTTATATATGATTGTTTTAGTAAAATAATTTAAATGGAATTTTATTTGGTTATTTACCTTTCCATGAATATAATTATTGATTCATAATAGTTTTTGTTGTACTTAACACTTAAGAAGCATTTGAGATCACCCTTTTTTGTTCCGTTCCCAAGAATCCAATAAGTTTAAAAAGAATGATATGAAATAATTTTCTACAGAGAATAATAATATTCTCAATAAAATTATTTTAATTTTTTTTTTCAAATGTAATATGGGAATCATTAATTTACCAATTTTACCAAGACTAGTAAACAATTAGGTCTATTGAGATACAATTCCCTGTATCTTATGCTAATTTAATAAGGTAATACACTATCTTCCGGTTACAAGGGGTTGAGGTCATTTTAAAAAATCAAATTTAATTAAGTATTGATTAGTTTTTCTATAAATGTGATTTTATTAATATTAGTTTTAATTTTGGGAAATATTAAAAATGTCCTATTATCAAAAATTAGCATATTAAATGAAACATTTTCAAATATCGAGTGAATCACTGAACATATTTTCATCAAGTTAACTCAAAATATTTTTCAACTCATTGAAATTATAATATTTATTTATGTTATAATTATTGGGATTTTCATTCTAACCTCTTAAAGGAATTGGGTCCTCTAAATTCTTCTATATTACATAGAGAAATCTGGAATCTCAATTCTTAGAATAAGGAAAATAAGGATTGAGATATCATTCCATAACATAAAATAAAGTAATTAACAAAACCTTTAAAAATATATAATATTTCCCATAGAATTGAAAGATCTCTATTCCGAAGAGTCACCTAAAATATAATCACCTCAAAATACAAAATAATACATCTAACTCTTAAATTAGCATCCAAATAATAAAATATAATAGTCTAAACCATCAATCTAATACCAAATGAAATAACCCAACACCCATTATCATGGATATAGTGCTATAACGTGTTGTTTATGTTTATTTAAAAAATATATAAATAAAATATATATTGGTCAATGATCTTTTTGGTTTAGAGATTTGAAGAATTAGGAATTATTATGACATATTATAGTTCTATACAAAAATTCTATAAAAACGATCTAGCTTCACTCGATCTAGACTGGTAATCAAGACTAAACATTGGAGATATTATCTATCCTATAGAATAAAATTTAAAACATGGAGTGAAAATCAATTATTAGTAAAATGATTTTAAAACTGGATAAAAAATTATTAATTATCATTAATATAAGACCCATTTTAAAAATTTCCATTAAAAATAAATATAAAAAATTTGATATAGAAAATAATATTTCCCCAAATATGTATATATGCTTTGCAAGAAAAAAACCAGAAAACATTATTCAAAAAATTCAAAATACATATCACTCTGAAAGCCCATTAATTTTAAAAATATAATAACCTATCATATAGAATATGAATTTTAATTAAAAACTTGAAATTCCTTTCACTGAAATTAATATCACTTTTTGGAATATAATGATGATTGGAAAATGTGAAATAACATATGATCAATAATAGTATTGAAAAAAATTACTTCTAGGATAGAATTCCCCTTTGAGTTCATGGGTTTAATCTGATTCCTCATCTTCAAAATCAATACCCAAATGCCATTTTTAAAAAAAATCATTTTTTGTACATATTTTCTATCTAAATAATTATCCATTGAAATATATTTTCAAAAAAATCATATATTATTTTAAAATAAGAAAATAATTTTATATTTCAACAAATTTAGTAAAATAAATCATTAATAAAACCCCATTAATTCATAAATATGAGGAAAAATTCATATATCATAAGTAATACATAAAATAATTACTATAAAGGGGGAATTTCACTTAGGAAAACAATTTTTATAAAATCATGGAATGTCAATGGTAACTATATTTCATAACCTTACCTAGAATAATTATTGAAAATTAAAACAATAAGTGAACTTTTTATACATATAATGATAAAATTTATTAATTAGAAATCAATATTGAATTCAGAAAAATAATTAACTTTTAAGAAGTTTTAAAATCATAAAATGGAAATTATTAAGAAAGAATAGAATTCAAATCTTCTACAAAGGGGAATTTATAAAAATAAATCTCCCTTAAAGTAAGGGATTTACATAAGATAATGAATGTTAAAGAAACTTGTTTCCTCAAATAAATGGTATAAAAAATATATGTTCAATAAAAATGTTTCTTTATTTTATGGGTGTCATAAAAATAACTAAATAATTAAGAAAATATTTTCCCTTACCCAGTTATTTATTTTTTATTTTAGAAATGAGGTGACCAGAAAAATTCTTTATTGAAAAGATTAATAGGATATTAAAATATATTAATTTGAATTGTGTTTCCTCTTTTAATACCCTAATTCACATACACTATTACTATTCCTAAATTTCTTGTGATTCCACAAAAAAATATAAAAATTAAATTTTATATCCCCCACTGCATACAAAATCATGAAGCAGATATGATAATATATTCTATATACAGACATCCATTAAATATAGTTAAGAATACCACTACATGACATCTCTACAACCTATCTTCCATCCAAAAACAGCTACCTAAAATAATATCCACGTTCATGTATTGATATCACCAGAGATAAAATTTAATTTTCCCCATACATTACACCATAAAACTCTATCTACATAACATTCATGGAGAGAATCATTGGTTATCTTATAGTATAATATGAGGACTATCTCTAGGTAAAATTCAGTTTATTAATTTTAATTTTTCTCACCTAAAAGTTATTAATAAAGGACAATTATTTCTTTTAATAGTATATATATATTTATTTAATTGACTAAAATTTATAGAATAAGGTATCAATATATATATATATATATGAAGATGATGAAAAGGGTACTACCAATGTTGACCATCGAAGAAAATAGCGAAATATGATGAAACAATTATTTATAAATGGAAATTATCCTCAATATTGGATTTTAGACAATATTCAGACACCTACTTATACATACACATACCTAAAATATTCTATAAATTATGGTTGCAAGAGGTAGAATATTACATAAAAATGTATTGTATAATACTCATTCTTATATAGAATGCAATGCCTCACCTGGGGAGAAGGAGAATAAAAATATGAAAGAGCTTCTAGGTTGTAGATGATTCCACAATGAGATCAGATGACTCTCATCATTTTTATCGAAGGATGGTCGTTATTTGTGTATATTTTAAAACTAGTGAATAATTATCATGTTTCCTAATCCCACATTGAAAATCCACTCAGTATAGTAAATTATTATATGAAAACTTCATTTTATTAGCTTAATTGTGACTAGCATGATGTCCTCTCCCATATCCACACATTCCCCACATGCTTTATGGGTGGATATGACCCACGCTGGACCACCTTCCACAAGCTCAACTACGTGCATCGTATAGCCACAATGAACTGGCCCAATCACACCCTTCCACCTAATAGGTAAACTTTTGTGGATCCAATTTATGATTTATCTTTCTCCCACAATTCATAATTGATCTATCCCATATTTCTTCTATGGTTGTCCATGTTTTTTATTCCTTTTACAAAAATAATACTAAATAAAATTCATGATTATCTTTATACATTAATCATTTAAAATTCAATGTTATTTAAAATATACTATTTTCAAATATATAATAATGTATTTAAATTATATTAAAATTATATTTCTTATTCATTATTATTTATCCCCAATGAATCTTGAAAATAATAAATATCATACTATGTACATAATAAACTACAATTTACATATTTCTTTTTAAAAAATAGTATTAATTAAATTATATATTTAATAATGATATGTTTTAATAAAACTACATGTCTATGCGTGTGTTATTTCATTAAAAATAATATTATATTCAAAACTTACATTATTATCATCATAAGATTTTGAAAACTATAAATTTTTATAAAAAAATGATCTTTTCTATAATTAGTTGTCACATTCACTAAGTGAACATTTATTATTACGACCGATAATTTATTAAATGAATTAGAAATAGTATATTATATAAAATTAGTGGGATGTGTAAAATTGTTTTAAAAATTGAGAGAATAACTATTCATGTTTTCACAAATTTCACTCAAAATATATTTCAATGAGATTTTATAATAACATTTGTTTATGCTTGAGTTCTTGGTATTTTTCAAAAAAAAATAGCATACACTGGAGATCTGGTGATTAAGATTAGAATGAGGTGTAAAGGAGAGACTCTCTATTTAGATTCGATTTGTAAACTTGAATCTTTAATGCCAACACCACTAAAATCTACCTCTTCAAAATAATTGGAAAACAATTAACATCTTTTCACTAATATGGACCTAGGTGGTGAAGGAGTCACTACCACTAGAAGAAAACCCTATGATGGTGTAGTAGGAGAGCACTAAAGATCATCCCTTGATTCCTCCTCCAACCCCCAAAATATATATTAAATGGTATTAATGTCCATGAATAGTGATTTTATGAAAAGGTTATATTTTTTTGGACAACTATAAGAGAACACATGAATGAGGCATCAATAAATTTTAGGGTTAGTATATTTTCTATATTGATATGATAAATGGATGATTAATTTTTGTGAAAACTAAGATATATAGAATCTACATCCATATTTATTATTATTATTTTATTGAAAAATTATCCATGATATTACTGGTGAAGCTTATATGATTTTTTGGATTATAATTGATGGGTTTGGGGAATTATAAACTAGAGGTTAATAAAATTTGTTGAATAAATATAGAGAAATTTCTATGGTAATTATATAACTTAGCTCTGATTCTTTTGATGTAGAGTTTTATATATGTTTTGGGAAATATATGTTTTTGAGATTATATAGTCAAGGTATATACATGATTGGGTATAATATTTTAGGAATGAATTAATGTTGTTTGAGGAAGGATAATTTGAATTTTGAGAGCATAGATTTCAATGATTATTGTGTTTGTAATATTTTACGAATGTTCATAGTACATTGGGATCTCTATTTTAAGGATTAGGTTAATAAGAATTATATAACCAAACTCAAAGTAACCTAGGTTGAACTAAGAATGATATATGTTAAACCAAATCTAAACAAGTTGATTTGTAATATCTATAGGCTAACATGATGGAATTATTGAGGTTAAATGTTAATACGATTATTTATGATAATTCACTTATAATGACCTTCACTCATGTTAAAACTTTTGGTTTTACTAATGGTTGGAACTAGATAAAATCATGGGAGTGAGGTAAATAATGAATATAACCTCACTGAAAACCCCATAAGATAGTGATTTTCAATCTATTTTTTATATATTAATATGGCATGTATGTTTTCACTAACTACTAGATATTCAATTATAAATAATAACCTCAGGTTGTGTAGGTATCATATATTTAATTTTAAAAGTTTATTGGATGTTATTCCATATGAATCTATATCTATACCCTTTGTATATTATATATGAAAATAGAAATAAGCTAGATCTATTTGGAAAGTGATTATAATTATTTTACATATAATAAAACTCATTCCACATCCAAATTATAATGATGACTATCAAGTATTGTAAGGTTAATTATAGTTTCCTTATAGAAATTAATCTGATTGAGTGGGTAAAAATGTGTAGATGCAATTTTTTTAGAGGGGATGTAACTACAAAAAATGTTAATATATTATTACCTCTAAAAAATTAAATCTTTTTAACGGATTTATCCACATAAAACGACACATTTAAATGAATATATGATATATTTAGATAAAATAAAACTATTTATGTATGACCATTAAAAATATAGTGTTGTAAATATATGCAATGAATAATAGTAATAAATTTATGAATTATATGAATATATAAAATATAGAATAATTGTAATATTAATGAAATCAAATTAGTTTACCAAAAATGAAAAATAATATCGTTTATTTCTTAGAAAATGAGTTTTCTAAAAAAATATCTCATGTGATAAAGATGTCTATGTGTAACACCTCAAGATTTTATAAGAGTAACATCATGTTTGATAATTTGTATAGTTTAATTTCCCAACTTGGGAGCCACCTAAATGGTTCTCCAAGATGGTCGGTCACATGGCCTCAAGTGCACCTCCCCAAATACAAATGGTTGCTGACTAGCAACAAGGGTCTAATGATGGTATGGTGGGGAGACAATACCTTCATGATTAGATAATCATAGTTGTATAAGATATGATAAATAAAAATACAATAAAAGGTTTAGTAAAACTAAGATACATAATTACCAAAGATAAATATCATACCAGATAAAAATGAAATGGAAAATGCTAAAAATATAAAAATGCATGCATGTCTATATGATGTTATAATAACTAACATAGAAACTAATAGTAAGTATTAAAACACATTAAAACTAAATTAAAATTAAATTAAACCAATTCTCTAAAGGATATCTCGATGAGAATCATGAGAACCAACTCAGTATTGTGCTGCTAAGCTCCCATTTCCCATATAAAACACATAAAATAATCAATAGACTTATAAACATGAGGTTTGGTCAGGTACACTAGTGTAATGGATTCTCAAGAAGGGTGTGAGATACACATAGTAATCTACCAATAATGGTTTATAAACCTCTCTAGTTCATGAATATAAAATTCATCAATGTGTAGATATGATATGAAAGAAGTAAATAAAAAATGTAAATGAGTCAATGTAGGGACCTCAAGGACACCTGACCGACCATACCTACATTAGTCTAAGCTAGAATATTTCTAAATAGGGGTCATACATTTCTGATGTAATATATGTATATTAGTATAGTGTGTATTTACATAGGAAAAATAAAAGGGCCTTTCCTAGAAGCCGAATAATCCATAGACCAAACCCAAGAATGTTTTTCAACTTAGAGGACATTTCCTTTAATATGATAAACTAGAATTTCATAGAACTTGAATAAGAGGGATCCATGTTCTTAACAAAAAGGCATCCTAGACCCATATTAGTTGATCCGTAATGAGGAATCCCAAGTATTGCACCACGATCCCTATGATTACCCATAACCATAAGAGTTTATACATGGTGGTCCATAAATAAGAATCCCATGTATCACTTTCTGTATTGTTTGAATGAATAACCCACTGATCCCATCATAGTTATCACATGAAGGGTACAATGAATCACTTGTTTCATCATTTAACATTCTTACCATAGATCCCATCCAATGTATCTCACGTAGGGTACTAGTATCTCTTATGGGAATAATAATCTCAATTAGGTAATGAGAGCTTCTGTAGAGTTCCATAAAGAGTAAACCCAATTATTTATCAAGTCATAACATTAATCATGAAACCTATGTGCCCATCCAAGTTATTCTGTAATAAGGAAACTGATATACCTCATGGTACATGTACTTTTAATTAGACTATGATCTCATCCAAGTAAATCATAAACGAGAATCCATGTGCCACTCAAAGCATCAATAATTCATTTAATCATTTATGTTCAAATAAATAGCAGGTTCATGTCCATGAGCATACCTCATCATCAAAAAAGAATAAAGAAGGAGGTGGACCAGGTACTTATGTATGAAACTAGACAAGTAAAGTATAATAATAGAGGGAAACTCACATTTACCATTTCAATTATCAAATATTAATGGCCAGGTACTTAATAATTCCATTAATCACCCCAATTTTCACTATTTAACACCCCAATTTTAATAAAGAAAATAATGCATCTCAAAAACTGGTTTTATTATAAAGTGAGGTGATTCTATCCTTCTATGATCATATAATTCAAATTCGTTAAATCCCAATAAGAGGGTTCACTTTTCATATCTAAAAATATAACCAAGAGTGAACAAACCAATGCATTGTATCATAAAAAATTTATGTTGACATTCATAAGGGTGTATTAATTACCCCAGTAAGGCATAATAAATTGACACCTAAATGACGTACCCAGGGGTAGTATGTATTGAGGTAGAATACCTCTAGTGGTTTAACTTAAATAATAATATCTATTAAAATCAATTCATTGGGATCTACCATATCAATTGAAAATTTATTAGGTGATGCATGGAATGTTTGACGTACAACACTATAGAATAATTAATAAATTCGATCAAACATGAAAGAAAATATATAGACCTCCTACCTCATTCTTAGGATGGTCTACTCATCCATATCTATGAATTAATTGATCTGATTTGATAGAAATTTATGATATGGTAATATTCCATGAAAATTATGTCAATTATCTCACACCATGATAAGAATTTAAAAAGGAAAATGAAATTAGGAATTGAGAGAAGAGGAATCAAAAACTCTATGAGGGATATCCAATTCACCTAAAGACACTAAATACTTGGTCTGGATGATGAATTTCACTCTATTTAAGGATGATAGGAGATGGAAACCTAGGAAGGGGTTGTTTCTTGTGGGTATGAGGAGAAGAATATGAGGAAAATAAAATTAAATTATTGAGGAGAAAATGTAAATTTAAAACCATTAATGAGGTCCTTGTTTAGGATACAAGGTCAGAAAAAATATGTTCCAACCATTTTTGAGCCACTTTGAAAGAGGGAAGCTTTCATGATTCATGAAAAAAGTTTAGAAAACCATGCAAAAAATGTGAATTACCATAATTCAAGGAACCTATAATAACATCAACGTCGTTCGAATCCTCTCGCATAGTTAGAACAAACTGTGTGAGACCCCCAGATCCACTGGATGAGCCACACAGTTTCAGTTAGTGGTCCACATGGTTTCATAAAATATGTGCACCCTTACTAGTTCCTCATGATCATGAGTTTCTTGGGATCGATGAAACCTATACTCAACATAACTCAGATGTAACCTTTATAGTCTCAAACTAATTCAAAAAATAACACTTTTAAGTGTTCAAAAATCAATATTTCACTATTTGACTTGGTCTAAAGAATGCAACATCCACAAAATGGTAGAAATTAAATATTATATTGAAATTTTACTGGGTCCAAAAACAAGGAATGTTACAACTTCCCCACCATAGAAGTTCACATCCACAAGAATACATGGGTAAATAATGAAAACAACACCCAAACTAATTGGGTCATTATTTTTTGTTTCAATTGCTGGATTGTGCTTAAAAATTATCAATGATCATCCAAACATGTCCTTAATTGTATGTTACATAAGCCATTAAAAATAGATACAATTATTGTTTTATGAACTAAAACATCAAGACCGAGCTTACCCAATCCCATATATCGCAAGACTTGATCGTATATCTATCTCTTAGCATTTAAAATACCTCAAATGTAATGGAAACTTTTGTTTCATGATACTCACAACCATGTGAATTGACTATTCAACTATGCTCATGGTGGCACAATGATGCTCAAGTCATGATTCATATATTGATCAAATCATAGACTCCCAATATTCCTCAAACATCCAAATCAATCCATATTTAATTTAAAATCCACGAATGAATCACACTATAATCGTCTCCTCCCGATGACGTTCTATAAGCGGTTCATCATCAACTGTGTCAATTGAAACATAAGGAAAACAAGTTGATCCAATTCTAGATAAATTGGTTCAAAATGTCAAACTTATATGTTCAGTACCTTAAATTCTTAAACAAGTTTCCTTCTCTAAAGGAACCTCATATTTACTTCGAACGCATCCACCGAATCTTGAACTCATCTTCTGGTGAGGTCTCAATACCAAACATCCATTTATGTTTTCAGGTCCCAATATGGACATAGGTGTATAACTAATCCATCCCACATAGATTATCTCCCATAAAACCCCATATGATCCCCACTGAATTACCAGGTAACCTTGAATTCATCAACTATAGTCTAATGAGTCCACTCAAGGCAGTCTATATTTCTAAATTTATAAGTGACACGTCAGTACATAAACAAAATACCCACATTACAAGAACATTGAGAAAACCCAATGACAGAAAGGTCAAGAACCAGTTGGTGTCTATGATTTCATTCAAGTAATTCCGATTTGGGGACCCATGAATCACTTAGGACTAACCGTTCCTTTATAATAGTGCACATTTCTTGAATGAAACTACCAATAGTCTATTTATCCAAACCAATGACATTTAATTTAGTGTGGTTTATAAATGATGCTCTCTCAGTGTATCTAATATTATGTAAATATAGGGGACATGATCATCACTAAGATACGAGTAAACTAAGAAGATATAAAAAATTACCAAGGATACCCAAGACCAATCCATCCTATCCTAGATGAAGTGATAGGTACATTGTGAAAAACAATTGTATCATACCTCATACAAAAGGGTTAGTCAATCCTCTCAAGATTTTTTTTGGAAGAGATCATCTTCACCCTCTAATGCATCATCATTAAT
This sequence comes from Viscum album, assembly GCA_963277665.1. Lineage (NCBI taxonomy): Eukaryota > Viridiplantae > Streptophyta > Magnoliopsida > Santalales > Viscaceae > Viscum > Viscum album. The sequence goes on along the minus strand of OY728136.1, from coordinate 1,124,067,581 downwards.
GGACAATGAGGAGTTTACCACCTGAGGCATCCAGTGATCACTTAGAAACAACCATAGATGTCCATCCATGATTAATGATGTTCTCAAAGGTTGCATACACAATAAACCATATCATCTACATGCATGATCACAAGAACTAAAACATTTGAAATATTACCAGACTCATGGGTATTCAAAAATATTATTGATAATCTTCAAATGGTCATCACTTATTATTTTTCTTCTACTTGGAAGGACGAAATTTTTTTATGATCAATTCTATGCTCCCTGCCATAGCAGTGTACTTATCATCACATTACTGGGTATGGGGACTCATCCCAGGACAATTGATCCATTATCCACTACCCATGAACCATGGATGTGGCCAAAATTATTTAAAAATGTGTTAAATAGTAATGAGCGATAGAACAACTGTTTACAAGCATGATATACCAAATATTCTCATGATGTACGCATGAAAATCCTCATAAGTCATGACCGCTCATTCCATAACATCATCCATAGAATACAAAAAAACTAGCATTTTAAAACACATGATCCTCCTTAAAACTACATCTTGAGAATTGGGATAAGTTAGAACACCATTAACACCCAGGTCACTCTTGCTCAAAAATTACATGCAATTAAAATGTAATAGATCAAGTATTAAATAGTCTCCATCAAACATATATGGTTCGTTTCACAATTTATAAACTTGATGGGTAATGTGTGAATCAACACATACTACCACTTCATTCATTTTCACAATTGAAAATCATTTCAAATGATCCATAGGCCTATCGACCCTATGAATCATGTATTAGATGGCCTATAAAAGAATCATCCCAATGTCATATTATCCCTATGTTTAGAAAATAGACTGACAACCTCCTAGGTCATCCAACACTGAAGATGAAGAAGAGGAATGGTCATTTGACATTATTAGTGTCTAAAAATGTTATATTCATGTATAACCCATTGAAGCTAATCATTACACGATGCTTGTGACTTTAACAAGTATCAAATCATCCAATTGATACCTCTCAATAAAAATGTGTAATTTAAAACTATGAGTCCTACATAGGACAACTGTAACCTAATTGACACCTCACATTTGAAACAATTTATAAAAATCTAGCATGGTTTTTGTGCTAAGGGTGATGCCTTCCTCAGGATAGCCACTTACAAAAAATAAAGCATCATCCTAATAAATAGGTCAGACTAAATGGATTACTAGGCCCTATTACCTATCACCTATGGTAGAATAAGCCTATGGGAAACACTCCCATTATGGTACTAAGTTAGTCTCATAGAAACACAAAAACTTCCCTTGCATAAGTGTTTATGTTGAGACAATACATTAAGGTTTCATTCAAGCCAATACATCTGTTAATATTTGATCTTTAAAAACATTAAATGCCCAGCTTGAAAAACATCAAGTACCCATTAGAAGACAATTGTACATAGAAAAATAACTTATCTAAATCCAAGACACATAGGTAAGTTAAATCAAAAGTCCTTCAATGAAATAATTATTTAACTTAAATCCCATCATAATTTGGAAATTTATCTTATAAAACCCAATTTTAAAATCATTTATTTATTTATAATATTTCACATTAAGCATAGTTAAAGAGAATTAAAATTTCCAATATACTGAGGAGAAGAACATTTACGTTTCAACTCAATTTTTCAATTAATAACTCCACATATAAATATATCTAAAAAAATATAATAGTTTCATTAAAATTAAAGTGTAATGGGAAATTAATATTCCACCACACATCAATGCGTGAACCCCTATAGGTGAATGCATAAACATTAAATGACCATCCCAATATAACATAAATATATGACCATGGGGTTAAGTACTATAACATTTAAAAGATAAAGGTGACATATAAGGGTCCCTCTAATCCATTCTAGGTTTATCTAACTGAAACCCCATTTTAATTAATATATTATGATTTTTAAAACACACTTAATGGATTTGTCCCATTAGAACAAAGCACCATGACTGGGAAAATGTTTTAGATTCAAGTCTATCTCATAATCAACATTCACCAATTGACCTACTTGGGTCCATTTGGGAATTTATAAATTTGTTCATACGAGTCAGCATGCCGAAGTAGAAGAGTAACAAACCATAATAAGGAAACTGTTCCATTTAAAATTAAAATTTTGTAGCATATATATTCATTTAATAGTATCCTGTAATATCAAAATCTTATATGACGTTTTGATTATATGCGTTACCATTTTCCAAATTATTAAGCACCCATACACTTTATAGTTTGAAAATGGGCTCCCATTTAATAACAACCAGTATGTTTCATCCCATGAAAACAATGATCTATTGATCAAAAATTTAATGATCAGTTAGTTAAGGTGTCTCCAACAATATATATGGGAAAGAATAATTTTTATTCATACTTACACTTTGATAAAAAAAATTATATCAAAATTATACATAAAAATTCTACAACGAGTAGTTAATATATGGAAACAAGGTATTTAATCTTTATATGAGACTATAAATTCATGGAACCAAATAATCATGGTATATAAGAATAGCATGAGAAATAATTTCAAATACCATGGAATAACACTCAAGGCACACATAATGTCATAAAAACAAAATTTCTTATGCAATTCCTAAGAAGATAAAAAATTAAGCATGTTACTAAAATACCTAACTTAGTATATAACAAGAATGCTAATAAACACACAAGTAACATCATAAATCTCAAATATCGTAGAAATAAAATCTAAATTTCCTAGAATAAACATGGGATTTGAATCTCTATGTGCATATAATGATTCTTGTAATAAAACTTCCTTTCCATTCTAGGATAAGTTAAAAATCATTAAATCCAATAAATCAGTAAGCATCAAAAAGTACACGAGACACTCGAGGTGAAATCATAATCAATTATAATAACCAATGGTATGAACAAAAATACCATCTATGGACACTTTGTATTTTCTCCGTGTGTGGGATGATCACTCCTAGACACAATAATTTTCAAAGAGATGAAACTTTCCTAGTCTCATGTCTACCATGCTGAAATAGTTAGACAATGGAAAAGAAAATAGCTTTGATACCACTTTTCACATCCTGACCCGAGAGATACAAACACGGTTCCCCAATCTGGTCAGTCACATGTCCTCAAGAATGCCTCCTCAAATGCCAAAGGCTGCTGACTAGTAGAAAGGGTCCAATGACAGTACGGTGGGGAGAATATACCCTCATGATTAGAGTATCAAATTGGTATAATAGATGATAAAAATCAAATAAAAGTGGAATTTTTATTACTAAAATACACATTAGTGAAAGATAAATAAAATAACTAATTAAAATGAAATTTATAATGCAAAAAATACAAGAATTCAAATATTTTTTTCATTGTCCATTTCATTTTTAGTTTGTTATAATATTTATCTTCTACTATTATGTCATTTAGTCATATTTCATCCATTATTATAGGATTTTTTATCATATCTATTACCATTATGATACTCTATTCAAGAGGTTATATTCACTCCATTATACAATCATTGGACCCCCGCTAGTAGTTGGTAACATCTAGTATATAGGAAGGTGTTCTTGAGTCCATGTGACCGACCGGCTTGAGGAACCATTTAAGTGGTTCCTATTTTAATACATTACATATAAAATGAATCTAAAATCATGAAGAGGATTTAAAACCTCTATATATTATGTTATATTTATTTTTAGATAAACTCATTCTCTCTGATAGCTTGAGATGTATCGAACTCCTAGTTTAAACAAAACACAATACGCTATTAAAATATTACTATTTAAAACCTGACTATTATAACCAATTTGTTATGTTGGATGGTATGAATAGAAATAAATAATTAATGAAATTATATGTTTTAACCATGTTCATTGATTTTACATTTCATATAAATAAAAATAAATAACATTTCAAAAATAAATAACTGTTTTTTTAAACTGTATTTTTTAAAAGGCAGTTTAGTTATGCCATGCACAGGTAATTTAAAATTAATTTTTACCACTATTATAAAAGTTAATACATAAAATTAACTTAAATTTTTAAATAATTATATCAATAGCCTCTTATTATGAATTTTTGTGATTTTTAAAAATATTGGTTTTTGGAAGAATTGCGATAAATTTTGATGAATAATGAAAATTACCTTTTAATTTAATTTTTACAAGGATATATTATATTATAAATCAGTTTTAAAGTAAAATTAGATCAATTATATTATTAAATAACTAATTTAAGTCATTTTAATCAATTTCATATTAATTTTCGATATTAAAACCTTTTATACTTATGAGAATTTTCTCTTTAGAAACCTTTTTTTTCTTCTGTAGGTGTTAATTTAAATTTGGTTGTACCACATATGTGAATTTAATTTTTAAAAATTTAAATAATTATTTAAATAAAATAATTTATATTATCTAAAAATTTCATCATAATTTTTCAAAATTATTAAATCTAAAGTCAGTAAAAATTAATAACCATTGTTAAGTTAAAAAATAATTTACCAGTTGTTAATATAAAATGATGAGGAAGAAAATGATATACCAACTTTTACAAAACCCATTTTATACCATATTTCTACACTATAACCTCTATTCATCACTAATGACCCATTTTTATGGCTTTTGGAAGGATAGAAATGTGGGGGTAATTGAATCCTTTCAGAAATTTCATGTGGGTCATCTCCCACACATATAAAAGGCCATCCCCTCTCCTACTCACTTAACACATGAAAATCTATTTTTTCTGAAAATACCTACCTAAATAACTACCTTACTCCCATAAACAATCCTAGATACCATTTTTATCCTAAATATGACTTATTAATGAATTTTCTGCAAGCTTTAAGAATATTTCCAAAGAAGATGTAATGTTCTTAAATGAGTGTATTATTTTGTATATTTTTTCACCTCCAAAACATATTATTAAAAAAGATCATTTAATAACCCTAATATATTAAATATTATGAGACTTCATTATTTTATGTTAATAACATTTATCTATCTCATATTATGTTAAATAAAATTGTAAATTTGTTGATCATGTGTACGACAGTCTACCGCCTCATGAACTAATGTAATTTGTTTTCAGTCGCCACCTTTCATGGATGGATATAATGATAAATTTAAAATATTTATATGATATTTATGATATTATTATAGTTGTTTAATTATAACATTAAATATACCTTTTTTACATTTCATTCCATTTAAAATACTATAACGTTACTCGTGTGTACTACGGACTACGTACCGCCTCAACAATCTATGTGTTTCATTTTTCCCTTATTATTTACATGGAAGGTAATAAGGATATAATTAGTGAATAAATTTTATATATTGGAAATTATATTAACTATATAAAATAAATATATTACATAATTCCTTACCTCTTCTCCCATTATGGACATGATAATGTCCCTCGTGCATATGTATGACCTATCATCTCCACGAAGCAATGTGATCTATTCTCAATGATATAATTTCAATAATGATTACAATAAATTTATATAATGAAAAAATGATATTTATAAGGTTAATATAATTATGTATATTATGTAACTACATAATATTAACATCAATTGGATCTTTCAGGATAAAACATGCCTAATAAAACAAGGCAATTAACACCTGAAACAATATAAGTAATGAGATATTATTGACAAACAGATGGTAAAATTTTAACAGATGATAATATATGATATTATAAATATGGATATTTTTCTAGAATAAATTAATAAAATGATTAAAACCATTATACATGTGGTTAAATCATGTTCAACCAAAATAATGCTTGAGTTAGGGGATATTGTCTCAATTTCCCGTTATTGAGGCATGTTGTAAGGTTATGTAACTAATTTCTTTTAAATGGTGTATATACTACTGATTTTACATGTAATGTAATTATTCATTTATAATTAATGGTATTTTAGTTTTCAATTTTAATTATTCCATACAAAATTTATTTCACTTAATGATACCAAGTAGTAAAGAATTCTATAACTCAATTTCTTTTCAATGGGTTTTATAACTTCTTTATTTTATATGATATTATATGATCATGTAATAAATTTTCACTATATATTATAGTATTTCCAAATGTTTTATGGGGACTTAAATTACATACACATAATCAATTCATTTGTAAATTATTAATTTTACATTATGATCTATAATAGGATTTATTTTAAAAACACATTTTACTCGGGATTATTTTTTCATGAATTTACATTGGAGGAAATTATTTCATCCTTGGATAATAAACCCATTTTATTTTATTATCTTATATTTTTAAATAACTAATTAAATTAATATTACCTTTCTCAACTCTTTTGTACCTAAAATGATTAATAAAATGTTTTAAATCAAATCTAACTTCATTCAAATATTCTATTGGAAATAATTTTTCGTCCAAAACCATGTATACTAAAATTGATATCATGTTTTGTTTTTAAATTCTGAAAAAAATTATTAATGAAATTTTTACCCATATTTTCATTGATGAAAATTTAAATTAATCTTGCTGTCATTTTCCAAATAAGGATCATTTGACTTTTACTGAAAATGTGAAAAGAATCTTTATTTTAACATATACGACATCTTGAAAATTTTCTTCCATCCTGACCACTCAATGTTTTAATGATTCCATTAAATGTTTCAAATTTTATTTTCAAATAAAAAAAATTCGAAATATTTTTTAACTTTTAGTTTTTAAAATATTTTCAAAGTAAAAATGATTTTTTCTCAATAATTTTTAATGTAATTTTTATTAAACATTTATTTGTCTATAAAAAAAACCCTTTATTTTATATATAATCCCATGGGGATCTATTGTATTGATACCATCCTTTTTAATTACATGGATGGTTTAAGATCATTTTGACAAAGTAATGTATTAACATTCATTTTATTGATTCATTTTTTATCAGTTATCTTTCACTTGAAATATCACTTTCCTATAATCACTGGACATTAAATTTCCCCTATATATCTATATTATTTATCTTGAATGTTTTAATTTCTAAAACTGTATATCATTTATACATACGATGTTCTATATAAAAGGATATTCTTTTATCTAGGTAAATATTGAAAAATATATTTTCTTTACTCAATACAAATATTTGATAATTAGACACATTATTCCGGAATTAAATCTATTATTTGATATATGAAAAATTATTTAGAAATTTAGTGATAAGAGGGATAAGTAATTATATAGTCCCTTGATGCATCAATGGTCTCATTAAAAGAATTAGTAAGATATAATTAAAGTGGTTTCAACCTATCATTTTAGACCATCTTGTAAAAAGTCATGGTATTAGAGGTATTCGTGTTCCTGAGATCATGATATAAAATAATTTGTCATTTACATTAATAAGAATCTAGTTATTATTATTATCCATGATATTCATTATAATGATACTATATCTAGACGCATTTAATTCTTATATTATTGATTAAATGGGATGTGTGCTCAGTTATTTACATATCCATATTGATTATGTCTTGTCTAATCATGATAGAAATTTTATTAATTAAATGAAATAGGTGTTTACTTATTTACTATTCCATATTGATTATGTATTATATGAATAAAATTCATCCACTCTCTGATCTCTAAAACTCTTGATGATTCCCTAGGTGTAAATGAGCACCAATTCGGTCTCTCCCCAATCAGAGGGGGGAGGGACTCCCTTTGAATTCCATAGGGGATCGATGTCATTCATTTCCCTATATATCTAATATTGACTCCATCCTCATATTCCCTATATAAATCTACTATTGAAATTTATATATTTATATTATTTATTCCATGAACTTTTTATTTTGAACTTGGTGTTCTTTAAGGCCTCATCTCTCCTGAATCAGACTTTGGTGGATCATTTTAGTCAGCAATATGCTATGATAGATTATTTTGAATTTTTTATGTCCATATCATAGAGATTATATGAGAGTATGAAAGTTGGACTTTTGGACATGAACCACATGACTATTCATTTTTCCTTAGAGGATGATTTGATTTATTCTTGATCTAATGCTCCTCGATATTGTAATGACTCAAACTTCTTCCTCTTTTGATAGACATGGGATTTTTATATGAATCATAATAATCCTTCTATGAAATTGTGGGTGTTTTTATGAAATGCCTATCTATTTCCATAATATTTTAATCATATTCATTCTAGTCAATTGGGTATGATTCTTTTTGTATTCGGATAATATAACTAAAAAGGGATTTCACCAAAAATTATCTATGAATATATTTTGAGTTCAATGCTTCAAAACCATTGATTGAGTGGGTATATATTGTGATTGGATAATATTTTCATTGAAAACAATTGATTTTTTTTGAGTCTTGGATGGTTTTTTTCTCTTCATGCTTTCATATAGGGAACTTGGTCTCTTTATTTTGGTGTGGCTACCAAAATCACTATGAATATGTATTTCCCAGAAATTCTTTCGCGACTAGTCCACCTAACGACATATCTACTATCCATTTGTCTCTTAATGATCTATTTAACCTTGTTTCTCTTCTGAGAAATCCAAGAACCAAGAATTATGAACATAGGGTTATGTATTCTTTTCTAATTTGCTACGTGGATTGGATGTTTTCAAGTCGACATAACTGGCACCAAGTGAGGCAGAGATACTTCTCCCTTTTTTATGACATGGTTAAGGCTAGAATTATGGGTATTGGGAAATAGCTTTCTAAAATAGTAGTTAATACTCAAGTTAATCTAAGGGGTTTTTATACATCACAAGATTTGCATTTTCTAGCTTCCACAATGACTGTGATGTAGGGGTATCTTGGCCAACAAGACCCTTCTAATCCAATTCATAATTTTCTAATACATTGGAATGATACATACAATGGAATTGGTATTGAGAATCATTTTGTTGTTGTTAAGTGATTGTGATCAACCCCATTTTGAAGGAGGGAATGGAAAGGAGTAAGTGATTGGTGAGAATCATCTTTTAATAGGTTTTCCAAATGATAAAGAAGAGGATAATTATTCTAATTCAGAAACAAGATCTTCTGAGTCCAAGGAAGCATAAATTTCTGAATAGTACCTTATATCTTCTTCAATGAAAGGTAATAATACTCTAATAGATTCATATGGGTTTATTCAGAATGTGAATAATTTGAAAAGATAGAAGGACAACTCAAATATAATTAGACCTCCAGTTACAAGGTATTCTCTAAAAGAGGAAAACATGTATAAGGGGCTTTTTTTCATCTGGATCCCAATGAACCTACCTATGATGAAGATACTTCAACACATTAAACCAAGGAATGTGTCCCGACACAAGATATAGAATAACATTTCATTGATTTGGGGACAATATATAATAAGTTCATTAACTCATAGAACAACTAGGATCTTCTCATGCATTATTCTGAATAATCGATTGAGGATTCCATCATGATCAAGGTATCCCAGTAAGATTCCCACATAATGTTAAAAATACTTCTAAAATATGATCAGAATAAATAAAAAACCTCTTGGATTTATAAAAAAAATCGAATTTTCATTCGTGGTTCAATAAGTGGGAAAATAATCATAAAACAAACATGTTTCTACCTAGAAGAATATGGCATATAACTTCAAGGTCTAAATCAATTAAAATATATAAATGGAGGTTACCTATATCCAATGGTGATTATTCAAGGTAATTAACTCCAAAAGTTTTAAATCTTTCTGTATTGTCCTGATTATTTCTTAATAGGTTTGATATTTTTTATATCTTGAATTTAGCTAGATTCCAATTATATCTTTAAACCTTTTTGAAAATAAAACATTAATTTATTCATATTCAAAATTTTCAAAATGGAATTTTTTAGTTATTAACATATCTATATTCATTATTAATTATCTATTAATTATATTCAAGTTATTTAAATGGGGTATTTTCTCAATTATTTACCTTTCTATATTGATTTTTCCATACCAAATCATGATATTTAAATTTTTCAAATGGAAAATGTGTTAATGATTTTACCTTACCATATTGATTATTATTATTGAGTCATAATATAATTCACTATACTTAACCCTAATTGAGAATTTTAGATCACCCTTATCTTGTTTACTTTTCTCAGAATCTAGTAATTTTACTACGAATTAAATGACAAGATATAATAAAGGAAATAATGATATTATTGAAAAAACTATTTTTTTAATTTGTGTAATCAAATATAATATGGGAATAATATCTTTATCTAATTTTTAATTACTACTACACAATACAGTCATCTAGGAGGAAATCACATTCATATAGTTCCAACATAATAAATTAAAAATTTACGTAGTCCTACTAATGTCAATTTTATTAAACACATTATTATAGGTAGTTTAGAAGAAACCTTGGGAACAACATTAAGGAAAACATATATTATCAATGACAACCCTATGATAGATCTTGAGTATAAGTATTTAATAAAAACCTAAATATTTGGTAAGGTATATATTATGTGGTTTTCCTTAAAAATAAATACCCCACTAGATACTACATGTGGAAATGGTTCTGGTATTAATTTACCCAGGGGTACTAACTCTCAAAATGTCATGTTGGGATTTACTCAAGTGTTAATTAGTACATGACAATAGGAATTACTAGGCACCTATTTTTATACTACGAACAATACTCATTGGATAATTCCAAATTTCATTACGAACTATTATAAAGGATTTAAAAATGTGGTGAAAATTAATAACCTTGCTTAAACCTATGGGGTATTTTATTTAAAATAAGACCTCATGTTTAATACACACTATAAATGATTATATTGTTTTACCACTATGATCATTGTTTCTCACACATTGATTTTTGGTTTTAGTCAATGGATGGAACTCGAAGGAATCATGTTAACATTGAATATGAAGGAAAATGTGGTGACTATGATAACTAAAATGGGATGATGAACTTAGTGAATGATATATTGATTATGTATAATCAGTTATCTCGAAATATAAGGCCATAAAGTAATGAATTACTGAGTAAAAATGAAGATTATGATGGATGTAAAGAAATCCCATCCTAAGGATATATTTATAGTTATTTTTCTTAAATGTATGGAACCTAGGAATTATTTTTGTCAATTAAATCTTATAATCTCTAACTCCAATATTATAGAAGAATATATGTTTAGAAAAAATGGTTTCTTTATTTATTGAAATTCCATAATTATATTATAGAGTAATTTAACCAATGTTATTTTAGTTATAATAAGCATGTGTCATCAATGGATTATGTAAATTTTAGAATCATATATTTCTTCATTAACTTAATAATTATGGATACCATCATGGTATTATTCTTTTAAGATTTCTCATAAGATTAATGTCTTAAAACACTTTTTTAGATATTATTTTATTGGAGTCTACCATGATTAATGATATTTTGGGAAGCATTTTTGGAAATACAACTCATTGGTTTAGTATATTTTTTGGTTAAAAAAGGGTTTTAAAAAATAATTACCTTGTTATTTTGGGAATATTTTTAAATGTATCGGTAACATTTAAGGTTTATATTATGTTTGATGTTTTTTTAATTGTGGGTTATTACACTTTGGTAATGTTTTAGGGATTAGATTGATATGGTTTTTGAAAATAGACAACCCACATGTCTGATGACAACCCATCACACTTGAAATGGACTTACGGCTTGAACCCATAACTGAATGGAGATAAGGTTTTAATACATACCACTATCTTACATGATATTTTGATAATATTCTATTTTTTATAATTAAATTATTTGATTAATAAATATTAATATCGAGCATGTGGTATTTTTTGGGGTTTATAGATTAATATATTATATTTTATAACTTTTTCTAACCATACAAGTTTTGGAAAATGTTTTGCGATAGATGAAAATACTTTTCACTCATTTATAGATCCTATGATCTATTAAAAGTTTATTTTAGTGCTTCAGGAATGAAAAAATTCGTTATTGGATATTCATTTCAGTGAGTAAATGATGAATTGGAAATTGATCAAGGCAAAACCAAAGTATTACATTATGTTCTTGAAATAGAAATATATGAAGTAATTATTTTTCATTATACTTATAGGTAGTAAAATAATTCCTTAACATTATGAAAAGAATGTTGAATCCAAAAATTTATCTGATTTCTATCATATCCGATGAATCAAATGGAATTTATAATATTTAATGATTTATGTTTTGGGGGTCCTTAACATTACTTTGATCATTCACATTCTTGTGATCAATGACCTCTATCACTCTCTATATTTATTTATCATTTTCATCCATGTTCATATCATCACTTTCCACCAACGTTCTACTAATTAGAAACCTTGGTTTGTGTAACTCAATATGAACCTTGTACATACCTTTTTTCATTATTAAGAGGTTTTTTTATAAACTCTTTCATTATGTGGGTTTTTCAATAATGGAATTTCTAATTGTGAAACCATTGATTCTAGAGATCAAATTTTAATTGAAAGGACACCATTTATTTAAGGTGTGAAGAAGGTAACTCACTAATAATTAAAAAGAGGAACATAATGTTATATAATTTATATAATATGAAAAAATAAACTTAGAATAAAATTTTACACCTTTATTTTTTATGATATACTTTATTTTAAATAAATTCATTCTCTTTAATTACTTGTGATTCATGAAATGACGGGGTTTAAGAAAACATAATACACTATTAAAATATTTTTATTTTAAACGTCACCATTATATCCCAACCATTATGTTTGTGGGTATGAAAAATACTAAGTAATTTATGAAATTATATGGCTTAGAAAAGGTCATTGGGTATCTATTGATTATAAATAAAATAAAAATCATTTCAAAGAAAAAGAAATGTTTTATAACGCAATTTTTTTCTAAATTGAGATTTATACACACACTAAACCCATAATATAAAATTATTTACTAACAAATCAAGAAATTTTTTTTTATAAAATTAATATAATATTCCAAGTCATCATATTAAAATTATAAAAACATTTAATTTATGATAATTTTCTAAAAAGATTAAATTTTTGATGAATATTGAAGAATACAAAGTTTTAATGAAAAATCGCATTTTGTTAAAATAAATTAAAACATTAAATTATATTATATATTTTTTTAAAGTAAAATTATATAAATAATATTAAGATTTTACTGATTTAGTTCGTTTTAATCAATTTTATACTAAATTTAAATATCAAAACCATCTATTCTCATGAGACTATACTATTTGGAAACCCACTTTTTGGTCGCATCTACAGGTATAATATTAAATTTGATTCATTTAATTAAGTGAATTAAATTTCTAATTATATATTTCTTGTTTTAATAATAATATTTTTTATTATATAATAAGTTCAATTTAATTTTTGACCCTTATGAATAGTAAAAGAATTAAAAACTAATTATAGTGGTTATGATAAAAACTGATTTACTAGGGAGTTAAACTAAAAATATAAGGGATTAAATGACCTAAAAACTTATAAAAAATGTTATAGGAATATTTCAACACTATCACCAATATGTGTTTATAATTACACATTTTTTGGCTTCTTCCATGATAAAGACATGGTTTCAATTGAGTCTTTTCAAGAAATCCATGTGTGTCCTCTCTACAACATATAAAAGGCCACCTATCTCCTCCCCTGTTCATACGTAAAAATTAATTTGGTTCATCTATTACCTGAAAATACATCTTTTGTACTCATTTAACAACATACTAGAACCAAATTTTTAAAAAAATCCAATATAGTAAGGCATCTGAGGGAAACCTTATTAAGTTTTCCAAATATGAGGAAACACTTTTGAACGATTGTTTTTATTTTGATTCATCTTCCTAGTCCTTAAATTCTTATTAAACCATTATATTATTATAAAATCACTATCTTCTATAAATTTATATGTTATTATGTTATGTTTAAGTAATATATCCATTTCCTATTCCATTAAATGGGGAATGAACCTAAAAATCTTGTGTATGACAGACTATAACATCGTGAATCGATGTAATTCATTTTCTATCACATCAATTGAAGGATGTATATAATGATTTCTTAACACATTAATATTATATTAATTATATGATTATACTTATTTAGTTAAAAGAACACATATAACTTCTTAATTCCCATTTCATTTAAAATATGATAATGTCATTCATGTGTACGGTAGAATACCGCCTCATGAAGCGATGTGATTTGTTTTTCACTTACCCTTTAAATGAAAGGTTATATTTATAAATATTGAAAATATATGTAATATATATGAGATTAAATTATTTCTATAAAATTAATATATCACACACTTTGCTACCCTTTAACCCATTAAAGAAATGATAATGTTGCTCATGCATACGTATGACCAACCGTCTCCAGGATACGATGCGATAGATTCTCCATGTTTAGATTTAAATAATGATTATAAAAATGAATATATTGGAATAAAATGATATCTATAAAATTAATATCATTATTTTGATTATTTAACTATATAAGATGTATGGACTATAAATTTTAGGACAAAACACGTATGAGAAAACTAGAAAAATAACACCTGATGCAATAATAATAATGAAATATTATGAACAAACTGATGGTAAAATGTTATAAGGGGAACAAATATGTTTTTATAATTATTTATATGTTTCTGGTATAAATTTAGGAAAATGATAATACAATTTTTTATGAGGTTAAATAATGTTTTACAAAAAGAAATCGTGAGGTAAGGGAAATTGTCTAAATTTTTCTTCATTGATGAATATTCAAATTTTATACACCTAATTAATTTTATATTATGTATATACATTCCCTTTTAAATTTAATATCATTATTCCTTAAGAATTTATTTTATTCTTTGTTTAATTTTAAATTATATAATCCAAAGGGAGTTTCACTGAAAAGTTTCCTAGTGGTAAATAATTTCATAACTCAACATATTTTCACTAGGTTATGTGAATTCTTCTTTGTATTTGATATTCTATGATTGTGTGTGTAATGAATTTTCAATATATATTATTGTATTTAAACTTGTATTATTTTTATTTACATTTGACACACATAATATATTCATTTCTTAATTCTCACTTCAATATTATGATCTTTGTAAGGGTTTATTTAATAACTTCATTTTAATAAAGATTATTTATGCTTAAATTTCCATTTAAGAAAACTTTTTTCTCATTGGATAATAGAAACCATTGATTTTTATTATCATTTGGTTATTCATTATGGTTCCAACTAATAGTTACAAGTTTTCACTCTTCAGTACTTAAAATTATTGAGAAAATGTTTTTAATAAAATATGACTCAATTTCTCTATTCGGTCTGAAATCCTTTTTCTTCCAAATCTATGTTTTCCAAAAATGTTTTCAAACATTTTTTTAAATTATCCTAATTATTTATTAAATATATTTTTACACAAGTATTACTTTTTAATAAATTTTCTCAAAGGATTGTTCAAGTAATATTCAAAATGAGGCCCAATTAGTTTTTACAAAAAATGTGAAAGGAATATTTTCTTTAACATGCATGACATGTATAGAATTTCCAAAAATCATAACCAATCAGTGTTTTAAAGCATACTTTATATGTTTAAGAGGATATTTTAAAAAAAATTATTTTCAAAATAATTAATAAAATTTTATTTTTAAAAATATTTTTATCATGAAAAAGGATATTTTTCGTAAGAATTATTTTGTATATTGTTTATAGTATTTATATTCATTAACAACAATAAATTATTTTACTGATAAATCACTAGGGATATGTTGTATTAATACCATAATTATTCATTAAATTTATGTTTTAAGATCATATTTATGAAGGAAAGTTTTGACATTAACATTATTTATTTATTTTTTAATCAATGACCTTCCTATGAAATATTCTCATACCGGTAATCATTGGAAATTAAATTTTCCTACATATCCATAATATTTATCAAACATATATTTATTTATTAAATCATATATAATTTTGATATATAGTGGTATATATTGAAAGTTATTTTATTTATTTGTGGTAATATCGATAAATCGTTATTCATTACTCAAAATGAATATTACATAATAAATCACATTGTTCATTAATTAAATTGATTATTATATATATGATGAATTATTTGGAAATTAAGTGACCGGTGGGTCATGGAATTATATATCCACTAGATGCATCAGTATTCTCATGAGGAAAAGCATTAATATAGAATTAAATGGGTTTCTAGATATAGGTTTAATCCATCATATGAAAGGTCTTGAAAGTATATCTTTTATGATGCGTGAGATCATGGATTTCAATAATTAAGAATTTACTTCATTTAGGATTTATTTAATATTATTATCTATGAGTTTTCCAAAATATTATTATCTCTGGACACATGTCATAATCATATTATTGATTAAACGTCACCTGTTCTTGTTTATTTACATTACCATAAATAATATAACTTTTCTATTCATGATAGTCATGTTATTGATTAAATGGAATGTGTGTTGAGTAATTTACATTTCCATGTTTATTATTCCTTGTCCAATAATGATAGTCAAATTATTAAAATATAATGTGTTTTTCGTTATTTAACTTTACTTGCAGATTATGCATTACATATTCATGATAGTCATGTTATTTAAATGGAATGTGTGTTAAATTATTCATCATTACATATTCATTATTCCTTATATAATTATAATAGTCAAATAATTCAAATGGAACTTGTGTTCAATTATTTATAATTTCCATCTAGATTATACAAATTGATTCTGGATAGATTCCACTTTACTGAACCCTAACTGATCATCCAACCTCACCTATATTTTTTTCATTTAACAAGAATATAGTAAGTGTACAAAGAATTATATATAAGGATATAATGGAGGGAATATTGACATTATGTGGTAATTTGTGTATTCGGGTGTAATATGGGAATAATGTTTGTATCAAGTTTACCAAGACTAATAAACTATTGGGTTCTTCAAGATGCGATCACTTGTATCTAGTGCCAATGTAATAAAGAAGACACCAGATCAAGGCTAGTAGGTTTTGCGTTATTAAACTGGTTCTGGAATCATATGATAAAGAAAGTTAATTTTTCTTATATTAAAAATTTTTCAACACAAATTTAATTTGTAATACGAATAACAACACTAAATATTTAAAAATATATTTTTCCAATAAAGACGAGTTTTCATTCTACTTTATGATTATATTAAAAAATAATTATTTTAATTTATATTTTTAAATTTATAAATTAACTTCATTTTTAAATTCCTAAAATAATAATTTACATAGTATGAATTTTGGACCATTTTAAATAAATGATGTTTTTTAGTCAAAATGCAACATTTATGAAAATTACACAATATATGATTTTATCACTATGTAATAATAACATAGAATATTTAAAAGACACTAAATTCATAAAATATAATATTGAATAATTACATTATACATTTTTATATATAATTTGTACATAGAAAACATATTCCAAATTTTTTTAGAACTTATGTAAAATGTTACATTAATATGAACAATAAGGTTTGGCATTTGATTTATCATTAAAAATATTTTGGTAAGAATCAAGTAGTACAGTGATTTAAATATTACATAAACTTATTTTTGTTCACAATAAATCAAAACATGTCCAAAAAATTTATTAAAATTTATAATTTTTTCTCATGCATAAATTTTATTTTTAATAACATAATTTGTCTAAAAATTTCTATTATGCATTAAGTATGTTTATTTTGGAACAATAATATATTAACCATAAAATTTATAATTGATAAAAGTGTTTTGATATTTATTAATATAATACTCAAATTAGTTTATAATATCAATTTTAAATGTGTTCATTTCAATTCACTACACTGGGTGACAAAAAACGTTACCTAAGTAAATGTACACATGGAAGAGAACAAAATTAAAAAACATTAAATCCTTAAATCACTCATGGATTCATATAAAATGATTTTTTGGGAAGAACTAACAACCTCACCATTTCTAAAACTCTATATTTTTTAAATATTTGTGTCATTTATCTTGAATAGTTTAATTAAATAAGTACATAAGTAAATAGTGATTCCTAAAATAATTCTCTTGATTATGAAAATGAAAAATGAAAAATATTTATAATGCAAACTATACATAAAATTATTACATGAAACTGTCCAATTTAACTCTCCCTATAACCATATTCCATGAACATGGGACCTTGTTCAATTTAATTTATAATTATAACTTCAATTTCAGGGTTTAAAAATTCAATTTGAAGGGGACATCCACCAAAAAATTGAGCCTCGAACATAAATATTATCTCATTCATAAGATTTTTTTCTTTAAATTAATCTAACAAATATATTATGACCATAATAATATGATTAATTAATTATAATTATTATAAAATTATGTTTTTATATTAATGTTATAGACCTTAGTTATTCATTTCAATCCACTTATAAAAATAGTGGAACATCACATGTGTGTGTACATGGACTACCACCTCCATGAAGAATCATCTTGTTTCATTTTTATTGTTATTTTTCATTATTCATAAAAAAAATAAAATACAGTACATCATTATAAAGAAATAAAAAAATGTCATTATTATTCTATTATAATGATATTATTTCAAAATAAACACTTATTTAACTATACTCATCTATCGATTTAAAGTGTGTTCAAGTATGGGTAGGTTTATCCACCTACTTGAATTAAAGTTTCAAATAATTTCATCAATCACTATGGGAAATTAAATATTAGTATTATTTTAGTTTAATAATAATTTTTTTATTATTTTTTTGTTTTGGGAATGCTATATCAGTATTTAGTAAATCTATTAGGAAAACACACTTAGATCATCATGAATCACTAATATAGGATTGTTATCAATTTCAAATTCAAGTATAAAGAATAATAAACTCATGAAAAATTGTTTTAAATATAAAAAATAATTTCAAATAATCAAAAAAAATTTATTATTTATTAATGATAAGATTTGTAAAAATAATGAACACAAGCACCATTATAATTAAACCAATGAAAATGATCAAAACTACAAACACTGGATGTGAAAATTTATAATAATTAATCAAATAAATATATATGAAAAATGTGAACGAAAATACCAAAATTTATGGTTATTAATTATGTTATTAATATATTAGTTTTTTATATATAGTAGGGTAAAGTATGTATATGGAACTCATGAACTATATGTATGGGTTTTCATCTTAAACTCATCTCTATGAGGCAAGTTTAATATTATGCACCTAATTTCATTTATGTTTTTTACATAATTCATATTTGAGATTTCATATTACTATTTATCATTTAATCATGTAATGTTAGTTTCAATTACATTTCCTATATTTTAAGGTGTTTTGATTAATTTTCTACTCATTCTACAATATTTTTTCTTGGTCTCAAATAGTATTCTTTGAGACATGTTACATGTTGAGAACCACATTTACATTATATGGTTTGTTAAATTCCCATTATTATTTTTCTATAAATTACAAATATATTTGATTTTATTTACTAGAAAACCCATGTTCTATTATTTATGTGGCTAATGATATATTTGTTTCCCCAATAGTATGAATTTTTCTTAACTCAAATCCCTTTCTTTGAGTTAAAATGTTTTATCTTAAAAAAATTTCAACCATTCTAGGGTTATCCAAAACAAAATTTAATTTTATGTGGTGTTTTATAATACTATTTAGGAAATTAATGTTTAATGTATGTTTTTTTATTACTCTTTTTACTATGTGGGTTTTCAACAAATTTATTTCAAGTGTGAAAATATCATTTTCAAAATAAACTAATTTGGATCCACATTCACATTAGAAAAATTAATTTCATTTTCAAGGATTAATTATTGTATATTGTTTTAACATTAAATGATTTCATTTGGTTTTCAATAGACCTTCTGAAAAAAAAAATTTAGAAGGGACTCATAACTTCTTCTTTTATATCAATGATAATTTTATTTCTAAAATATCTTTTAAGTTTTCATTTACATTTCCCTTTATATTTTAAAAATATTTTTCCCGAATAGGGTTTATGTTTCAGGATTTATCCTCTAATATATTTATGTTATGATTTTATTAAATTGAACTCACAATACCAGACAATCTGATTCAGGATTCCTTGTCGGGTGGTATCGTTCAAGAATTCATCTGTGAGGATTTATTTCTTTTATGTAAACATCATTTAAGGTTTCCTTTGATACACTAGGGATATATCATTTTGAAACCATCCACATCTTTCTCTTGGATAGATTATGACCATGTTTTCAGAGTATTGAATTAGTAGTATACTCATTGATCTATATGAAGTGAAAATCAAATTTTATCTAATTGTGTTTTGATGATGTTCACCTAGAAATAATTTTATACTATTGACATGGGGAAGTTATTAGTATTTGTTATGTAGTTATTGAAATATATATTACTGTTGGAATGTTGATCATGTAATGGTCGACCATCCAACTTATTTTTCAAGATGGGTTATGATTATATTTTCTAATTTTTATAACATGGGAAAAATTATTGTAATTCTTAATTATCATTAACTAATAATGATGTTTTTTTATGTATTTGATTTTTATATTTATCATTATTTAGATAAATGAGTATTATTGACTGATAAGTTCCTTAGGGAATGGAATTTAATATCTTGATTGTAGTTATAGTGAATTAATTGTACATAATCAGGTGACAAGAGTGTCTCATTATTATATAGCTCCTTGATTCATCGACAGGTCTCATGAGACAAAACCGATTTTGGTATTTATTGTATGCCTACCCAATTTAGTAATATGTCTTGACTATATTTTCAAAGACATGTAATTTGTATTGGAAAATTCAATGATAATAGGTTTTTGATGTCCATATGAATTCATTCTTTCAATAAAATATTAGTATTACTCATATACATGCTTTCATTTATTTTTATGAATATACCATGCTCCTAGTTTCATGTTGATTATAGATTCATGTTATTTACTTATTTTTTCCATAATAAATATGTCAAGTTTGTCCCATAATTTATTTAGTTATATGTTTCCCTTACTAATAATTTCACCTATTATTATGTTTACAATTCCCTGGGTTATAAAGAAAAATATTACATGTAACATATTTAAACGGATAACACATGTCAAAGAATTTGATGGATATGTTTAAGACTTTTCATGAACTAAGAAGTCTCTTATATATAATGGAAAAATTTCATTTATTTGAGTAACACACGTGCTTTATAAGTGTATGATTTATCATATTTCTATATATATTTAAATAAATAAATTATCTTGTGTATGTGAGAAATTAAATAATAGTTATAGATTTTTTAGTTATAGATGGCCATATAGAGGATTTTAGAGATGATATCAAACAAGTAAAGTATATGTCTATGAGAATCAGATCTAGGCATACTGGTCTAGGGTGTTCCAAAAGTTAAATTATAATTCAATATCAAGAACTATAATTTTATCATAAATTTCCTATATATCCATTAAATCTATCATTATGACCATCCATGAAAAGTGGAAAATGAATTAAGAATCACATTTGTTTATGAAGGTGGTAGTCTTCATATACACATGAATGATGATTTCATTTTCTCATTATTGGGAATGAGATAGAAAATGGTTATACCATTAATATTACAACATCTCATTATATTAAATACATGGATTTTATCATGTTTATATTGTTATATAACATTTTAAAGATGTTAAAGAAGAATGAAACATGGAAAATATTGGTAATATTATATACCTTTTGTATGGGTATTGTAACAATAGGAACTCACTCATAATAATAATAGTAATCAAATCAGATTACCATATGATATCAAGAGAACCTCCTTGAATTCTATAGGCTACTGAATAAAAGTGGGGCACTAAATATGTACCATGGGGAGGCTATGACACATGTATCAGAGTGTGAAATCATACTTAAAACCCAAATATAAATCACAACAGTAAATTTTTCGAAAGAAAGAGAATATAAATATAAAAATATCTATAATAAAAGGAATTCATTAATGGAACAAATAACTATGAAATACATAAAACAACTGATCGTCCAATAGACATATCACATATATAAGATAAATAAAGAAATAAAAAATGGATAAAATTTATCCACTATAACTTTGAGCCATAAAACATTCAAAAATCCATTTACATGTTTATAATAACCTACATGATCTATACCTCTTCCTGAAATATAACTTCAAATAAGTTGCACATGCTCAGGTTCCCATGTTCCATAGTGACCTAAGTAGGTTGTGAGTCAAACTTAGTATTCCACTACCAATGGTGTCCCTAAATAAACCATCCTATAAAATGTGTATTCAATAATTCAAATAATAATCAACAACAATTAATAACACTAAATATTAAAAATAAAATAAATAAACCCAAGGGCGGAATTCACCTCGATTAAGGTACAATCCTACTATATCTAGTGTGGAGGAGTCTATAAGTATGTCATTATAACCCCACAAACCCATCTTTTATCATGGGTAATATACCAATCCCCTTCTAAAAAATATCAGAAAGGGGGTAATATATACATCCCTAGGTACCAAGTGTCCACCGAAGGGCTATGGTCATCCTAGCTTTGACCATAAACCAGCATCCATGTAGTGGGTCATATTCCCCACGGGTTTAACTATCATAAGAAGCAATTTTTATAATTTAAAAGTAGAATGTAAAAATAATTTCATTTCCATGTCCCCGAATATTCAATGATAAGGTATAGGGGTCATTCAACATTCTGTCTCGAATAAAAATAAAAACCCCCTCACCAAAAACCATTTCAAAAACCATTTCAAATTTTCACATCAAATTCTTAATCCTAAGTCATCAAATTTTATATATTAGTCTAAAATACAGTTTTCCAATTAATTGGTTTTCAAATAACAATTTCAAAATAAAAAATATGATAAAAACACTATTTTACAACCATCCATTTAATCTCACAAACCCCTTGGGTCTTTTAATATCCTTAGTTTTCATTTAAATATCATGAACACTTAGTTTTTTTAAACAAATTTATTTCATCAACCAAAATTATTTTGCAATTTCTACAATTAATTTTAAGAAATTATAACATGATAGAAAACCAAAATTCATGACCATCGATGATTGTGAAACAAAAATTCAAAATCATAGATCCAACATAGTTTCAATTTCTAAATATCTATGTGAATTTCCATTTCCTTTTTAACGGTGAATTTCTAAATTATGTCATTCCCTTGGAATTGTCACTTTTCATGGGTTCTCACATCTTATTTAGATAATTTATCTATGTCAAGAAAAACTAAATTATTTAATATATATCTAGGTCATAGCCATAAAAATAAGAAAGATACACCATATGAAAACTTTCAAAAATAATAACGACTAGGGGTTTAACATGAGGGAATGAATACCTCATCTGAAAGGTTTTCTATTTTTATTTATAGTGTCTATAAATAGCTTCTAAGGCTTGTTCATACCTCATCATGATCAACCAATCCTAACACATCACTTGATGACCTATCTTAGCCATAAGGATCATTATATAAATTAATTAACTAATTTAAATTAAATTCCTAAAATGGTATAACTAATGATAAATACAATAGGTATTCTAAAAGTGCTTGAATTATGAGAAACATGGTGTGTTTTTTCAAAACCATGGTTTTTTAGGCATCTTCCATTTTCTTTTGGTATTATTTTTTAGCAGAAAATGTTTTTGGTTTTAAGTAAATTTGTATTTTTTTTAAATAAAGAGGGTGGCACATGGTTTGAAAATAGTTAGGGGAAATAGTGAAACACACTATTAAAACTATGCATCATTTGACAGAGTTCCTGGGGAGCTCGTACATTTAGGTGCACAGCCGTGTGCCCTGCCCCAACAAGAATATATGGCTTGAGCAGTGTCATTGGAGTTCCCATATGGTTAGAAACATGATTTTTGAAACAATGTGGCCTAAAATGTGTGACCTCTATCTGTTGTGTCAAATGAGCCCACATGGTTGGTACATGGTTTATATGACCATGTAGACAAACCACGTGGACTACCAAAATCAATAAAAATTATTAACTTTCAATTTATCATACATGTTTCTAACCCTTTTCACCACATTGCTTCCCCTATTTGACTCACACATCCTATGCAGGCATCCCCCCCTTCTCTATTCCTCAACGGCTTCAAATATCATGTGGTTTTAGCTTGGATCTTCAATAAATATTCATGTAAGTGTCTCTTATCTTATCATCTAGGCTAATTATTCCCTTCTTCTTTGGTTTCCTTATATCTGGTGGTTGTGGTAACCTAGTGTTGATTTAATCCAATCAAAATTCTTGGGTTTTTATGTTAGTGGAAAGTTTTTTATTCTATAGGGTCTCCAAAACTCTTAAACAGTGATTTTTAGCTGATTGGTGGTGATTTCAATGGTAAAGGTAGGTGGTCCCAAGTTGTGCCAATATTTTATTATTTAAATATTATTTCCTATAAATATACATGCTTTTCTAAATTTGGGGTGTGTGAAAATGTGTGATTTCAAGTGTTTTTGTGTGTGAAAGACTTTTAAAAAGATTAATCTCTTTCTTTTTTATTCTTGATTGTGTGTGTTCGCTTATGATGGTCTGGTTTCTAATGAAAGGATATTTTTATGGCTTTGTAAATGGGGTTATGAACAAGGAAATCCTAGTTAACTATGTTGGATTATTAGGAAGCATAACTTATGAATAAACTAACCTACATTGAATTATTGCGATTCAATACTAACTAAACCATGATGATGTGGATTAGTTGGATTGAGCAGGATAATATATCATCCCTTCCAAGATTGATCATTAAGAGTATGAGGATCCTAGGTCCCAATGAACCCTTTCTACTTAGGAATTTTAAAAGGTTCTTATGACCTAATTTTATTTATTTCTATTATTCATGCTTCTCTTATATTTATTTTCAAATTAAATTATTTTTTCAAATTAATTCTTTTCCTTCAAAACTAGAATATTTAATTTCCCTATAATGGATATGCATGGAATACTTGGTGATATCCTAATGGGAATGTGACCTAACACTAGACATAAAACCCATTGGTCTATACATACATTGATTTGTCTGATTAAGGTAAAGGCAAGGCACTCTTGGAGGTAGTAGTGGGTATTCCCATTAGTGACCTTTCATTTGTAATGTTTGATGCTAGTGACATGGTGGGTTTCAACCCTTATTCCACATAAATTTTTTTGTTTATTTCATTGCTTCCCTCCCCTTTTATTTATTTTGGTTATGGTTATAAATTTAAATTTAAATTGAGACTTGTGTATGGATCTCTTTTATAAAAATTCATAGATTATGGTTGGGGTGTAATGTAAATTATGTATTGATATTTTTTGAATGTTAACTATTAATATTAATGGAAAATAATTCCCAAATGAGTTCTATAATGCCCAGAAACTAGTTTACAGCCTTTTGGATTTTAGAATGACATACGCACCATTCCATAGATCTAGATGGGTGTCAGGTCATATGGCAACCTAGACAAGTTTCTGAAAAATTATTATTAGAGTAGTTTTCCCTTTCTTTTGGGCCAAGTTATTTGGGAATGTCTTGATGGGAAATATCTTGGACTATTGGGTCATTATGTTCTTATTATGAGTGGGGTGTCTTTCCAACTAACATTGTGATAGGAATTAGGCCACCATGGGATGTTGGGGATTTGTATTGAATCCCATTTCAGGTGTATATCATAAGTTGTAGACTGGGAATGGTCACAAACATAGGGTAGAGTGGTTTGATTTATTTATTGGGTTGTTATGTTTTTATTATTTTTGTGAGTGATTTACCTTATTTATTTGCATTATTTTGGGTTGAATTATTAATGGTTCATTTGTTATGTTTTTTTTTAATTTTTTAGCATCATGTATTCCTTTATACCTCATTAACATCTAAAGGAGGAGGAAAGTGGGAGTTCCCATCCACCAGTTTGTTAGATATTACTTGAGGTTCTGGTTTGGACTATATGGGCTCTAGATTAGGGGGGATCTATACCTACCTAGGATAATGAAACTGAACTAGGATGAGATAGGGATCTGACTCCGGATATTATGAAATATAATAAAACTTCATTTAGGGGATGTACATATCATTAGGAATCTAAAGACTGGGTGGAGATGGATGAGATGATTTGTGGGTTCCATAGGACTCCTGATGTTGCTAAGGTCAAATGTGATATGTTATTATTAGAAGGACTCAATCACAGGTGGTGGGATTCCATGTTTCATGTAGGGAAGCATGAGTATATTGGATTAAAAGACTTCATGGTCACCTTAAATTACTAGTAATAAACTGATACTTTATCTCTCACTAAGACCTTGGATTTCCTAGACCTTCATCAGGGAGATAGTTCAGTGTTAGAGAATACCAAATACTTCTATGATTAGTTTTCAATTCTCTTAAGGTATTTTCTAATGAAAAGATGAATGTAAAATGATTTGAAATTGTTTTTTCGTAGCATATTCAATCTTAAGTCTTCTTGTTTATGTTGTAGACATGTGCTGAGGTGGTCTACTAAGATCAAATTGTAGAGATCGATTAGGCTAGTATGTTAGGTTTGTTTAAAATGCCATTAATATTTTCCTTGAGAGATGATGGATCATTTAAAAAGAATAGGTAGTCTGAGGAGAATGGTAATAAGGGTAGTAGAATCTCTGTATCCCCATCCAACCGCCTTTGTTGGATGCTTCATGTGGTGGATTTTTTGTGTTTCATTAGTGTAGAATGTTTGAGAACATGCAGTATACATGTTGAGTTCCACTGTAGGGGTACCATATTTGTGGACTCGTGGTCCATATGATGAGTTATTTGAAGGGTTACCCCATTTCTCAAAGTGGTTCAGGCTCTACAACATCTAAGAGGAGAAGAGATATTTCTGATGTATCTAGATCTATAGTTTTTTGTTTGAGTGGACGTAGTGGAATGGCTAGATATTAATTTATGCATTATTAGCTTAAGGTAAATCTACATGTTATTATTCAACCATAAGAAGAGATGCAGACAAAGAACCTTAATCCTATAGACCAAGAACATATGGAATTTGATATAGGACCTACGACAGTTTTAGGTAACATTTTTATTACATCAACCATACTAATTTGTTTGTTTGATACAAGTACTTCTCACTCATTTATTTGTTCATTACCAATGGATATATTGAATCTCCCAACCAAGCTTATTTTTTATTTCATGGAATTGGTTATGTCCTTGGAAAAAGGAAGGAGTGGGGTTTGTAATGCTCATAATGAGTCATCTATTTTTTATAGGTTGATTTAAAATGGGATTTACATCTCCTGGAGATAGTCCTTGGAGATATGATCCTAGTGATTGATTAACTGAAATTATTCAAGCACCACATTGACTACTATCATCAGCGGCTGACCTATATATAATATGATGAGAGAAATTAGGTTTTTAATGGATAATGGGATCTGTGGTCAAGATGAGTGGGAACTCCACTTCCAGATCTACATTGGCCCTTTTGTTAGGTGTCTTCACTCCAACAGAAATTTGATATAAAATACATAGTTAATGGATCTCATTACGTGTCATATGAGTTTATTGAAAATTTTCTAGAATATTTCTCAAGTTTACCTCCATAAATGGATGTGTAGTTTACCATTTATTTTTAACTAGGTACACTGCTAATATCTATTCCCTAAAACTGCATGGCCCTCATTTAGTTAAGGGAGATAAAGATATATCTTTATGATTTGGAATCTAAAGGGTTCATTCTCTAAATGATATCAATATAAGATACTCATCTACGATTTGACAAAAAATATGATATATTTCTATGATTTTTTATGGTATATAATAATATGAACCAAGTAACCATAATGAATAAATACCCGTTTCCCCACATTGATGATCTATTTTACTAGATGAATGGAGAATTTTGTTCTATAAGATCGATAATAATTCAGGGTATCACTGGGTCTATGTAAGGGAAGTTGGATTTCCCAATTATAGTTTTTGAAGTAGGTATTACCATTTTTAACATATAGTAATTCAATTCTGATTGACAAATTTTCTAATGTTTTTATGGCTTTAGTGAACTGGGTGCTCAAAATATACCTTGAACCCCTTGTTGTGGTGTTTTTGGATGCCATCGTGGTCTACTGAATAACAAAATATAATCTTGGAAATCATTTGAGGATTGTTTTTGGTAATGTTTTAGACTACCATATCTAGGATAACTTTTCAAAGTAAATTTTCTAGATTTGGGAGGTTAAGTTTCTAAGGAATGTGATATTAGTCCATGGGGATTCATTTGAACTAGATAAATTCAATGTAGTGATTTCATGGAAACAACATAGAAATTTATTTGAGATCAGATTTTTTTGGGCCTGGTAGGGTAAAACATGTGGTGTGCTGAGGACATTCATCAATTTTCTCCCATTGTAATATCTCACCTTTAATGTGGTGAAATTTTTTTTAGATCCTGAAATACCAAGGGTAATTTTAGGAACATAAAGAAAGGTTTACCACCACTATTATCATAATTTTACCCAATAACAGATAGGTCTAAAAGGTATATTGAGATGTTTCATGAATGATTATCAGTTGGGTGCTTATTCTTGTTGACCATGTGGTAGCATATGACTTTGAAGAAATCCCAACCCATGTCATCAAACTTACAGTGGTAGCACATTCTCTTAAGTCCCTATGTCACTATATATCTTGGGAGAATTTTATGGTATACATAGACCCTAAAATCATTAGGTATACCTTTTCCAAATATGGATTTCAACCTAAGGTAGTTAAGATGGGTCAACTACCATAAAGGGTTTGACTACAATGTTTTATACACCCCAGGTAAAGAAAATGTGGTTGTTGTTTCTATACATAAGAAGTTTCCAACCCAAGATATGAAGGATTACTATAAAGAGTATAGTTTCATGGTTCCATTGAGAGGAAATGGAATAGAGTTGAGTTATGTTATTGGTTAGCATGATGTTGATGCTTTCCATTTTAGTGATGATTTAGGATTAGAAACTAAAGTACAAGTTGTTCCAGTGATCTATCTAGTTTCTAAATTGTGGGTATGTGCTTAGGGATTGGTCTTTCTCCGTGGAGGGTGTTCTCTAATATAAGTCTTGTTCTGTTGTAGTATAATCTCAGGAAAATATCGTGATGAATGAATGTTATCGGTCTCAGTAGGACATTCATCTTAGATACACCAATATGTTTTGTCATGTTCAATGCCAATCCTAGTTTCCAGCTATGATATGTGACATAACCAACTTTGTATCTCTTCGTAATACTTTTCAGCAGGTTAAATTTGATCACTGGAATACCATAGGCATTCATCAACCTCTTATTATTTCTATTTGGAAGTGGGATGAGGTAGCCATGGATTTCATTTTCAGGATACCCCATACACCCTAGGGAATGAATGTGATTTGCGTAAATATAGATCATCTAACCAATTATTCCTATTTTATTCTAATAAAGGACTCAACCAAATATAATGAATCAACAATGTTATATGTTCAAGAAATTATGATGTTGTATGGTGTTTCGTATACCATCATCTTTGAAAGGAACCCATGTTTCACCACTTGGTTATGGGAAGGCCTTTAGAAGGTAACAAGGTCAAAGGTTAGTTTGAGAATGGAATACCATCCTTGAATGGATGGTCAGACATTGTAAGAAAATTATATTCTAGAGAATATTTTATCTTCTTTCATGTTGTAATTTGGGGTCTCATAGGACTACCATCATGGGTTGGTATGATTTTTATGAAATAATAATTATAAATCCTCGATCAATATATATACCATCAAAGAGTTTCATGGATGGACATTTAGGTCTCCTCCATGCTAGATGGAAGTGTGTGAGTCCTTCTTAGTGGGACTGATCATCATATAAGTGACAAATAGAAATATTTAGATCATTTGGAAGTATCTGATGATAGATCAGAGTCATCATAAGTGCTATTTTGATCATCAAAACCAATATTTGGAATTATGGAGGGTTATCAATTGTTTCTAAGGGTGACACTTTTATTTGGTCATAATCACTTGGTAAGAGGAGTAATATTTCACTGAGATATGTCATACCTTTTGATATTACCGTGAGAATCTATAATTTCATGTACCTGTTATTGTTTATATCCCAGTTAATATCGATTCAGGATATTTTCTATGTATCTTATCAGAAAAAGTATAATTTGTACTATTCTCATGTGATGAGATGGAAATAGTTGGAGTCATAACACAATATTCCAATGGACAAGTAGCCAATACAGATTGTGGATTCCCATGTGAAAGTCCTTTAGGGAAAATATATTCCACTAGTTCGGGTATTGTGGAATAATGGTATTAATGACCGTTAGACATAGGAATAGATGAATTTTTCAGAGAAGCAACACCCTCACTTATTCCACAATTATATTGTACTTTGCTTTCTGTGGGATGAAAGTGAAATGTATGGGAGAATTGCCACACCCATGAGAATTTTTTAGGTATTTTCTATTTACATTTTTTCTTTCATTGTTACATATATTTTCATCATGTTCTTAATGAAAAAATATGTTAATGAGGGACAGAAAGTTTCACAAGGTTGGCACATTATTAGGGAATATTTTTAACTGACCTATGAAAACTGTGTGGGGTTTAATAGAGTCCTTGATGTGATCACTTGTTTAGGAACACCACTGTGAACTATCCCCTAGAAAAAACATACATATCAACCAGTGGAACTACATTTCCTACATGGTTAGGAACATAGTTCATGAAACCCTATGGAATAAACCATAAAACATCCACCTGTTGTATCAAATGTTCCCACAAGGATGGTGTATGGTCTAGAAGACTGTGAGGCCAAACCATTCGGCCTACCGAGATCATTAATAATTATGAATTTCTAATTTACCCTCCATTTTTAACCATTTTCCCATCATTTCTTTCCCTATTCAACCAATACGTAGCAAGGCCTGCTTCCCCTAATCCATTATTCATTGGATTCAAATATTTTTTGGTTTTGTATTGGATCTTCTAGATATTTATAAGTGAGTGTTTCTTCTCTTCTACACTCGGTCTCTTATTCCTTTCATTGTGGGTTTAATTCTCTCTATGGGTTTATGTGAACTACACTGGGTTGAATCCAAATTTTTTGTATTGTGTTATAATGATATTGGTTTGTTTTCTATTCTACAAGTTCCTCACAAGTCCTGGATTATGGGTTCCAATATTTTTGTGGTGATTTAAAAGGAAAAGTTATGGGGTTCTATTTTATCCATTATTTTATTATTTAAATATTCATAGCTATATTACTATTTTTTTGAAATTTATTATTTGTGTGAAAATGGTTGATTTCAAGGTTGTTTTTGTGTGAATTGTTTTTGAAATTATTTATCACATATTATTTTATTTTGTGATGGTGTGTGTCGTATTATGATGTTTTGATTTGTGATGAAAGGGTATTATTTTTTTTGAAAAATGGGGATAATCACAAGGGAATTTAGGGTAACTAGGTGGAATGACTAATACATGTATTCCAGACATGAATCGGCCAACCTAGTAGGATTACAATGAAGGACTAACTAAAATATGATGATGTGGATTTTTTATCTGAAGTAGGAGAACAAAAATTCATGACTAGGATTTATTATAATGAGTATGAGGATCCTAGTTCTTCTCTAACACCTAGCTACATAAGGATTTCCTAAGGTTCTTATGATGTTTTTTATATATTTATGTTATTTATTCATAAAATATCATTCTTTAAAAAGTAATGAATATTCTCAAATTAAAATATATTAGTTCAATTCCAGTATGTTTAATTATCTTATAATGGATATGCACGGAACACTTGGTAGTATCCAACTTGGACTATGATAACACACCCTAAACACATCCCTTCGGTGTATATAATCCTTAATTTCCATAATATAGGTAAATTTTAAGGATATGATAATAGATATAGTATATTTAGTTCATTGAATATTCAAAATAAAATATTATGTTTATTTAAATGTATATTTTCTTATATTCTTATATAGTGAAATAATTCCTTAACTATACAAAATGGGTTTGAAATAAAAAAATTCATTTTTATCATCACCTTTGATGATATCAATGACCTTAATCACACATATGGTTTATGGTTTTGTGGTCAAGAACCTTAATTTAAACATGTTCTTTATAACTCTCATTTAATAATTTTATTATTGTACTTTTTCATCTATATCCATGTTTATGTTTCCCACCTATGTTCACCTAGTAGGGAACGTTGTTACATTACAGTTGTAATTTATTTATTTTTATATTAAAAATATGGTATATTAACTATTTTTACAAAGTGGGTCTCTTGAAAATAGTTTATTTTCAAACCATAGATTATTGAGGTCAAGTTTAAATTGTAGAGAAATTATTTAATTAAGGCGGAGAGTGTGTAACACCGTGAAATTATAATGTACATCTTTGTATTCGATAACATGCATGACATGCATCACCAATCATGTAATGGAATATAATATACCAAGAATCTAATATATATTTACTATTTTAAATATATTCAATACATGATATATCTTATAATGAATTCAACCTTTATTTAGCTTGCATTTCATGTAAGAGAAAAATTCCTTAATATCTTGTGTTCCACACAAGATTGAGTTTCACCGAATAAAAATGTATTATTAATAAAATATTATTTAATATAATATGATATATACTAGATGTTATGTTAGCAATTATAAATATTATTTATTAACTTATGAAATTTTATGGTTTATATAAATATAAGATGAATTCATTGGTTACCGACTAATAAGAAACATAAATAAGAACCAATAGAATATAAAAGGAAACATTATCATTTATATGATTTTAATGGAGTTGTGTCTTAATATAAATAAATATTTACAATTATTTAATTATTTTAATGAAATATATATGTTATATATTCACTAAAATATTTTTTATATTCATACATTATGTTTGATATGCACAAGATTAGAAAAAACCCAATATTACACATAAAAATATATTTTTATAAAGGAAATTTTATCTCCTTTTAATGGAGAACCTATTTTAAATATCAATTTAAAAAAATTATTTTATTTAATATTTCAAATAAACTTTATCTTTGAAATCTAAAAATAATAATTAGTTTATTGTGAATATTTTATATTTTTATAAAACATTTTATTTTTAATGAATAGTTAAAAATATAGAATTTTAGTTCAAAATTTTTTTTTAATATAAATAATTTATAAAGTTAAATTATAAATTAAATTAGTTTTAAATATTATTTAGGTAATATTTTTATCAATTAATACAATCCATTTCATTGGAATTTGTAAAGACACATAAAATTCAAGGGAATTGTTTTCTTAATTTTCTTTGGGATTTTACAAGAACGTAGTTTCTGACGGCACCTGATTCCGAGGCCCGGTGTGCCTGGAATCAATTTCCGAAGTTTAGCTCGGGTACATTCAGTGAATGAGCGAGTGGGTTTTCTATCTTTTGAACCGGTTCTTGGTATCGAAATCTGAGGGCACCGATGAAACCGCAGCACCAGTAATTTCTTAGGAACACCTTTTCTGGAGTTGCGATTGCTCAGTTGTGGTTATTAAAATAATGGGTTAGGTAATGAATAAAATAAAAATTGTGCAACCATTTTTTTTTATTTCTAGGTAGTTAAAACCTAAGCTTGGTGGATGGAGTGTGACCCACAATATCCTACCCCACTAGGTAGGATATTAGTGGGGTGGGGCCCACACAAGACCCACCTATTCACCTTCCTTAAACCCACATTTTGTAACACACCCGCACCCCCTATTAAATTCCGAGTCAACACTCACATTAACTGGACAGTTAAAACTCTTCAATTAATTCAATTAATTGAATGAGTTGTTTTGAATTTCAAAATGAGATGTTGGATTGTGTGTTAATTAATAACACATGTCTTATTTCATTAAGGGTAGGTTATTTGTGCGAGATGAATTGGAGAGGAATTGCTCAAGATTTGGAATCCTCTTCTTCCTCCTTGGAGAACACGAAGAACGCACCGTCACCGACGAAGAACGCCGGCCTCCGACGAAGGAAGATGAAGAATGCCGAATCCTCAGAGATCGACGACGTGACACCATGTACCGCAAAGCCAAATATTCTCTTCTCCGTGTCACCGACGACGCTTATGGAACCTTGTTCCGCAACACCGTCTTCCGCGACGATTATTTCCCGCGACGAACCTTCGTTAGACGACACCTTGAGCTAGGGGTTAATTTTTGTTCGTGGAATAATCTTTGCGGTTCTTCATATTTGATTTGGGGTTGATTTTTATCAACTTAATGGGAGGAGTCCGGACCGCACGAACATGGCCGACCCTCCTCCCGCTTGTTTGTTGTGTTTGTTGCGGCTCAAAAGAATGTGGCGCGGTGCAACGACACCACGTGGAAACATGGAGGAATGCGGAGAAGAAGAGCGGCGCCGTCGTGCGGCGCCGGAGAACCTCGAAGAGGCCACGACCAGAGCGGGGCTGTAGCAGAGGGGCATGACGCCGTCACGCCACGCTAGTCGGACAAGGCCGCTGCTCGAAGCCACGGCGGTGCAAGGCGGGGCGGCTGGAACCGCCGGCCGCCAGCACCTCGGAGGGGCGGGACCACGACGGTCACACGGCAGCAGCACCGGCCGGTCGGACCGGACCGATTGGCTTCCAAGAAACCAGGGGTCCCAACCCCCAGCTAGGAAGAGGATAGGCCCCCATGTGGGGGGCGCGGTTCAATCAAGGTGGGCAACCGACACCCCCCCCCCCTTTCCGCAACGGCACTGCCAGCACCGAGCTGGCCGTGTGGGGCGTGCCCGCGCCGGGCCAACCGGAAGCCCAGGCTGCACCGACCGCACCGGGCTGGGCCGCACCGGTGGGGCCGGCCCATTCCCACCGGGCCGGACCCGGACCCGATTCGGGTCGACCCGGTTCGGGCTGGGTCGGTCCGGGCCCAAAACCCCCTAAAACTGGACAAGTTTGTTCTTTTGCCCATATATTGATCTACGTACCTCCGAACGATGCACCTTCAGTTGAGATGCGATCCTTGGATCGAGACAGTCATTTTGGTATATTACAATAAAGGTTTCGGAGAACTTTGGGTACAGCTGGGTTGGTTCGAACACGAAACCAATTGGGCACTCGGTGCGGAAACGATTATAACTTGAGCTCCGGACGTCCGATTGACTTGCTGTCAACTTTGTTGGATTCCTATTAGTGATATGGTTCTTTTGGCTTACTCAGCTCGAGGTTTGGATGATGTTGGAGTGCGGTCGGGTTGGTTTTGACTTAAAAACCAACTGGGCCCCTGGAACGAAAAAGTCAATAACTCTCAGACCAGGCATCTGATTGACGCGCCATCTGTCTCGTTGAGTTCCTCTTATCGAGACGGAACCTTGGGATACATCAACTTCAGACTACGTGTGAGTTTATGTATCAACCCCCTTGGCTCGTGGAGTGGACCTACCCAGAATCGAGCATGATGTGTGCGGGAATTCTTGAGCTGGCTGCGACTGCGATGACGATGATGATTGCACTGAAATCCTCCGTGGGTTCGGCAGTGATGAGGACTGCACTGAAATCCAATGTGGGTTCGGCAGTGATGACGACTGCACTGAAATACTTTGTGGGTTCTGCAGTGATGAAGACCGTACTAAAATCCTCCGTGGGTTCGACGATAATGAAGACTGCACTGAAATCATCTTTGGGTTCGGCAGCGATGAAGACCGTACTGAAATCCTCAGTGGGTTCAATGATGATGAAGACTGCACTGAAATCTTCCGTGGGTACGGCAGCGATGTAGACCATACTGAAATCCTCCATGGGTTCGACGGCGATGAAAACTGCATTGAAATCCTCTGTGGGTTTGGCAGCGATGAAGACCGTACAAAAATCCTCTGGGGGTTCGACGACAATGACTACTGTTCTTGTATCATACATGGGTCTGGAAGTTTTTGACTCTGTTATTTCTATCCTACGTGGGTCTGGTAGAGTAGCTGGTCTGTATCCTATGTGGGTCTGACAGCTTGGCTGGTTTAGTATCCTACGTGGGTCCTAGCTTAGATGAATCAGTGGCTATATCTGATAATCTCTATCACCGAAGAAGTATACCTGTGTGAGCTGAGTCTTGACATCAATAAACATATTCGATATTATTGACTTGCTTTCCTATGTAGATTGGGTTGTGTTATCCTATGTGGATTGGGTTGTACTCCTATGTGGATGTGATTGTACTTGGGCTCGGATGTTGGAGCCAAATGGGAATTGATGACTTAGGTATATGCATTGGCATATACCTAAGTATTGTTGGTTGTTAATTTGTGATTGTATCTTTCCTTTGTGGATTATCCTTTATGAATTCTGGGAGACTTTCAAAGGTCTTGGGGTCCCTACTGAGTAGCGTATACTCACCCCTGCGTGGGCTATGCCCGCACTACGTTGTGTTGGATGTAGATGAAGGACATCACTGATCGTGGTTTGAGGCCTGTGGAGCAAGACGTTACCTGAAGGTGGACCACTCGGTGGGACGTACACGGAGTGGACGGCTGGACCGAGGAGCTGAGGAGGCTATCTATACCCACCATTCTGGTGGGACTTCCAGTGGACGGCTCGACATTGATAGTTTACTTTCAGTTGTTGTACTTCATTCCAGTTGTACCTTACTTTCAGTTAGGGTTTGTATTCTGGCCCATTTACTTTACGCACTTACTATTGTACCCAGTTTTACTTAGTGATTACTTCTGATTACTTACTATGTGGTTTTTTTACTTTATAAATGCAATGCCTTCCCCTTTCTGACGGGATTTACACCTTGGTGCTAGTCTCCAGCCCCTAGCCTATGGGATGCGGGCTTGGGGTAGTCACTGCATGGGTCCGGAGGACGGGTCGTGACAAATTGATATCAGAGGGGTTCGGTTCTACCGCAGAACTAAGGACTCTAATCTTTCTTCTATGTGAAGCAATAGTGTTAAGGGTATGGAGTGTGGTTATCAGTCCAGGGAGTCTAGTGTTGGTGCGGAGAATGACGTATCCGTACAACAGGACCCTGACTTCTGATTTCCAACACAATGTACAAAAACATTGATTGTGTATGTGATTCAAAATTTTTCTTTGTATCAGATCACTGGGTATATTGTTTGACCGTGGTGCACCTGTTTCTTTTCAGGATGGCCCCATCATGGCAGCCAGCTAGGGTACCGAGTTTTGTGCGAGCTAATAGCCCACTGAGCGAGGAGGCCTCGGTGCAGGGACCTTTTTAAGCGGAGGCACCCGCAGTACCTTTACCCGCCGAGCCACCGATGCTACCATCCCCAGCTGCTGATAGTGCACGTTTCTTTAGTGCACTTCACGAGATTCAGCATCAGAGACCGCCCAGGTTCCGTGGGGAGACGAATCCTCAGGCAGCTGAGGATTGACTGGAGGTGGTTTTGCGAGTTTTCAGGTTAGTGGGGACACTAGCTGACCTCATGGTGATCCTCAGAGTGAGCCTCTTGCACACGGCAGTAGGAAGATGGTGGAGCATGATTCTCTAGGTGCACGACGAGGAATCTATCCCCTATACAGACATTGAGAGCCTCTTCCGCTCGAAGTTCGTCCCATCCACCCTCCGCGCGGTGCGCATCCAGGAGCTTCTACAGCTATGGCAGGGCAGCATGTCGGTCGCCCAGTACTTGGTGAGATTTACCGATCTCACGCGCTATTCGACGAACATGGTACGGGACCCATTCTTCCAGGCCCAGACCTTCGATCAGGGACTGAGGCATGAGATCAAGGCATCGATGGTCTCCCTCAGCATTCTGACACAGGCAGGAGTACTTGAGAGAGCCCTTCTCATAGAGATCTTTCTTTCTGAGCCTAAGCCAACAACGAGACCTACCGCAAGGCGGAACGTAGTAGAGTCATCTGCAGCTGGAAGTCGACGGATGTCACAGGGGTCCAGGCAGACCAGAACATCAGGTAGACGACCTCAGGACACTGGCTCAGAGGTGCGGGGCACATGATGCAGAGCCATCATTTAGAGAGGAAAACAATTCTACGAATATGGTGGGCTGAGCCACATGGCTTGTGACTGCCCGACCCGCCGTGTAGAGGAGCAGTAGATAGTTGAGGAACCACCCATGCAGAGGTAGAGGTTCGACCGTGGTGGTCCACAGGGAGATGGCGGACGAGGCCGATGAGCTGTTCGAGTGGCAGATGGTGGACGACGTTTTGAGGCTCTACCCCCACTACCACTAGGAGGTCCACCCCGACCACAGGGGAGAGCAAAGCTTCAGGAAGCTGAAGCTTATGATCATGGAGCTCCGAAAGTGGGTGGACAAGTGCGGGACTAGCTCCAGGCATGGAGGCCTTTTCCCATAATGCCTCTAACTTCGTTGTTTGTGTTTCTGTGTGTCCTTGTACTTTGAGTTGTAGTAATAAAAGACACTTGAAATAGTGAGGTTTTCTTTCTTGACTTTTTTTATGTTAATAATAAGAGGACCTGGTTAAAAAACTATTGACTTGACCCTCACATATGAGATTCTTACTGGAGGAGACCTAGTGACCACAAACTGATGCCAACAGTGTGACTCAACCCTTTGAGGCGAGAGTAATAGTTGGATCTCTTTATAGCAGCGTCAAGGCCTTACGACGTCATCCATGGCATGAATTAACTGATCATGATGGGATTGACTGTATTAGGCAAGGAACATGGTTCATCCAGGGTATTAGACCAGATTTCTCTTTTCGAAAATGGAGAAATCTCTGCAGGTTTTCTGAACGTTAAGGAAGAAGGGGAAACCCTTCGTGTGGTCAGACAGATGTCAGTAGAGCTTCCAGGAGCTGAGACAAAGATTGACCAGCGCACCTATCTTGAGGCTACCAGAGGAGGGAGTAGGGTACGTAGTCTATTATGATGCATCAGGGACCGGACATGGATGTGTCCTGATGCAGGAATGGGTCGTGATCGCTTATGGATCATGTCAGTTGAGGTAGCATAAGCAGAACTATGCTACCCATGACCTGGAGTTAGCAGCAGTGGTCTTCGTTCTGAAGATGTGGTGACACTATCTGATGGGCGAGCGCTTTACAGTCTATTCTGACCACTAGAGCACCAGGTACTAGTAGGCTTGGTACATCCCTTGGAGGTCTCGGAGTGGAAGTAGGACGGGATATCTATGGATTTCATGACTGGACTTCCACGTACTTCCAGAGGTCACAACTCCATTTGGGTGATTGTCGACCGACTCACTAAGTCGGCCCACTTCTTACCCATCAGAGAGCAGGACTCAGTAGAGATATTGGGATGCCTCTACGTTTAGGAGATTGTATGACTTCATGGTGTGCCATCATCTATCATCTTCGATCGAGATGCACTCCTTACATCACAGCTTTGGAAGGGATTTCAGGAGGCCTTCGTGACGCAGCAACATCTGAGCACTGCCTTTCACCCTCAGACGGATGGTCAGACGGAGAGGACCATTCAGACTCTCGACGACATGCTCCATGCATGTGCCTTTGACTTTGGTCAGAGCTAGAAGGATCACCTACCCTTGGTGGAGTTTGCGTACAACAACAGCTACCACTCCACCATCGGGATGGCACCCTACGGGACATTGTAAGACCGACCTTGCAGATAACCTCTGTGCTGGACAGACCCTGGAGATTCAGCACTTGTTAGATCGAAGATGGTCCAGGCCATGACAGAGAAGGTCCAGGTCATCCAGGAGCGGATAAGGAAAAATCAGAGCTGACAGAAGTCTTATGCTGACAGGAGGCGGAGACCACTAGAGATCGAGGATGGAGACCACGTCTTTTTACGGGTCTCACCTCGACGTGGATTACGAAGATTTGACTGGGGCGGCAAGTTTTCTCCGTGCTTCATCGGACCTTTTCTGGTAATCATTAGGATAGGATAGGTGGCTTATCACCTGGATTTACCA
The DNA here is from genome assembly GCA_963277665.1 of Viscum album. Taxonomy (NCBI): domain Eukaryota; kingdom Viridiplantae; phylum Streptophyta; class Magnoliopsida; order Santalales; family Viscaceae; genus Viscum; species Viscum album. The sequence continues at coordinate 1,124,027,590 of OY728136.1, read as the reverse complement.
CCTCATTTGCACCGAGTGCACGACGTATTCCACATATCTCAGATGAGGAGATACGTGCATGACTCGACGCATATCATCGACCATGGGGAGTCAGACATTGACGATGGGCGACTTTTGCGGAGGTCCTGGTGGAGATCAAGGATCAATAGGAGCGAGTCCTACATGGGTGGTCGATTCCTCTAGTGCGTATCAGATGTCAGCACGGGAACCTCCAGGAGACCACTTGGGAGCGATAGGCTCAGATGCGTTCTCAGTACCCTCATATGTTCCCCTAGTTTATGATATATCTTTACGAGGACGTAAAGCCTTGAGGTGGGAGTAATGTAAATACCCTTAAAATTCAAGGGAATGTTTTTTTTAATTTTTTTTTGGGATATTACAAGAACACAGTTTCTCACAGCTCCTGATTCAGAGGCCCGGTGTGCCCGGAATCAATTTTTGAAGTTTATTTCGGGTACGTTCAGTGAACGAACGAGCAGGTTTTTCTAACTTTTGAACCGGTGCTCAGAATCGAAATCTAAGGACACTAATGAAACCGCAGCGCCAGTAACTGCATAGGAACAACTTTTTTGGAGTTTTTTTTTTCAGGTGTGTTTATTAAAATAATGGGTTTGGTAATGAATAAAATAAAATTTGTGCAACCAATTTTATTTTTATTTCTAGGTAGTTAAAACCTATGCTTGGTGGTTGGAGTGGGACCAACAATATCCTACCCCACTAGGTAGGATATTAGTGGGGTGGGTCTCACACGAGAACCACCTATTCAACATCCTTAAACCCCCATTTTGTAACACACCCGCACCCCCTATTAAATTCCGAGTCAACACTCACATTAATTGGACGGTTAAAACTCTTCAATTAATTCAATTAATTGAATGAGTTATTTTGAATTTCAAATTGAGATGTTGGATTCTGTTTTAATTAAATAAGACAAGTTTTATTTTATTAAGGATTGGTTCGTTGTGTGAGAGGAATTGGGGAGGAATTTATCACGATTTATAATCCTCTTCTTCCTCCACGAAGAATGCGAAGAACGCACCGTCGCCGACAAAGAACGCTGGCCTCCGATGAAGGAAGATGAAGAATGCCGAATCCTCGGAGATCGATGACGGGAAGCCGTGTACCACGACGTCGACGATTCACTTCTCTGTGACACCGCTGACACTTGTGGGACCCTATTCCGCGACGCCGTCTTCCATGAAGATTGTTTCCCACGATGAACCTTCATTCGAAGAACCTTGAGGTAGGGGTTAATTTTTGTTCGTGGAATAATCTTTTCCATTCATCGTGTTTGATTTTAGGCCTCTTGTTATCAACTAAACGGGAGGAGGCCAGACCACACGAACACGGCCGACCCTCTTCCCCCGTGGTTGTTGTGTTTGTTGCAGCTATATAGAAGGCGGTGCGGTGTAGCGACACCGCGTAGAAACATGGAGAAATGTGGCGAAGAAGCGTGGCGCTGTTGTGCCATTCCATTGAGGCCGAACGAAGTTGCGACGCCATCACGCCGTGCCAGAGAAACTCGAAGAGGCCGTGGATAGAGTGGGGCCATGATGGAGGGGTGCGGAGCCGTCGCACCAGGCCGGTCAGACAAGACTGCGGCTCGAAGCCGCGGCGGTGCAAAGCGTAGCGGCCAGAACCACCGGCCTCTGGCACATCGGAGGGGCGAGATCACAGCGGTCCTGCGATAGCAGCACCGGTCGGCCGGACTGGGCCGGCCGGCTTCTGAGAAACCAGGGGTCGTAACCCCCGGCTAGCAAGAGGAGCGGCCCCCACGTGGGGGGGCCGCAGTTCAATCAAGGGGGGCACCCCCCCCCCCTTTCCGCAACGACACGGCCAGCACCGAGCCGACCGTGTGGGGCGCGCCCGCACAGGGCCAACCGGTCGCCCAGTCCGGGCCTAGTCGGTTTTTCTGGGCTGTGCTCACAGGCCGGGACTCACCCTAATGGGCCGGACCTGGACCCGGTTCGGGTCGACCCATTTCGGGCCGACCCAGGGGGTCTCGGGTCGGGTCGGTCCGGGCCCAAAACCCCCTAAAACCGGACATGTTCGTTCTTTTTCCCATATCATGGGCTACGGACCTTCGAACTACTCACCCTACATTGCAATGCAATCCTTGGATCGAGACGTTCGTTTCAATATATTACACTCAAGGTTTCGGAGAATTTTTTGTATGGCTAGGTTGGTTCGAACACGAAACCAACCAGACCCTAAGAGCGGAAACGCCTATAACTTGAGCTCTGGACGTCTGATTGACGTGTCGTCGACTTTTTTGGATTCATTTTAGTGAGACAGGCCTTTTGGATTACTCTTCTTGAGGATTGGATGCAGTTGGAGTGTGGTTGTGTGGGTTTTGACTTAAAAACTAACCGGGACCCTGGAACGAAAAATCCAATAACTCTCAGACCGGGCGTCTGATTGACGCGCCGTCTGTCTCGTTGAGTTCCTCTTATCAAGAAGAAACCTTGGGATACATCAACTCTGGAATACATGTCTGTTGATGTATCAACCCCCTTAGCTCATGGAGCGGACCCTCCCAGAATCGGGCATGCTGTGTGCGGGAACCCTAGAGCTGGCTGCGATTGCGTCGACGATGATGACTGCACTGAAATCTTCCGTGGGTCCGGAAGTGATGACGACTGCACTGAAATCCTCCGTGGGTTCGGCAATGATGATGACTGAACTGAATTCCTCCATGGGTTTGGCAGCGATGAAGACTATGCTGAAATCATCCATGGGTTCAACGACGATGAAGACTGCACTGAAATCCTCCGTGGGTTCGGCAGCGATGAAGACAGTACTAAAATCCTCTGTTGGTTTGAAAACGATGAAGACTACACTGAAATTCTCCGTGGGTTCGGTAGTGATGAAGACCGTACTGAATTCCTCTGTGGGTTCGATGACGATAATGATTGCATTAAAATCCTCCGTGGGTTCGGTAGCAATGAAGACCGTATTGAAATCCTCCATGGGTTCGACGACAATGACTACTGTTCTTGTATCCTATGTGGGTATGGTAGTGTTTGACTCTGTTCTTACTATCCAACGTGGGTCTGGCAGAGTAGCTGGTCTGTATCCTATGTGGGTCCGACAGCTTGGCTGGTTTAGTATCCTACGTGGGTCCCAGCTTAGATGAATCAGTGGCTATATCTGATCATCTCTATCACCAAAGAAGTATACCTGTGTGAGCTGAGTCTTGACATCAATCAATATCTTCGATATGATTGACTTGCTTTGCTATGTGGATTGGGTTGTGTTATCCTGTGTGGATTAGGTTGTACTCCTATGTGGATGTGATCGAACTTGGGCTCGGATGTTGGAGCCGAATGGGAATTGATGACTTAGGTATATGTATGGGAATATACCTAAGTAGTGTTGGTTTTAACTTCGTGATTGTATCTTTCCTTTGTGGATTATCCTTTGTGGATTCTGGGAGACCTTCGGGGGTCTCGGGGTCCCTACTGAGTAGCGTATACTCACCCCTGCACGGGCTATGCCCGCACTACGTTGTTTTGGATGCAGACGATGGACATCGATGATCGTGGTTGAAGCTTGTGGAGCAAGTCGGTACCTGGAGGTGGACCACTGGGCGGGACGTACACGGAGCAGACGGCTGGACCGAGGAGTTGAGGAGGCTATCTGTACCCACCCTTCAGGTGGGACTTCCAGTGGAAGGCTCAACATTGATTCTTTACTTTCAGTTGTTGTACTTATTTCTAATTGTACCTTACTTTCAGTTTGGGTTTGTTTTCTGGCCCATTTACTTTCCGCACTTACTATTGTACCCAGTTTTACTTAGTGATTACTTCTGCTTGCTTACATTGTGGTGTTTGATTACTTTATAAAGGCACTGGCTTCCCCTTTTTGTTGGTATTTACGCCTTGGTGCTAGTTGCCAGCCCCTGTCCTATGGGAGGCAGGCTTAGGGTAGTCACAGCACGGGTCCCGAGGACGGGTCGTGACAGAATCATTTTCACATTGAAATTAATTATGAAAATGTACCAAACGTTTGGGTTGTTTTACTTTAAAACCCCATATTGTCTTCCCACCTCTGGGGTAACTTTAAATTAATTTCTTACACTTATATTATTGGAATTTGGAAAAAGGGATTTGATATTTTGAATCAGTATAATTTAGAAATTATAAAAATACCAAATTTGTTTTTGATCAAAAATATTAGTGAAAGTAATTAAAATTATTTACAATTATTATGGTAAAATAAAGCATAATAAAGGACTAAACCATTAATGTATGGGCACAAATGACCAATACACATGTCCAAAACCCATTTTCTCACTATAATTCTTCTATAAAACTTCCATTATTATGTTTTTTTTGGTTTTTTAATACTTTTTTTAGGAAAGAACCTGGTTACACCGAACTTCTTTTCAAAATTTCCAAGTGAGTTTGTTTCCCCACTTAAAAAAGGAAACCACCTCTCCCCATTACCCACAAATAAAAAACCACATATTTTAGAACAATATCTTCCCATATATATTTCTAAAAAACATACTCTTTTCCTTTTAGCCTACCTTTTGGAATAAGTCCTTCCAATGAATTCTTTTGGTTCAAGCCAATGTAAGTTACCAGATTAATAGGCAATGTCTTCTCTAAAGCTCTCTAGTTTCATTTACATTGTCCAACCATAAAATATATTTATTCCATGATTATATAAAAAATAGTATAATCAATATAATAGTTTTTTTATATGTAAAAGGTTCAACTTACACTTACACACACCTCCATCCAATAGATAGAAAACATATTGTTTCTGTGTATGATGAACCACTACCTAACGAAAAGATGATTGTTTATTTTTGTTTTACTACCTATCATGGGGGCCATTATGATAGAATATTTTTTATATATGTTATATTATATATTTAAAATATATTTATTCTTCTGAAATTTTTATTTAAAACATAACTTTATGTTTTCCATCTGTTGTAGATACGCTAATTTCGCTTGAGGGAGTGTGGACTACCACCCCCTCAAAGCGATATGACTCATTTATGCCATACATAGAACTTATAATAGATGTTTCTATTAAAATATGTATAATATATAACATATATATGATAATTTAATTATAATATACATATTTAAAATTTAATTTTCATTCTTTTAAAACAATAATTAAATGAACGTAGCATTCATGCATATGTACATCATAAGAACTCAATGACGGTGCACTTCATTTCAAGTCTTCAAAATTAATAGAATAATATAAATATATATATGATTTATATATATATATATATATGAAAATTAATTAATTATTTTCAATATAAATATGTTGAAATCATGATGTAACTAAACGAAACCGAAAATGAAAAGTCAAAACATAAATGAAAAAACTAGGCAATTAACACCCGAAATAGTTAAAATAATGAATGTGTGTTTAAAAAGGGGTAATAAAATATGACAAGGAATTAATATATGATGTTATAAACATTATTATGGTTCTTTTATAAGTTATTAACATTTTTAAACTACTATACATGAGGATAAAGACCAAATGACCAAAGGAAGATTAAGGTAAGCGATTTCGTCTCAATTTACTTTCCATGGATACTTGTTTTTGTTATGAACCAATTCTATTTTATTTGGATAATATACTACCCTTTGACATGATATATCTTGAATTTACTTATTTTCAGGATATTACAAGTTTTATTTAATTCTAGAGGAATTATTAATTAACTTTTTCATTGTGGTATATGACATATTGGAATGTTTAAATATTATTTTTCCTAAAAAATTTTTTCATGTCAACAACCCTAGTTATAACTTATCCTCCATTGAGGTATTATTGATCAATCCATATTATTCATTAAATATGGATATTTTATAAGGAAGATTATTTACTTTATATATTAGTAATGCTTTGGACCTGAAATACACTGTTTGGGGCCATTTAAGGTAAGCCCTATGAGTTGGGGACCGATTAATACAAGCCCCTCAATGCCTCAAGAGTCTCATGAGATAAAATAGATTTCCAAAATAGATGGGTTTTACTGGATATTATAATCTATCTTGTGAAAGGTCTTGATGGCACTGGTTCCAAATACCTCAGAAACGTGGCATCCAATAAATAAGCATTTCCCTCATTTAGAATCAGTTATTATTTATCCATGGTATTTTTTTCATCGACATATCTTTGAATTTTATTCATTTTTAGTTTATTCATTAATGGAATTTTTTTTCATTTCTTACATTTCGATATATATTATTCCTTGTATAGTTTTTTAAATGAATGTGTGTTCAGTTATATGACATTATTTATAGATAGATCCATTATTTCTTCTATTATATTTACCATTATTAAGAATTTGATCTCACCTTTATTAAGTTTATTTTCCTAGGTTATTAAGAAGAGAACATTGAATATACATTCAAGGATGTAATTTATTTTAGTTTATTTGGAATAATGTTTTATTTTCTTCAAAATGTATTATTTGTATCATATATGTAATTTGTCTTTCTTTGATTATAAAATTGATATGTCCTTTGGGATTTTATTCCTTATTCACTAACTCCATGCTTCCAAGTTCGAGGATTTACAGTGAAGATCCAATGTTGGTATGGTGGGGAGACTATACCCTCACGATCAGAGATTTATAGTAGTATATTAATAAAAAATCAAAAGTGTAAGAAAAAATAAAATAAATACAGTGGAAATAAATAAGTTAAACTACTACTAACCAAATAAAAAACCATGCACATCAATTTGATGTTACAATATAAAAGAAGAAGACATACAACAAGTAATAAATAAACAATAAAAAATAAAAAATAAGAAATATTCAAAGGTTGTCTCAATGAGAATTTATAGCATAGGATTAGGCCTGTGATTATAACATACCATGTCAAAGGGTATCCTCCAAATGAACAATATTAAGAAATCTGTACCCAGAACCTGATCCCCTAACCAAGAGGTCTATCTGAGAACCAAATAGTATCTCAAACCGAGTGTGAGAGAAAATCAGTATTCCACCACCAGTGGTTCCTAATTATATCAAGTCTATAAATATAAAAAAGAAATAGGCTCGAGGGACTGGTAGAGTTAGGACAGAGTTATGCTAATGATCTCTCCATTGAGGCCATTGGGGGGCATGGAAGAATGAAGAGAAGATAATCACATCCTCTCAGCTAGTGAAGCTTCATGTCTGAGAAATAATAGGTGTAATAGGAGGAGGAAGAGTAGTAAAGACTACTATTATTTACCTCCACCTTTGGAGACCCGATCGACTAGAAAGGCAATATCCAAAAAGGATGTCCTTGAGGATGTGGGTCCTTAGAGGCCAGAAGATTATGGTGGTCAATACTTGGTGATTTTGTTATGTTCTGAGGAGGAAGCGATTAACCAGGTCTTAATAGTTAATGTGTCGAATGAGGAGGCATCTAAAATGATAGATTGTCCTTTATGAGCATCCCTTAATGAGGATTAACGCACCTGGGTTGACAAATAAGATATTATTCTTGTCATGGGCTTCAACAGAGGGATGATTATAATTGTGGAGTACATATAGTCTTGGGACCATTTTTCCCCAGATAAAGATAATATGATGATGGTGTCTCCAAGAAAAGTGACTTCTATCTCATGGAAGTTGTTCAGGGAGCCAATTGCTGGTAATATTAGTTTACTTTTTAATTCCCCTTTCAAACGTTGTAGGTTTTGGTCCTGGGTTGAGAACCATCCTGTTTCTTTTGGAGTTTTCTTTTGGTTCAACAATTGTGTGTCTGGAGGTGTTGTTTGGGTTCCTAGCATTTTACTTGGTTCTGTGTCAGATGGGGTTCAGAGCATGTGGCTGACACTTCTGCATGCCAGTTGAATAGATGAATGAGTGGGTATGGATTTTCCATCGGTTTTGTGACCGATCATCTTTGTATGGGACTGCTTGTCAACTGGTCACAAATTGGTGATGGCTTATTGACATGATGCATTTACAGGGGAGAGGTAGAGCCTATTTTTGCGTGGGGTTGTTTTTGTTTTGTTGGTTTAGTTGTAATACTGGATGTGGTGGTTTCTAACTTTGTCCTTAAAAGTTTTTCAATAATAAAATATGTATTTTCAGTCAATAATAAAATATAGTTATCTGTAGGTAAACCAATGAGGTAATGAAAAAAATAAAATCAATCAAGTCGAGATCTGGTTCCCCTTGGATACTTGGCCGACCATTCATGCTTGGCTTAAACCGGAACACCTCAGAATAATTTTCATCACACACATATATATAATTATACATTTTTATATAAATATATGTAAGTATATATATTTAATATATATACATTAACTTATATAGGCATATAAATATCTATGTAGTACTATCCAGGACCTGAGGTGTAACTCTATCCTCCATGAATAACCATAATAATATCATAAGAGTAATAAAGGACACCCTTCCTAAGTTTCATGAATAATATAGTGCTCCATGTTGAGTATCATATATAATATTGGAAACCATGTTGAATATCATGAGTAATAATGGGAAGGGGCATTTCCCAACCTCATAATCGAGGGGGCGTTAAATGTTTTGTCCAACAACCCAAGAGATGTAAAACATCATGACCAACATCCTCGACCAAGGGGGATTGAAACACAATGATCAAAAGCCTGAACAATGTACCTTTTCAAAATTCTAGAATAATATATACTCACTTTCCCTATGAGACCTTAGCTTATGCATCCTATAAATAGTAACCTATCATCTCTCAAGGTGCAGTATATCTTGATTAATATAGTATCTTTGTTAGTTTAAACTCGACCATGTGAATCTCCCTTTCATCAACAGTTAAATTATAAATAATAAATAATTCCATTTCCATAAGAATTTTATTTACTTATTTAATATCTCTTTTTTATTATCCCATTTTATTAGAGAAGATTACTCATAAAAAAAGCCGATTTATTATAAAATTGGGCCATAAATATCAAACAGATTTCTTCAAACTCAATTTAATTTCCCCTTACAAGAGTGATTATTCAGCACACCTGAATCAGTGATCAAGTGTTTGAGATTCATTATAATTATGATATATTAAAACAACCCTCAAGGAGCGTAATTTAATTGACTATATGAGTATAGGTCCTAGATATAAAAGAAACTCTCCCAAGGAGGTATCTTAAGTTGAGTAGAACAATCTCCAATAGTTTAAATTAAATCAAAACGACTTTCAAAATTCATTTATTTGCATATAAAGATTTAGTTTTTACTTTAAGAGGTGATGCATAAATAATTCAATTCATGGAACAATAAAAAATTAATAAAACAATGATACATTATGAAAAAATCCAAATACCACATACCTATAACTTAGGATGCTTCACATGTCCATTATCAAGATTTGACTGGAGCCAATTCGAGAGAAATCGTAGAAATTAAAAAATTACCTAAAAAGGACATATGAGGTTAAATTGAAAAATAATTAAATATGGTTAAAGAAACTAATAAAAAAATATTTAGTGGTAATATTCTCACTAAGGATACTCTAATGCAACAGATGCTGAGTGATTTTGAGATCTATAGGATGAAATCCATGGAAGCCAACCCAAGGAGGAGAGAGATATGGAGTAGCTGCTTATGCATGGGAGAATGAGGGAGAAAAGGGGATGAAGAAAATAAATAATGTGGAATGGGTCAAATATTAATTCTTCTATCTTAATGAGGCATGCAGTTTGGCTACACGATTTATCGAAACATTGTTCCAACCATTCAAGCTCACAGTTGAAGGTTCAGTAAGGGTGCAGTTAGGCACACAAGTTGTATAATCAGGCACAACCTATGTGGATAGTTCTACAATTTTTTAAATATGTATCACATTTCCATGTATAATTGGTTGAATATTTATACGAACCATGCGACATTGTTCATGCATTTTCTAGTCCCCACATGGTTGAGTATCATAATCATTACTAACCATGCACTAATTGTGAATCTCCCATTACCATTCCAAAAATCATGATTTTGAAGCCTGATTCTCCCAAAACTCAATAAAAACACCAAAGACTCTTTTCAATCCTTAAATTCCTCTAATTGTTTTGAATGTTTCCAATTTTCATATTTAAATTTTGGATATTGGCTTAGAATTTAGCAATCCTACCAAATGAAAATCTCATTTTCCATTAAAAATTTCATCCTAGTCCAAAAAATGGGATGTTATACTATGAATATTATCTAATAGGATATGAAGACCTTTAATGTGTGAATAATAATAGATATTAATTCTATCTGGTAAATACCTAAGTCAACCTAAATTTTTTTCCCATGGTCACTAATAGTGAAAAATCATTAATTCATGTAGGCGCGTTCTGGATTATCATGTTTTCACTAAGGTAAGCGATGAAAATAGCTGCTTGATGACATTGAAAATTTGATATTATTGACCATGTTAGTGTGTATTTTTATTAGATTCCATTGAAATCCTAATTGAATGATGTTTATAATTTTCTCCCATATCACTGCTCTTGTACTGAGAGTATATATTTGTTGTGTTATTGGTTGGGATAATGATTCTCTCGAGTCTTATGTTCCCTTGAGTTATCAACATATATTGTATTTTAGGAATGGAATAATAAACTCTTTATAAGTCTGAATGTACCTTTTATTTTTCTATAATAGTAGTATTTTTAGGCATGTATAGAAAATTATGAACAAAAAAATTATATTGTCATAGTGGTTAAACTTTTTTCTAAACCCCATAGGACAACCTATATGAATTGTAAACTATATTTTGGGATTTAATGCCTGAATATATAGTTAATACTACACCATGAGATCATGAGGCCTAGTGTATTCGTATAATTAGGTATATAACATAAAAATGTGAAATATAAAAAAAATTAATAAACTAGAATTCCATAACATGCCCTTATATTACCTTGGTATTCTAAAACTATATGGGATAACTCAGGGACATACATAAGAAAGAGTTGATATTTAATTCCCATTAAGTGGTTAATAAAAGTATAAAATGATTAAATTAGTATATTTAATTAAATATTAATTTCAACTTAACATGAGAGGGGTGATAATTATAAACATAAAGATCGAACAATGATATAATATGATTACATAATGCCATCATGATAATGTGGGAACAATATAAAACATGATATCATCAGAATAAGTAATAGATAAAATCAAATAAATCATGACATAGTGTTTTTAGGATGACATAAATTCACTATATGTGGAATCTCATGAGAAAAAAACATTAACCAATGCATTGGATGGATATATAATTTTGGTACCACCCATCACATTCATATCATGTACATTCATAGGTGTGAAACAAATATCATACAACATAAATATGTATTTGATCAATTTTAATCCCAGGATTAAGGAGTGTATTTTACATATTTGGAAGTCCCTAATAATTAAATTATATGTATTTATAAATGAGTTCCCTTGAGTGGAAATGGGAATGGGTGGTTAATACACAAATTTATAGCATGGAAAATTGCAAAATATTTTCTACGAATAAAGTGGGTATATGAAAATATATAACCATGTTTAATGAGAGATAAATGGTTTTATTATCACTTTTAAATAATAAGGAAGGAAATATTTATGTGTGAAAATAAATTCCAACATGAAGAATCGGGAATCAAAAGGCATAATATAAAGAAGTTTCTCGAATAAAGAGGAGATGGATAGGATCATCGAGCTTGAGAGGTCACATCAAAAATCATTAGAGGAGCTTCTTAAGATAATAGAGGAATATTTTTTTGGCTCTATAAAGATAAGGTAATACTAAATTCACGTTACATGGGTTTTTAGTGAATAGGAATGGGAGGTTGGGTGGGTTTTTATAGAAGAAGATATGAGAATTATTTATTAATTTCATAACATAGGTTTTAAACTCTGATTGATAAATCAATAAAAACTACAAACTATCCAAGGTTTTTTTCCCATGGTTTCTCCAAACATAAGTGGATATAATTATTTTATAAGGTTATGAATATAAATATATTAAATAATATTTATGGTTATGTGGAAGTGTGTCTTGTTCAAAAAGAATTAATTTTAAAACAATAAAATATAATATATATTTTTCAGGATTTATTAAGGATTTATAGAATTAATCTAATAACTTAAAAACACATTGTTTTAAAGGATAAGAATTATTTTGTTTGGGGAAACTCTTTATAGAATTTATTAAATCTGTTTTGGACTTCTACGATCTCATAATACAAGTTATATAATTATAATATACTCAATTTCAACCAAACACTTTGATTATATCAAAAAATTATGAAAAAATATATGTAGGATTATTGTTAGAAAATAATTTTAAGATAATTTTTATTCAAAAAAATATATAAATTTGATAATTTAAACTTTTAAATAAAAAATCTTCTTTCATTTTGAAATTTTGCATTTCTGACTATAATAGTTTTTAGACCCTCAGAAAAGTTACATTAGAATTTTTAAAATTATATTATCATTTATATTTAATATTAATATTTTATTAAAAAATAATTAATTTCTAAAAAAAATTAATTTATCAAAAAGTGTGTCTTGATTGAAATAATATATTTCCCAAAAATACTATTTTTTTCATCGTATCAGAATCTAAAATTTATCAAAATAATTATTTAATAATTATAATGTAATAAAAGATAAATATATTCTTTATTTTATTGAAAATAAAAAATATAAAAATTCATACTGTTAGGGTCCAGATACATAACGCTTTATTACTCTAGTGAATACCCTAAGGGTAACAGGTTTGGTGGTGAAATTTTCATGGAGTGGTCTAGAAAACATTGTTTGGGTTGTGCTATCGATGTGCTTGAAATTATCTAGTAAATGGTTTCACTCATGACTTAGTTGTTGAATATTCTCTTATGATTTTTCAAGGTTAAACCTAGTGATACATTCTCCCCCAAAAGTTTTGATACATGGGATTCATGGGGTATAATCCTACTGGATGTGGTCATCAATTCCTTTATCTATTTCGATTGGATTTATCTAAATCCTTTATATTTATACTAATAATATGATCATTTTATAATAGATATACTATCAGTGGTTATTATGCTTAAAAGTCTTCTAAATATGAAATTATATAACATATAATGTTCTAAAATAACCAAAGTACTACATTTTATTTCTATAATTTCACTTCTTAATTAATATTTTACTCATTTAAAACAAAAATCTTATTTATAAATATTCATTTCAATGCATTATTCCCCATTCATAAATCTTTCCCTAAAATTTTAATTTATATAATAAAATAGATGAGTGTACTTGTGTTTCATCGCCTCTTTTGTTTCTCTTTTTTCTTCCTAAAACTTTTAGTTATGACACAAAACTTTGACCATATAAGTTTTCATGTTTCATTGATCTTTGTCTCTATGATCAATGATCTTCAATGGCTTATCCCCAAATGAGATAGTATTCATTAATGGTACTACCTATGGATTTAGTATATATGAATGGTCTAGTATATACTTTCTTAAGAGGGACACATAAAACACATCATTTGTTTGACATAGGTTTACTAAATGTGCTATTTGATAGGCCTCATCTTTGATGTGATCATGGAAAATGATGGGGAAGATGTATTTTGGACTGAGATTTACCTTCATCCCAAAATTCATTAAATTCTTCAGCATCAATATATGAAGGAACACTATATCTCTGACTTAAAATTACAGGTCTCTTCAATGATTGTATACATATATTTTCTATTAAATATTTTTTAATTTCATATATACTGAATTATAACATCCTGGAAGCTTCCCTCTCATATTTTTGACTGAAAAAATAAAATTTTCTTTTTTATCTTTTACATTGTAGAAGGTGGAAAATATTAACCAATGAAAACTTACAACATCAAAAAAATATATTGGATCACTTACATAACCATGATGATTTTAGGTTTAGAGTTTTATAAAATTAGAACAAACTCTGATCAATATGGATTCCAAAAAAACTAGATATTGAATACGAGAATCTTCTCTTGTTTTTACCATAATTTATTATTTCACATTAGGTCATCAACGTCATGCATATGAAATCCCTTCTAAAAAAAATCTATTCAACCTCGTTCTTTATAAATCATAGAAAAGAAGACGTATGAAGCATGAGATAAAATATTAGACATAATAATTAACAATTGAATTTGATCAATGTGAAAAATAAGTTCATAAGGGTATGATGGAATAATTAGAGTGCATGATAAGACAATAAAAGATATCATACCCATCAACCCCTAGATAATCAAATATGAAAACATGGAAAATGAAAGAGTTATCAAAATCAATAATCATGATCCATGTGATATTAATATTGATCATGATAATAATTAAAAACTCATAGTCGGTGATTAAATACCTTTCTGGTAACATAGAGCATCATATTTATAAAAACCTTTCAAAACCCTTTTAGTTGGAATAACCAAATGAATGACTTTGAATATATGAATTACACAATTAATTGGAGTGCTATCGGGGAACACCAATAATTTAAGTTATAATGGGCTCACCTGACACTATTTGGGCCACCCTATCATATAAGTTATAATGGGATCACCTGACGCTATATTGGCCTCCCCATAATATAAGTTATAATAGTCCCACCAGATGTTATCTGGGATACACCATCATATATGTTATAACAGGATCACCTGTTGCTATTTTGAGAATTCTTTTCATTGGAACACAATATAAAAAACTTTTAATTACCATAATATTAAGAAAAAAATTATTTAAAAACAAACTTTTATTCTTATAAAGTATTCTTCAAATAAATTATGGACATTTTTCTTGATAAATCAACACATGGTGTAAATAACATTCTTTTTTCATGGTAACAATGTTAGAAAAGTGTATTTTTTGGAAAGAGACAAGAAGATTCCTTTAAAAAACAATTTTAAAAAGAAAAAATAGGTAAAATTGTCTTTAATAAATAATTTTTTAAAATGTAAAATTCATGTGTGAAAAAAAAAATTGTTTTAGAAGAAAAGTGATTTTTAATTGAAGAGAAAAATAAAGTTGGATAATCTGAAAAGCATTTTCTAAATTATTATATGTACGAAAGAGTGTGAAAAAGAACTATTTATTAAAATTATTTTGAATAACCATAGGATAATAAAATCTATGAGTTTTTAATAGATATATTATAAGTACTCATCATTGGAAGTATAATTATAAACAATCGCGATAAATGATGAGATTATAACATAAGTCTCTCACCAGTTTAGTAACTTTGAATTATAATATCAATGAAAAATATAATAAAATGAAACTTATATTATCAAGAAAATAACGATATTAATGATATAATATGTCAAATGGTAGGTATATATACCTTATAAAATAATATTTGTGAATAACATAATTTACATTTTAAAGAAGGAAAATTGAGAAAAAAAACCTCTCACCGCTTTGGTATCATTGGAACTGTAAACACCATAAAATAGATATCATAAATTTTTTATTTGAATACCTATAAATTTATTTATAATAATTATAAAATTCATTAACTATCATCATGTACACAACATAACAAAAATAAGTGCTGAATATGGAATATATTTTATAGAAATAAAAGTGAGACAAGAAAACCCTTACCATGAGTCTGATTCTTCATGCTTGTTCTTTATCTCCATGAATAATAAATTTATTTTAATTATTTACATTATTTATAACCATATTTATTTTTACTTTTTATTTTATTTCATTTATTATCATGTTACACACAATTACATAATCAATTACGTTTATGTTGTATGTAATGACCATATTCTACTTATATGTAAAAAAGGAATTTGGTAGTTTAATACGGTCAAGAGGTCATTATTTAAACATCTAAAAAATAATAATCATGAAATAATTATAATAGTTATATATAAATTAAAATTTTAAAACCAATATTGAAATATTTTTATGAAAAATGAACGATCATTACAATTAAAGAGATGATAGGCCATACATACCATGAGTAATGTTTCCATTTTTCAATGATCATTATGGAAATCAGGTAAGTACAATTTTATATTTAAATAATTATAATAATATCATAAATACAACATTATTTAATTATATATACTTATAAGTAGAATTATGGTGATGTGGTGGTGAAAAATAGTTGCATCACTTCGATGAGGTGTTACTCCACACATCCATGAATGACGTTATCATTTTTCTCTATGAGTAAAATGATAAAATTAAAATAATTTATTATATTTATATAATGATAAATATTTCATTGACATCATCAATAATCTATTTAAATATAATATATTTATTATATATACCCCTATTACCTTCCACGTAATGCGTTAGTAAAAAATGAATCACATTTTTCCCGTGGCAGTATTTTGTTGTACACACGAGCCACGTTATCATATAACTTATGAAATAAAAAGTAAAATTTTATATGCTATATAATTACTCCATAAGTATAATGTTTTTATAAATAAAATATATAAACATTATATCCATTATAATACCCAACTATGAAAGGTGGTAATGGAAAATGAATGACATCATTTTCTAAGGTAATAATACACCGTGGACATGAATGATGATTTTGTAACCCATTTGATAGAAGTGTGTATGGTTTGAGGTAATAAATTAACATAAAAACAACTCATTGTATTTAATTTAATGAGGTTTTTATATCATCACGGGATATGGGTAATTAATAATGATGAGTAATGAAATAAAACAAAGACGTTTGTTGATGAACGTTACCTCTTCTTCAAGAAACGCCTTTTGGTTTTCATGAAAATTCATCTTGGTTTTATTTATGAACAAAATGATTCCTATAAGATGATTTTATTCAAGTCCTTAAGATAATTTTCTAGGTATTTTCTGAACCCATGTGGTTTTAAGGTGTAAAGAAGGGAGGATAAGGGGTTTCCATTTATAGGTGGGGTGAGTGGCATTATTTTAATTGTTTTTAAAGAGTTGATTACAACCATATTTTTTCATATAGAAAATTCTCCAATAATCATCCATTATCAATAATAGAAGGTATAGTTCTAAAATATGTCCATCCAATAGGATTTTTACATATATTGGTTTATAATTACACCTTAAATTCTAAGTTTAACGACTAAGTAAACTCATTTTTACCTTAATAATTCTAATTAATTTTCAATATTTTCATTAAAAATTATGGAAAATAATTAATTTTTAATCATTAAATATTAAAAATTATTCTTATTCTATATATAAAATTAATTTTCAAAAAATTAAATTCACATAAGTAGAAAATTTTAATTTAATATTAATCCTATAGACACGGTAAGACAACATGTTTTTATCCCCCAAGCCCGAAGGCCATAAAATATTCATTTCATTACCTTATTTTAAAACTAGGATTAGGGGTAAAATAAATGGATTTAAATTACAAACTCACATAGGCCCAATGCATGTCTTGAATACCAAGAAGCGTGATGCCAAAAAACACGACCTAGAGGGCCCCCAAAACCCGAACCACTATATTAACTCTCTAACTAATAATAATCATTTTATGAAAACGAATTAATATTTAGTGATATATATTCTATAAATTTAATTCAAAAATTTATGAATTATGTATTAATTTAATTAATGTAAATGGAGAGCCATTATTCATTTTAAAAAAGTTGTAAGAAAAAACATTTCTGAACCCCCTAAAAAACTTATATGAAAACCCAATATAAAGTTGATTAAAAGTAATGAAGTGTATTAAATTAAAATAAATAATAATTAAGATAATTTAATATATATTCAAAAAATATTTTTACTTTTAAATTAATTAATTTATTGAAAATAAATGTATTTTTACAAAAACTGTTATTTTTCATTATTCATTGAAAAATCAATATTTTTCAAAAAGTACCAAAATTTCACCAATATTAATTTTTTTATTATAATTATAAAAATAAAGTTAATTTTATAAAATATTTTTTATAGAAGTTTGAAAACATATTTTTAAAATAATTTTTCCAACAAAATGTGACAGAACTGCATTTTTGAAATATATAAATATAAATACATATAAGTGTGAAATCGAATTTATTTTTATCTCAGGTATATAAAATATATATGATGAATTTTAAAAATTATACTGAACATATAATATGTAAATTTTATTAATATAATCTATCAGTAGTTATTTTTTGAAATTTACTGGTATAAAATACACTTGCGTGCATTTCTATTTTTTTAGGAAAATGATTCCTTTTATTTTTAAAATTGTTTAAATATAATTTTAAAATAATTTAACATCATAAAAGTAATTATATATACATGTGTAGAAAATATTTTTATAACTTAGTTAATCTTGTTCACTCCCTTTCTTCCAATCTCTAGGTGAAAACTATAATTTTAAATAATAATAATAATAACGTGTTTTTTTAAACATAGTGTTATGTATAATTAAAAATAATCACGGTAATGAATGTGACAAAAAATAAACTTAGTTTTTAGTGGAATTTACACTATTGAATATAATATTCCTATTTTTAAAACTCAAGGTGTTATATCCTCCACCACCCCCTAATAAATTACATCCTTGCAATTTGACCGTGATCTTGTTAATTAGAGGATTGGAATTTTGAAATAATTTTTCCATAAACCCACATAATAAAAAGGGTTAACATAACATTCTATTAAGATGAGAGTATGGGAAGTGAAAATATCATATAGAATAACCCATCACTAGGTTTACAAATAAGATAATATATGTTATAATAGATGAACAATGTAAATAATTATAGATATTGATTGAGGTCGTTGATCACAAAAAAGTGAATGATCAATCTAAAGTAAAGGGGCTCAAAACCATAAATGTGTGGGGATTAAAAATTCCATCGGTTCAAGAAAATTGAAGGTTCAAGTATAAAGTTTTTATTTCAATATAATTTTCCTAGAGTTTAGGAATTCCCATACCATTTAGACTAAGATAATATCGAAATATACATCATTGATGAGTAAAATCTCTTCCTTTAATCAATTTCCACCACAACCACATCTTTTTATCCAAACAATGTGTATTAAGGATGCATTTATTATGGCCGATGAAGTGAAATAAAATTATAAATACCACAGAACTATAAAAGGATAAAAATATATTACTCGTGTATTTAAAACTAAACAAAAACCAAAATGGTTATCTCATGGTAAGATAATTTAAAAAATAAATAAACCATCATACGATACTATAATAATTAAAATTTAACAGTAATAACCATAGTTGAAACTAAATCATTTCATAAATTTATATCCAAAATGACCTCAATAACCTCAAAATTAATGATTATTTTAACTTCCTTTTTTATCTCATACTATTCATATTTCAATCCCACAAATATAAATTTATTATTTTTAAGTAACATTAAAAACATAGTCACCAAATAATTTTTTAATCTTATAGTTATGTATATTATAAAACTTGTTTTGTTAATATGCATGATCATATAAACCATAAATTTTAAAAAAACCACAACTAATAAATGTATTATTTTCATTGGATAAATTGTATGAGATCCCATTGTAAATAATCTATTGAAGAAAATGGCATCACAAACATAATTTTTTTTGAAGGCCCGTTTCTAAAAGATAATTATTTGTGGTGGGAAATTATCATGCCAAAAAATATATATATGTGGTGGGAAAGTATCCCATCAAAAATAACCTTCCTATAATTTAAAAAAATATTGCAATGGTAGGATTGAACCATCAAAAATAACTATTTACGGCGGGTAGGTATCATGTCTCGAATAAACTTTTTTGTAAAAAAATATATTATGATGGGTAGAATGGATTGTCACTAATAATTATTTACTATAGAATAGTCTTCGCATAAAAAAGTTTAGAAATTTTAAAAAAATAAAATAAAATAAAAAATAATAAATATTCACAACATTATAAAAATGAACAATATAAAACATTAAATATATGAACTAATAACAATATTAAAAAAAATATGTTCATTCAAATGTTTATCAAAATAAATGTGTCAAAAGCAATACATAAGTCACTAAGGGGGAGGGTCATCTAGAAGATGTGGTGGAGGGAAATTCATCTATAAACACCAATTTGGTTGTTGTATCTCAATCATTTCCTCATGATGCTTCTCCTACCATCGAAACATCCCCTCATCATCCCCCTCTTTTTGTCAATGGATCTCATTTTCCATCCTACGTGTGGTCTCTATAATCTCACCCTAAGCTCACAGATACTCATCATAGAATGAATTAGATGATGAAGAATCTCAACAATCTCCCCTCGAGTTGGTTGACGACATCATAGTTGTACCATAGTTTCTCCCAGACATCAATTGAGAGCCAACACAAATAACTCAGCCTTTCTGGAAGGCATACTGATTTTCCTACATCCATGTTGTATCATCAAATAATAATTCAATGGTGTCTATATCCTTAATCCCATCCTGACTCCCATCCTATTTATGTGAATTTTTTGGCTCATAAGACTCCTTCAATTTCATTTTAAAATTAAAATAGTTAAATTATTTTTTGATGTCAATTTTAAAACTCAAAAAAATTATACTGAAAACGATGTGATTTTGGATAGAAACTGTATTCTCTTTAGTGACAGGGTCACCGTACATCCTCTTATAAACATTAAACTCCATACTATTGTGATTTTTTACTTCCAATATGATTATAAAAAATTCAAATTTTATGTTATATATATTATTTTTTTAAAAACATTCTTACCATATTTCATCATTTCATACTAAATATAGGACTACCAGCTCGATACATCACATCCTACCTCTTCTGGTTCGGGTGAAATAATGATAATCTCCTCTAAAAACTAGCTTGTATCTAGTATGAACATTGTTTCTGATGCTTTCATCGGGGATCACATTTATCTATGGAGGGAGAGGTATTTTTTCCCGCATTCTCACTTTCAAATGGCGGGTGACATCCATCGCTTATTCAGGAACGTTTTCTCCTTGATCGAAATGGGATGATGGGATGTCGGTTCCTCCTTCCATGGGTTCCCCCTCGTAATTTGTTACATGGTTCGGGTCTCCCTTAATTATTTGAGTCGTGGTTCATGAATCTCCTTCCTAGTGTCATATCATTGTGGACTCTAGTAAATTACACTAGTTCCATCAGGACATTCCATTGGGTCTTGACATGGTAGAAACCTTCGGTTAGAGTAGATGATAACATTAGGCATGTCATGGCATCTCTAGATGCGTGGATATTGGGGAACCTATATTATTCCTATTAAGATGGAATCTCAAGGCTGTAGAACCTGAGGAATCCCATGTCAGTTGTAAGAACTCGGATCTTTATTTCAGGTATGCCTTTCATTTTCTGGAGTTTTTGAGAAAAATGGAGTTTCTGGAAATTTTCGAAGTACACGCCGTGTACTCTATTCCCACTCAAATCCGTGAGTTGGCCATGTTCGGGCCACACAAACTATTTGTAGGGATGATGTGGAGGCTGATTTTAGCAGAGTACGGAAAAACCTAGTACACACCATGTACTCTAAAAGTACACACCGTGTACTTTTTTTTCTTTAAAGGGGTCGGGGTTGCGCCTGACGCATAGAAAGGTCTTCTTCTAGGTTTCTTTCATCTGAGAGTGCTGAGGATACGTGAATCATCGACGAGCCCCCACCTCCCCGTTCGTTCTCGGATTCGAGCACTGTTGATTGCATTGGAATCACAGAGGTGAGTTCTCCCTTCTTCTTGAGCCTTGTTTTCTAATTCATCATTTTTCTCAAGTTATCATGGTTTATGTGTTTCAAAAGTTTTCTCAGATCTACGACATTATAAGGAGAATCGGTCATCGTTTTTCATGTATATCAATCTCCTAGGATCGAGGTAGGTGGTTTGGGCATTTTTGTAGAAAGTATTTGAATATTTTATGCACTTTCTCCAATTCCCTTGAACGATAATTGTGTGTTTTCATGTTTTTCCCTTGATTGTTTTCATGCTTCTTTGATTGCTATAGTAGAGGTTTACCTTTTTGAATAGAGTAGTTTTTGTTGTACTATGGATGTTTGCCGTACTTTTTTTCCTGTGAGGCGTTATGCCAGTTTCCATGCCAATTTGTAGGATAGTGGAACTATTGTGTTGTTTGCTGATGAGCCTTAGAATGATATCCAAGTATTTCTTGGGGTTTACTTGGGTGATACACACGTGTTATGCAAGTTTATATTACACAGGGCTGAGAGAACCTAGTGTATGGACCAAAGGGAGAATGGACGTAAGGGATTCTCTAGAGTGTCTTTAATTTACGTTGCGAGACCACATGGGGAATTGACGTTCAGTGATTCCTCAGAGAGTCTGTAGTTCCTCGACATGGGCCACATGGGATATTGACGTTGAGTGCTTCCCCAGAGATCCTTTAGTACGATACGAGACTATAGGGGGAATTGATGGTGAGTGCTTCCCCAGAGTGTCTATTCTTTAACTGAACCAGGGGGTGAGACTGTGTGTGCCTCCCAGGGGGTTTCTAGTACATGTAGGTTGAACCATAGGGGTTAGGCTGTGAGAGCTACCCAGAGGGTTACTTTTTTTCTACTTGTTGTTGGTTGTTCAATTGTGTACTTTATATGCTAGAACTGTGGATTGTAGCTGCTGTGTGATTTTCTATTTAATACTTCCTGCACTTTTACTTGACTTGTATTCACTGATTGTTAGGCACAAATCTTTGGGTGATTCCCTACTGGGATAGTTTCACACACCCTATTTAGGACATGATTTTGGGCCCAAGATGATTATTTTATTGCAGGTATAGATAAGGGAAAGCGCCCTTCAACTTCAGGTGTTTGACTTGCTGTGGAGCTGGAGAGCATGGGACTAAGCTATGGCTTGAAATGCTGCTGGAGTTGTTGTTTCTTTAGTACTTTGTGTTCAGTTTTATTTCAGCACATTGTTGTGTTTGCTGCTTTCCTTATGTACTTGTACCTACTTCATCAATATCATCATTGCTATATATTTATTCTTCCGCTGTTTGGTTATAGTTATGTATGATGTTACTGCTTCCGCTATTGACTGTTGTTTTCTTTACCTTGTATATTTTACCAAATGAAGGAATAGTTTCCCCAATAACATACCGTGGCCCTCGTTGCTAGTTAGCAGCCTCTGGCATTTGGGGAAATGCGCTTGAGGTCATGTGGCGAACCGGGTACGGGGCACCAGTGGAGGGGTTACGGATTCGGGTCGTTACAAAGTGGTATCAAAGAGATTTTCTTTTCTCTTGAATTACTGTTTGGGGCCTTTAGTCTTTGATAGGACAGATTCGGTACTTGGTATTAAGCAGTGCTCGGGAGTAGCTAACCCGTGTACAAGGAGAATCCATACTACCTCGTTAATTGCAGTTTGTCGGTTTTGAGATTTTACAGTTGATATGATTTCACCTTGAGGAATTCACAAGTTTTGTGTTGTTATTGTCTTTACTATTGCAGTTCTATTTCTATCGCAACCCGATCAGATGACGGTATGAAATCTCATGCATCATATAGGAACTTTTAGAAATCACATGCCATGAACTCTTTCCATTCCATATATGGTGCATTAGTGATTTCATGTTGTTGTGATAGACCTTGTGTAGATTATGCATGCTGTTGTGATAGATGCTTGATAGAATCTCTGCTTCCATGTTAGAGGATTGTTTGTATTCTGATTTTCTTAAATGAAGTAAATGTTTTGATTCACGGGGAGTATGGGCCCTCATGAATAGGAATTTGGAACCTCTTTGACTTGTTTTCTGTGTTTTCTAGGATTCTGTGCAGTTTCTCAACTACTGTCCAGAAAAACCCAGAATACACAGCATGTGATTTTTGACTACACACCGTGTAGTTTTTAGACCATGTCACTGACCATGTGAGCAGGGACACATTGTTGTAGAAATACTTCAGGAACACGCCGTGTATGGTTGGTACACACTGTGTAGTTTGGAGCCGTGTACCCGGTCGTGTCACTAACAACACGGGTCGGGGAAGCTCGAGTAGAACACACCGTGTTGTAAAATAACATGCCGTGTAGTCCTTCCCATGTACCCGGCCGTGTCACGAAAAACATAGGTCGGCATTACCTTCTCTTAGACACGCCGTGTTGTTTTCGGAACATGCCGTGTAGTCTTGTTTAGATACCTGGCCGTGTCACGAACAACACGGGACGACGTGGCCTTCACCTATACATGCCGTTTTTATTCGGAACACACCATGTAAGGTTCAGCCGTTTAGACGACCGTGTATTTAACAACACGGGGCACTGAAGCCTTTTCTAGTACACGTCGTGTTTGTTTAGAACACGTTGGGTAGTCTCGGGTTAAGTCGGACCGTGTGGGTTATCCTTGTAAAGAGACTCGGGCAGGGAAATAGTTTTTAAGTACACGCCGTGTGTGGGGTAAACACACCGTGTAGTTTGAGGTGTTACACAACCTGTGGGGTTGGGGTACAGACCCATGTCTGTGGATTAAGAAGACACACCATGTAGTTTTTATACACGCTGTGTAGTCATGTTTTGTAAACATGTGTGTTTTCCTTCCATTGTTCCTGTTTTGTACTCTTGTGTTCTCTGTCTTTTTTAATTCTAATCTAAGGTGTGATTTTGATCTTTCATAGTTACGCCTCTGAGATGTCCTTTTTTGGTACGTCAGTCATCAGGCAGTGATCATACGCCAGATATGGCTGATCAGGGACTTCCTGTCGATCCTCCAGTCGGGCCATCCTTGACACCACCTGTCATACTAGATGCAGGCGCTGATACACAGTTCAGGGAAGGTTATATGTGGATGATTTTGACCTTTTAGGAATCACCACCTTTTACCACGACTATGGCATACTTGACGCAGGTTTTCCAGCAGCAGCATCCTTCTACTTTCTCAGGGGAAGGAGGACCACAGACTGCAGAGTCATTGATGGAATCCATGCTGACTATCTTCGAGCATCTGGAGATGCCTTCAGAGAGGAGGGTCATGCTTTCTACCTAAAAGCTCTGAGACTCCACCAAGAGGTGGTGGGACGTGATCTCACAGGTGGGACACTAGCAGGTCATGGCTTGGGAGGAGTTCCAGCACGTGTTCTACGATTACTTCTACATAGATACCCAGAGGGCCGATCGAGCCCAGGAGATCAGGAGTCTAGAGCAGGGTACTCTATCTATTATGGAGTATTCCTATCGTTTTACCAAGCTACTTCATTTCACACCACTCTCGGGTGGAGATGGGATGTTCTTGGCATGGAGGTTCAAGGATGGTCTCAGGCGGGAGATCCACTCGCCGGTGAATCTCTTCCAGTTGACTTCTATCTCTTCCATTCTACACTAGGAACTGACTACATAGCGCAATTTGAGAGGATCCGGAGCTGCGAGCTAGGGCGGTTCTGCTTCCAGAGAATGTTTTCCTCCAGTTGATAGTAGGAAACGCCATAGGGAGTCTTCGCGCGGTGACCCGGGGAGGCGAGAAACATCTTCTGGTAGCTGGGTTGTATACTATTAGTGCGGTTGGAGTGGCCATACGATGCCGCAGTACCAGAGCGACCCAGTGGAGTGCCGATCCTGCGGCAAGAGGTTCATCTTCAGTGTTTTTTCCAGGTTTTCACACCAGTTGCTGGTGATGGGGGTTCTTCCATGACTCCTCATTCAGGAGCGCCACCACCAGTTTCACACTAGTTGGGGAACTGCATTTCTTCCGGCCATTCAGGATAAGGTGGAGGTTGAGGTCGTTGCAGTCAGTCACCGGTCCTTCAATGCCAACAGGGAGGTTCATCTCAGAGTGGTCACGTAGGGTCATAGGGCCTCGCGGCAGGCCATACCTTTGTGGTGGAACAGACCTATCAGTAGAAGGATCTCATACCTTCTACAGTTCGAGTAACTATTTTAGTAGCCTATGTTTTATCTTCAGCTATTTTCGATGCTGGTGCTATGCATAGTTTTATCTCTGTTGCTGTCATGATGAGCCTTGGGCTCTGTATCTTTTCTTCTGCCAACTCATTGACACTAGACACACCTTTGGGGACAAGGAAATCTAGTGGACGTTAGTGTAGAGAGTTCCCTCTGGAGGTTACAGGGTATCGTTTCTTATGGGATCTCTATGTCCTAGAGATGACAGGCTATGATATCATTCTCGGGATGGACTGGTTGGTTCCCATCCAGGTAGTTGTCGACTGTTATCGCTGCAGGTAGAGTTTTATCTCACCAGAGGGTGAATCTTTACTTCATAGAGGTGAATGGGATGTTAAAGCGAGTCGAGCAGGTCTCGAGAATCATGGGCTAGGAAGGGTGATAACCCAGATTTCTAGTCATTATCTGGATGATCAGGGGACTTCACAGTTGGAAATTCTTCCCGTGGTGGATCATTTCAGGGATGTCTTTCTAGAGGAATTTTCGGGTTTTCCTCCGAAGCGTGAGGTATACTTTTCTTTTGAGCTCGTTCCAGGAGCATCACCAGTGTCCATTTCTCCTTATAGGATGTCTACACCTGAGTTGCAGGAGCTCAAGAAGCAGTTGGAGGAGTTTTAGGCAAAGGGCTTCATCCAACCCAGTACTTCTCCTTGGGGTTCTCCTGTCCTATTTTCAAAGAAGGCAGAAGGTACCCATAGGCTCTGTGTGGATTATCGGAAGCTGAACCAGTTGACAGTCAAGAACCGATATAACTTGCCGAGGATCGATGACCACTTTGATCAGCTTCAAGGAGAACGGGAGTTCTCGATGATCTAATTGAGGTCCGATTATCATCATTTGCACGTTAGACCATCAGATATACCTCTATCAGCCTTCAAGAGTAGGTATGGTCTATACGAGTATACAGTCATGTCGTTCGGTCTCATGAATGTGCCTGTAGTTTTCATGGCAATAATGAACCGAGTGTTCCATCATTACATGGACTCCTTTTTCGTGATCTTCGTGGACGATATCTTGGTGTACTCTCACACTCGGTATGACCATGCTACCCATCTTGAGATCATTCTATGTACACTAAGAGAGAATCATCTCTATGCTAAACTCTCTAAGTGCCAATTTTGAATGGATCAGATATACTTCTTGGGTCACGTCATCTCAGAGGCCAGAGTATCTGGAGACCCAGATAAAGTGAGATATGTAGTCCCCTGGGAGAAATTGAAGAACGTTTTTTAGGTACAGTGTTTCCTAGGATAGGATGGATACTATAGATGCTTCATTCTGGACTTCTCGCACCTAGCATGACCATTGACAGGTCTGCAAAAGAAGGGGTGAAGTTCTTGTGAGTCAGCCTTTCAAGAGAAGAAGGGAAGATTGATGTAGGCACAAATACTAGTCTTTCCAAATCCAGGCAAGAGCTATACTGTCTATTTTGATGCTTCAGGCATCGGACTAGGCGCTTGATTATACAGGGAGATGGAGTTGTTGCGTACGGGTCTCGGCAGTTGAGTCCACTTGAGAGGAACTACCCAACACATGATCTGGAGTTGGCAGCTGTTGTTCATGCCTTACGATGTTAGATAAACTATCTTCTGTGAGAGCACTTTGTGGTATTCACTGACCATAACAGTCTCATGTATATCTTCACTCAGTGTGATCTGAATCTGAGGCAGTGTAGGTGGGTTGAGTATCTTCAGTCTTTTGATTTAGAGCTTGCCTATATGCCTGGAAAGGGAAACACAGTGGAAGATGAATTGAGCAGGAGGACTCAAGTTCATGCAATTCAGGAGGCCAGCAGTGAGTGGCAGCTTATAGATCTGTTCTCTGAGATGCATCTGGAGGTTCACGATAGACATTGACAAACCTTCCTATCTTTTGTATTTGTTACCTCTACAGTACTTGTGCGAGTACGAATGAGGTAGCTATCAGACTCCGAAGGCATAGTCCTGCGGGAGAGAGTGTCAGGAGAGGACCCTCTTCCTGTATATGCAGTGGGCGAGGATGAGATATTGAATTTCGAGGGACGCGTATGTGTTCCAGCAGACATATGCGAGGAGCTGATGCGAGATTTTTATTCCTCAATTTGGGCAGTCCATACTGGCGTCACCAAGATGTATCGAGATCTTCATCGCCAATACTGGAGGCCATGTATGATGAAGGATGTTGCTATTTTTGTCATGAGATTCTATACTTGTCAGCTGGTGAAGGCAGAGCATTAGTGACCAACAAGACTTTTACAGCAGTTACCCATTCCGGAGTGGAAGTTGAACGATGTTGCGATGGACTTCATGACCGGGTTGCCAAGGTCGCCTCGGGGGAACGATGTTGTTTGGGTTGTCTTCGACAGGCTCACAAAGGTTGCTCACATATTGCCGATCAAGGAGACCATCAGTGTCGATGATCTGGGATAACTTTACATCAGAGAGATCATTCGTCTGCATGGATTTCCACACTCTATTGTTTCAGACAGGGATGTGTGCTTTACCTCTTGGTTCTGGCAGGGACTTCAGAAGGGCTTGGGTACACAGGTACTTTTGATTACAACATACCATCCCCAGACTTATGGCTAGTCCAAGTGCTCGATCCAGGTGCTTGAGGATATGCTCTATGCTTGCATCCAAGACTTTGGCGGTTTTTGGGAGAAGCATATCTATCTTGATGAGTTCTCCTACAACAATAGTTTACAGGCGACAATTCAGATGGCACCATATGAGGATTTGTACGGTAGGACATGCCGATCACCTTTATGCTGGCTGGAGGTAGGAGAGGCAGCTTTGCTGGGACCTCGCCTTGTTCAGGAGACTTCAGAGCAGATAGAGTTGATTCGAAAGAGGATGGAAACAACACAGCCTCGATAGAAGTCTTATGCTAATCAGTGGAGATGACCTCTAGAGTTCGAGGTCGGGGATCAGGTTTTCCTGCGTGTCTCACCGCGGTTGGTACAGAAGACGATTCAGAGGTAGGGTAAGCACTCACTGCAGTACATCAGGCCATTTGAGGTTTTGGAGAGTGTTGGGCCGGCCACCTATTGGTTGCAGCTACACCAGAGGTACTGGGCCATGCACGATGTCTTCCACGTCTCTCAAATCCGATGTTACTTTTCAAACCTATCTCATGTCTTTCAGCCCGAGGAGGTTGAGCTCGAAGAAGATGCATCATTTGAGGAGAATCTCATCCAGATTGTTGATCGCAGTACGAAGGTTCTCCATGGGCGGTATGTTCCTCTTGTACAGGTGCTATGGCAGGATGGGCGGGTACATGACGATACCCAGGAGAGGGAGGCCGATGTACAATCGTAGTGGCTAGAGTTGTTTGGGGTTTCTTCTTCTACACCTCGCTAGGGAAATTTGTGGAAGAATTTCATTAAGGGGGGATTTTTGTAAGAACCGGGATCTTCGATTCATGTACACCTTTCCTTTTCTAGAGTTTTTTTGAAAAATGGAGTTTCTGGAAATTTTCAAAGTACACGTCGTGTGCTTTATGAGTACACGCCGGGTACTCTTTTCCCTCTCAAAGCCATGTGCTGGCCGTGTCCGGGTCACACACACAATGTGTAGGGATGATGTGGAGGCTGATTTTTTCGGAGTATGGAAAAACCCAGTACACTCGGTGTAATTTCTTTTTTTTTCTTTAAATGGACCGGGGTCACACCTGATGCACAGAAAGGTCTTTTTCAAGGTTTCGTTCATCCAAGAGCACCGAGGATCCGAAAATCTTCGACGAGCCTCCGCCTCTCCGTCTGTTCTCTGATTCGATCAATGTTGATTGCGTTCTAATCGCAGTGGTGAGTTATCCCTTCTGCTTAAGCCTTATTTTCAAATTCCTCCTCTTTCTCAAGTTATCGAGGTTTATGTGTTTCAGACGTATTCTCAAATCTACGAAGTTCTAAGGAGAATCTATCATCATTATTCACCTATATCGATCTCCTAGGATTGAGGTCGGTGGTTTGTGACTTTATATAGAATGTCTTTTAATATTTTGTGCACTTTCACCAATTCCCTTGAACGAGATTTGTGCATTTTCCTGTTTTGACCTTGATTGATTTTCTACTTGTTTGATTTCTATAGTAGTGGTTTACCTTTGTGAATAGAGTAGTTTTCTATGTACTCTAGATGTTTTCCGTACATGCTTTGCCTCTTAGCTGTTATGCCAATTTCCATGACTAGTTGTAGGATAGTGGAACTATTGTGCTCTTTGTTGTTGAGCCTTAGAATGATAGCCAAGTAGTTCTTGAGGTTTACATGGGTGATACACATGCGTTATGCATGTTTATATTACACAGGGCAGAGAGAACCTAGTGTATGGACCAAAGGGAGAATGGATGTAAGGGCTTCTCTAGAGTTTCTTTAATTTACGTTGTGAGAACTCAGGGGGGGAATTGACATTGAGTGCTTCCTCAGAGAGTCTGTAGTTCCTCAACGTGAGCCACATGGGGAATTGACGTTGAGTGCTTCCCTAGAGATCATTTAGTACAATATGAGACTATATGGGGAATTGACGGTGAGTGCATCCCTAGAGAGTCTATTCTGTAGCTAAACCAGAGGGTTGAGATAGTGTGTGCCTCCAAGGGGGTTGCTAGTACTAGTAGGTTGAACCATAGGGGTTAGGCTGTGAGAGTTACCGAGAGGGTTACCTGTTTTTTACTTGTTGTTGGTTGTTCAGTTGTTTACTTTATATTCTATAACTATGGATTGTAGTTGCTGTGTGCTTTTCTGTTTACTACTTCCAGCACTTTTACTTGCCTTGTATTCATTGACTGTTAGGCACGGATCCTTGGGTGATTACCTACTGGGATGGTATCTCACACCCTATTTGGGCCATGCTTTGGGCCCAAGAAGATTATATTGTTGCAGGTATAGATATGGGCAAGCGCCCTTCTAATTTGGGTGTTTGACTTGCTGTGGAGCTGGAGAGCATGGGACCGAGCTACGGATTGCGATGCTGCTGGAGTTTCTGTTGCTTTATTAATTTGTGTTCAGTTGTATTTCGGCACGTTGTTGTGTTTGCTGCTTTCCTTAGATACTTGTACCTGCTGCATCAATATCATCATTTCTATATATTTATTCTTATGCTATTTGGTTACAGTGATTTATGTTGTTACTACTTCCGCTATTGGATGTGGTTTTCCTTACCTTGTATACCTTACCTAATGAGGGAATAGTTTCCCCCAATAACTTACCATGTCCCTCGCTGCTAGTAGGCAGCCTATGGAATTTGGGGAAATGCGCTAGAGGTCATGTGGAGAACAGGGTACGGGGCACCAGTGGAGGGGCTCCGGATTCGGGAGGTTACATCAGTCACTAGGTATAATATGCTAGAGGCATGTCTCTGAGGTTTTCCCCAGCTTCCTATTTTTAAAATGGGGTGTGTCGTGAGTTCAACATCTTGCGGAGACGATTACACCAAAGCCGTGCCTTCCAAGGATTTCCTCAAGAATATCATGTTTAACAAAGGTTAGGCAGGGACATTAAAATCTTTCAAAGATGGAAGTAGAGTGATCAGAACATCCTATAGGGACAGATCATTTTTGTACATTTCTAGGAGGGAACACTGGACGATTTATCAGATGGATGGATCATAATTCCCAATGAGGAAGTATTTGAGGTAGTGTGTCCCAAAAAGGGATGATATCACACCATGAAGGATGATCTGGACACCAAGAATGGAAGATCATAAAGAGTGCACCCTAGAATGGTGAACACCAGATGGATATGTCAGAATTCTCAAAGAGAGCTGATCCTGGATGGTGTTTCCCAAAAAGAGAAGATGTTACACCATGAAGGCTGATCTGGACACCACTGAGGGAGGATCAGGGAGAGTGAACCCCAAAAAGGGGGACACCAAGGATTACCATTGGATGTGATTGAACCTCATGGAGGTTTCCTACATACCCTGTGTAGGTGATAGGGATCAAAACCCATGTTTCTCAGAGGGGTGATGAATTGGGGTGTACAGAAAGGAAAATGACCTAAAGAAATTCTGGGGCTTACACATGGATAACATCCTATCACAAGAGGGACTCTCATGTGTGGATGGTTATGGATAGTGTGCGGCTTATTCGTGGTTAGCTTCTTTGGTGGATGGAATGATCCCACCAAGATGTGGCGGTCAGGGTAAGAATCAGGATGGATGACAGAGAGTTGAATGAAGTGAATGGGGAATGATATGAAACTGACGTGAGGATGATGATAGTATTGGACTTGAACCTTGAAGAGACATCCTATGTATCCCCGGGGAAGGGAATCAAATTCCACATAGTTCAGTGAGGCAATGGGACACCTGAGGAGGTGGCCTGTGAGAATGGACGCATGGATTAGACCTGGAGGAAATATAACCTTTGGGTTTGGGCAATATCTTATTGGTACACCAAGTCTCAAGGGAATATCCAAGATGATACATGGGTGATGGGCTTGAACCTTATATAGGCTTAATATATATCCCTAAGGAAGGGAATAAATGTTCATGTATTTTAGGATAGGGGTATAGAATCAGGGTGTACACATAGGTCAATGACCGGATATTATATTAGGGCTTACGCTTGGTTTGAAGACCGGGTTGGTCTGACGCCATGGGGGCGGACCAGAGATGTAGGCCCCAAAAAGGGGACTACAAAAGATTACCGTCGATTGCGGACTATAATGGATTACTACTGGTTGGGTGCACTGACTTACAACTGACTAGGGTTCCAATGGATTATCCCTGAATGGGGTTAAAATGTCTTACCACTGGTTTGGGAACACAATTGCTTACCGTCGACTAGGTAACACAACAACTTACTATTGATTGGGTTTTAAAACGGCTTACTGTGGAATGGGGTTCCAACATCTTACCGCTGGTTCGGGAATACAACGGATTACCATCTATTTGGGAACACAATGGCTTATCATCGATTGGGGTAGAAAATTACTTACCACTGAATGGGGTTGAACCTCAAGGAGGCATCCTACATACCCATCCCAGGGAGTAAATATCAAATCCCAGATAGTTTGAATGGGTACAGCTTAATGACTTACAGGACAAAACATGGTGTACAATTTAACGTCATATGGGATGAAGGTGAACCGTCGTGAATGGGTCAGGACTAATAGGTGTTTGGATTGATCCTCAGGGAGGCTTCCTGCATACATTTCATTGTCAAGGAACTATGTCCATATAGTTTGGAAGTGTTTAGTGAACTGACATGAATGGGTCGGGACCAGTAGGTGTTGGGCATGAACCTCAAGGAGGGTTCCAATGTACCTTTCCTTAGAAAGGATGAAAACCCACATAGTTCAAAATGGGATTAGGGATTATATTATAAAGCGGCTAGAATAGGGTGTCATGGTCAATTATTACTCTAATCTCACATGAGTCATGCTCGGTGTGAGAAACAAGAGGCAGCAAAGACCTAATGATTGTGGCACAAAGGTACGACCATGAAGGATGGTGAATGTGTCTTTACACATGGAAGTTTCCCAGGTGTCTCTAAGGAGAAAAAATGGTGGATAGGGGTTACACATGGAAAATGCATGTGTGCCACTAAGTAGTGGAAACAGTGGATGGGTCTTACGCTTGGAAGCTAATCGGGTGCCGCTAAGAAGCAACAACAGTGGATGGGGCTTATGCATGAATGTTTCCTGGGTTCCACTAAGGAGCAAAAATAGTGGATGGGTCTTATGCATTGAAGCTACCTGGGTGTCTCTATGGAGTGGAAACAGTGGTTGGGGCTTACACATGGAAGCTTCCTGGGATCCCCTAAAGAGTAGAAATAGTGGATGGGGCTTACGCATGGAAGCTGCCCGGGTGCTGCAAAGGAGCAGCAACAGTGGCTGGGGCTTACTCATGGATGCTTCCCGGTTGCCACTAAGGAGTGATAAAAGTGGATGGGGATTACACATGGAAGTTTCCCAGGTGTCTCTAAGGAGTGGTAACGGTGGATGGAGATTACGCATGGAAGATTATTAGGTTCCACTAAGGAGTGACAATGGTGGATTGGGCTTACGCATGAAATATTCCTTGGTGCCTCTATAGCGTAGCAACATTGGATGGGCTTATGTATGGAAGTTTCCTAGGTGATTCTAAAGAGCTGAAATGGTGGATGGGGCTTATGCATAGAAGCTTCTCGGGTGCTTCTAAGGAGCAGCAACAGTGGATGGGGCTTAACATGGAAGTTTCCCGGGTGCTGCTAAGGAGCAGAAATGGTGGATGGGGCTTATGCATGGAAGCTGCCCAGGTGCCGCTATGTAGTAGAAATGGTAAATGGAGATTGCGGTTATAGAGAGGCAATGGTGAATGCGGCTTACACATGGTGAATATGGATTACCCATGGGGCTTATGCATGGAAGCTCGTGCGCATCATGGAAGCTGTCCAGGTCCTGCTATGGAGCGGCAATGGGGAATGGGTCATACGCATGGAAGTTTCCTGGGTGCCGCTAAGGAGCAGAAATGGTGGATGTGGCTTATATATGGAAGTAGCCTGATTGCTGCTAGGCACTAGAAACAGTGGATGAAGCTTACTAATGGAATCTTCCCGGGTGTCACTATGGAGTGTCAATGGTGAATGGGGATTATGCATTGAAGCTGCATGTGTGCCACTATGGAGTGACAATGGTGAATGAGGCATACGCATGGAAGTTTCTCAGGTTCCACTAAAGAGTGGAAAATGTGAATGGGGATTACGCATGGACACTTCTCATAATTTCTTCCTCATGTCTGGCCATGAAGGAATCACAACTCACTGATGGGTTGAGGCATATAATTGAGGCCTACACCTATGTGCTAGTGCACCAGCAGGATAACACCAAGGGAATTGGAATCAATCCGGACAATGGGAGATGAAAAATGTGAATCACATGCCAAAAATTCAAAATGCTGTGAGGGTGGCATGTGGATGGAGGGTAACTATTGACCATGTTCGAAACATAGCGTCCATATTGCATTGGACAAAAATGGGGACAAAAAAATGAGGGTCGACTGTTGACCGTGTTCGAAACACGTGACCTGACTCGAAGTGTCTTCGAAAGTCCTTCGGGGTGTTGGCCCTGAACGGTATGTGATCAGAGGTTTCATGGGACCGGGCCGTTAGGAGTCCCTTTCAGACATAAACGAGGATGAATATCTGAATTTTGGACACATGAATAACGAGGTGGAGTGATGGAATATTCAAATTGATTCCAACGCTCTTGAAATTAATCCACTGTAATCCTGGCATGAGGGGTCTTATGCTTGTCACATAAGACATCTCTTATTTGGAACAAGAGGGATTTTATTATTGATTGATAGAGAATTCTATAGTTTATAGTCATGTAGAGAGGAATATTGGCCTCTTATTCTTGGCACATAAGACATCTCTTGTTTAGAGCAAGAGGCATCATATGTTTTTCATATAGGGCATACTATAGCTTATAGTCGTGTAGACATCAGTGTTAGGATCTTATTCTTGGGGCATAAGGAATCTTTTTTCAGAGAAAAAGGCATCCTACATTTGTTGTATAGGGTGTTCTGCAGTTTAGAGTCATGTAGATGTTACTATTAGGAATCATACGATTGGTGCATAAGGCTTATCTTGTTTAGAACAAGAATCATCCTATGTTTATAATATATAGTGTACTAAAGTTTAATGTCATATAGATAGGACTATTCGACATATTATGCTTGGTGCATAAGGAATATCTTGTTTGGAAGAAGAGACATACTATGTTTGTAATATAATTTTTTCTATAGATTAAATTCATATAGATAGAATTATTGGAATAAGATGGCTAGGAATGGATTGTGTTAGGGCTTACACAAGACTGGCCCTTTTTGGTGGATCCTGGCAAAGGAGTCAGGTGGTGGGGTTTGGATGAGTGACCTTAAGAATAGTTCGACTCAAGGTACTTGGGGGAATTGATGATGAGAATCTCAACTCAAGACATGTGAAACGGACTAAGAGGAATATGTTGACTTAAGGTATTTCATGGAGTGCGTATGAATATCTCAAATCATGGAATTCTATAGCAGGAAGGTGGGTACGTATAAGTGCATAATGGAAAATGCCAACGTCCAGGCCCAAAAATTTTGTGGTGTGACTCTCTATTTTTCATGGAGATTAGTGATGGTAGCCAAGAGACCGGCCTTGTGGGCCGGGACCGCAGCCTGACATTGATCTCCATCAGGGGTGCGGGGTCACATCCCTTGTGGTATAGACCAGGGCGCACGAAGGATGGAGATTCCTGATGGAAATTTCTTCATAAAGTAGCTTCATAGAGGAAAGGTTCTTGCGAAGCATGGGTTCTTGGAAATAATCTTTGTGAAGAAAATATTCTCATAGATCAGGGGGTCCTACAATGCATGGGGCCTCGTGAAGAACAAGGTCTTGCGAATCTCAGGGTCTCTTAGAGAAAAGGGGGATTTGCAGAGCTTAGGGTCTCATGAAGAAAATTTATGAATGAAAGGTGCTCACGAAGCATGGCCTCACCTTAGCAGAAGGCATACTATTAAGAGAGTTTTCTGTAAAGGCTTAATGCTTCACGGAGCCTCCATCCTTTGCAAAGGAAATTTTCCTTTGTGATGGGAATCACATCACGGTGCATGAGAGCACCGCAAAATGGTAGATTAGCTGCCGAAGGGGCAACATAACCGTGCTTATGAGGTGGGGGAGGCAACTATTTATTATCATCAGAGGTCGGTGAGATTCGTGGAGCTTTCCACGGATAAAAAAGGTGCCGTGAAGGACATATGTTCTCCTGGGTTCACGAAGACAAAGGGCGCCACGAAGGACATACATTCATGGATGACTTTGTGATGAAAAAGGGTGTTGAGAAGGACATACATTTGTGAGAATTCATGGAGGAAATGGATGCCACTAAAGACATATTTTCACACAGGTTTTTGAAGTCAAAGGGTGCCACAAAGGACATACATTCACGGTTGTCTCCATGAAGGAGCTCCACAAATGGGCTCCACAGACCAGTTTTACAGCCAAAATTTTAATGTCCATAACTCCTAATCCGTAACTTTGTTCAGGCTCTACGACCAGTAAAATCAAAGCTTTTGAAATGGGATACGCTATTGGATCTTGTATGGAAGAATTTGAAATATTTTTTTGGAAGTGTTTTCGAGTGCAAAAAATCACCCCTTAAGAATGGGGTCCAACGAGGATGCGGAGAGAGAGGTAGACCACATTATGAGGAAACATCTGAGGAAAATTATTACCTTAGGGTGCATTGAATCTAATTCTTATAGATTAAATATCCAACTAAATATCTAAGACCTCATGATCCATAATCAGTGTGGGAAACAAGAGATAATAGGAGGTCTTTCACCTATACGAGAGTGAAAAACAATGAAGGTTGTGAGGGGATCAGAATGGGACATGGATCTCTATTGGGAAGATCCTAAAAGAGGGATTGCAGCTAGATAATGAGGCTCTCTAATAATCTACCTTTTTTCTCCCAACCTGATTTGGTGCATGAGTTGGTTAACGCCAAGGGAATTAGAATAAATCGGAACTAAGGGGAGTGAATGGTGTGAATCACGATACCCAAAATTCATAAAACTGTACGGATGGAGTGACAATGGAAGGTATTTTTGGTCTGTGTTTGAAATAAAATATCCCTATTGTGTTATCCTAAAATGGGGATGACAAATGAGGGAAAACAGCTAACCATGTTCGAAACATGGGGAATAACATAAAATTTTATCTATTAGTCTTCCAGAATGTTGGTCCAAAATAGTAGGCGAACCATAGGTTGAGTATCCATACTGTTAGGGGGTTCTTATAGACATGAAATAGGAAAAGGTTCTGAATAATGGGCATGAAAAGCATGGAGGGTGGAGTGATGGGTTGTTTGAATGGACTCCAACAATCTTGAAATTATGGCACAATAGTGAAGACACATTATGTGGGCGCATCGGTCTCATCGAGGAACATACCTAAATCCGAACAGGACCTCTCTGGTAACGATCTGGAATGCCATGTATTCTTACGTTATACCAAAGAGGTTGATAAAAACGTAGTTTAACATCGTACGGTGAGGATGATGCACATAGTTTTAAGGTCATACTACCTGGTGCAAGGTTAACAACATAAATTCATGTTACACGGACTGTAGGATCCTAGTTTAAGGTCATAGAGATTGGACCATGATTGGGGATGAAGGGATAGAAAGGTCAGTGACCCTGGGGCTAGGCCCATGGTGAAATGTTTGGGAATCACTGTGTATCCCATAAGGATGCTAATCAGGCCGAACATAGTTATTGATCACAGTGTGTTCAGAGACAAATGTGGGTAGGGGGAATCCTCTCTTGCGAGGAAGATAACGCATCCCATAATTATCATGGGGTATTGTGAACTTGTTCAGGGTAGGGTTCGTAGTTAATAGTCATGCATTGGGGACATGTCTACCCATAATGTAAATGTGTGGTGCGGTATATACCATGATGTGAATGAGGATCATAAGAGTCCATGCCACACCACACCCTCTTGGGAGAATCCTTAGGTCGAGGGACTGAGGGTGAAAACTAGGATGGGCCCAAGACGGGTTGTCTAGGCATTTCTATATATCCCATGAAGATGGTAATCAATCCACATGTAGTTCTGAGAGTGTATATTAACATCATGCAGGATGAAGGGCATGTGTAGTTTTGTTACACAAGTACAAATCCTATGAAAACCACTAATCCCAAGTGACATGTGGTCGATGTGGGAAACAAGGAGTACTGATGAGAAATTCCTACTATAGGGAGGCACACATTATTGGATATGATATGCTAGGTGAATAGAGTCCCAGTAATACCAACCTTCCTACTTAATGGAACTAGATGCACGAAGGGGTAAAACCGAGTGTGATGGAATTCCACTTGAACGTAAGAGAGTGGAAATATGTGAACCATGATGCTCGAGATCGTGATCAAAATGATAGTGGCATGATGATATAGGATAACTATTGACCATGTTCAAAACACAATATACTTTTCACATTAACTTGGAATGGGGACAGACAAATGAGGGTCGACTGCTGACCATGCTCAAAACACGAGACCTATAAAAAATTTCATATAAGGTCTTTAGAGTCATTGGCCCAAGATGGTAGGTAAGACACTATTTCATGAGAACATTTTATAAAGGGGGCCCCTTTTAGACATGGAAGTGGATGGAGATCCAAATAAAGGGAACCAGAAGCGTGGAGATGAAACAAGGGTATGTTTATATTAATATTACGCACATTGAGCTCTTTGCCATGCCGCATTTGAGTACGCCAATGAGACATGTCAGATAGAGGAAGTCAAATCTCCTTCTGATGAAAAGGTTCCTAGGGTTGTAAACTCCTAGCTTCAGGTCATAGAGGTGACCATTAAGAGGGGACCTCGTTTGATGGTCTATGTATAGGGCAGTGATGTAGCCAACCCTGATGCATAATTCCCATAGGGAGATCTTAGTTTGGGGTCATAGAACTCGGACTAGGTTCAGAAAAGACAAGACAGTCACATGGTGTGGCTATTGAAAAACTTGGTGTGAATGAGAACCCAACAAGTACTCACCACAGCACATGTTCCCAAAAGATTTCGGGCCAAGGGGCCGAAAATGGGGGCATGATTTAAGATTCCTGGGGCTGGACCCACATAATGAATGTCTTGGCGTTCCTACACATCCCATGAAGACGAGAATCCATCTACACATATTTCTTGAAGATGTCTTATTGTTTAGCGTCTTGATACAAGGATATGAATATATATTATTTTAATGGTCTTAGAACCCAAACCATAGAGAATTGAGACTATTCCAAACAGGCGCAAACATCAACCAAATCCCTAAGCCTGTGTGAGATACACTCGATGTGGGAAAAAAGGATAGAGATGGTCTTTAAAAAACATGGAATAAACTCAAAGGGAAAATCAATGCAGAGCCCCAAATGACTCCACAATGTGTCTTGTCCTCCTAACGTACAAATGTGCACTGAGGGATAGCACAAAGAGTTTCAAAATTCCAATTGGACATGATGAAGTGGAGAAGGATGTGAATCATGAAACAACTATTTAGGTCATGATGAAGGTGGTGTGATGATGGAGGATAACTATTGACTGTGTTCTAAACACAAAATCTATATCATGTGACCTAAAATGCGAACAAAAAATGAGTGTCGACCACTAATAATATTCTCAACGCAAGACTAGTATTGATTTTTCGATCATGGTTATCGAGGATGTTGGCCCAAAATGATAGCAGAGCCCATATGATGAGCATATGTATCATTTGGAGGTCCTTTTGGATGTGAAAGATGATTAAATCCCAAATTAAGTGAGGCATGAAGCCTAAAAATGGGTGATAACATGTCTTGTAGAATCCAACACATTAGGTCCTAAACGAGAGTACTCCTGGCCACATCAATGAACTGCCAAAGGGGGTCAAGGGGCCCATCTCAAGAGAAGACAACTCTAAAAGATGAGTATAGGTAATGGGAACAATGATATCCCTGGATTAAAAGATACATGGAGTTATTGTTATAGAAACGATGTGAATGAGGACATAATCACATACAACACTGCATGCCCATCTCCTGGGAGAACTCAGGCCAGGGAGCCAAGACGACAAAGAGGGTTTTATGAAATGGAGATGGACTCGAAAGCTAAATGTTTTGGTGGTCCTACGTGTCCCATAATTATGGGAATCAAGCTGCACGTAGTTATAGGGGATGACGTGTAGTTTTATGTCATATGACAAGGAATCCAACATAGACATGGTATCTCAGCGAGGGATGTGTATGACATTACAAGTAACCCGACATGAATGAGGACATAAGCTCATACCACACCGTACAATCCCAAATGAGAACTTGTGCCAGGTGGGATAAAGGTTGAGGTACATTGGATGGGAATTCCCAACCAGTTTTCAGTTTAACATCTTTTGGTGATGAAGATGGTTATCTTAGTTAAAGTCATAGGGATCAGACCGTAGACGCCCAGTTTAATGTCATGTGTGTGGGATAGATGGGAAGAATTGATGAATCACCATGCCTAATATGTGGGAGACCATATAATGACATCAATGACTAAGGATAAATACTAACCATATTCTCAACATAGTATATGTACTGTGTGACCATGGATGGGGGAAAACAATTGAGCATAGACCTTTGACCATATTCGCAACATGGGACTTTTATCGATTTGTCACTCAAGATCCTTGAGGTCCTTGTCCCAAAACAGTAGGAGATACCTTAGGCTATGTATCTGTTCCATTAGGGGGTCCTTTCAGATGTTAATGATAGAAAAAACCCAAATTATGGGACACACAAAGAATGGCGGGACCTGTGTAGTTTAACATCTTGCGATAGTTACAAATATGGATTTGTGCATCAATGTGAGGTATGTGGCATGGAAAAAATAACCCGACATGAACAAGGAAAAAGAGTCCACACCACACCACATAATCCTAGGTGAAAAAATGGGATGTATGCCTGGGAAGGCTGAGGGACCCGAGACGACAGGGTCCAACCAGTTTTCACGGGAAGTTTCTAGTTTAACGTCGTGAAATGAGGACTGTGATGATCATAGTTTAAGGTCATAGATCTTGGACTGTAGGCACACGAACCTTTATGTGGGTATTTCCATACCAAATATCTTAATACCACATAATAAATTATTGTGAGGGAAACAACGAATGAGATCTAGCTCTACCAAACATATAAGGGTATGACATCCGGATTAACACTCCTACCCAAGGAAGAGTGATGTTTGAACGGATAAAAAGAAAAAATGAATCATTGTACCCAATACTTGGGATATATGGGGGTGGTGGAAATGAATAAGGATTACCGTTGACCACGTTCAAAACACATCATCCACATCATGTGACCTAGAATGGTATCAAAAAATGATTGTCGACCATTGAACAACTTCGCAATGCGGGACTTGTATCAATTTTTCACTCTAGATCCTCAAGGAAATTGGACCGAAATGGTAGGAGAGCCCTTAGTGCAAACATCCGTGCAATTCTAGAGTCATTTTGGACTAGAAATATGATGAAGACCTAAGTAAAGGGAGTCTGTGAAGCATGAATATGCATGTACAGTTCATCATCATGCAGGATGAAGAAAGAGGTGGAGATCTTCTAGGATAGGGATACATGGTGCAGTCCTGATGAACTCGATGTGAATGAGGGAAAAATTCTGCTTCACACCATGTGTTCCGGCATGAGGTGAGATACTGATGTTTGGGGTTGGGCCGACATATGAATTTTTCAAGATTTACTATGTATCCCATGATGATGGGAATCAAGCCATACATATTTTTGAAAGCACCATGTAGTTTAACATCATGCGGTGAGGATGTGGGAAGTTAGAAGAATGAGGAGGGGCACATGGTGCAATCATCGTAATCCGGACATTACCATAGGCCAATGAATCATACACTACTCCATGTAGGATCCTCCAAGATAATGACATCGAGGGGGATAGTTAAAAAGTGGAGTTTTGGAGATGGACTCTAAGATGAGGCATTTGAGTGGTCCTACATATCCCATAAGGATAGGAATCAAGCCATATATAGTTATTGAAAGTGATGTTTAACATCATGGGGGATGGTGGATATGGGGAGATCTTAGTTTATGGTCATAGAGATTGGACCGTCTTGTAATTTATTATCATGTAGGAAAACAGAGGAGTTTAATTTCATGTAGGATGTAAATGTTTATGGTCATGTAGGACCAATAATGCAGTTTGACATCATTCGAGGTGAAGATAAGCAGTTTAATGTCATGTAGGATAATAATGAGAAATTTAACATCAGGAAGGATGATAATGAATATTAACGTCATTGTGACGAAGATGAGAAGTTTAAAGTCATGAAGGATGATAATGATCAGTTTAACATCATGAAAGACAATGATGAGTTGTTTAATGTCATGCAGGATGATAATTATCCATTTAACATTATCATAGACGATGATGAACTGTTTAACGTCATGCAGGACAATAATGCAGTGTAATGGATTTGAGGAAGAAGATGAGCTTTTTAAAGTCATGTAGGATAATAATGACCTATTTAACACAATGACGGATGAAGATTATCAATTTAAATTCATATATGATGATAATGATCTGTTTAACATTATGACAGATGAAGATGAGTAGTTTAAAATCAAGCAGGACGATAATAATCTGTTTAACATCATGAAGGATAAAGATGAGTAGTTAAAGGTCATGCAGGATGATAATGATCACTTTAACATCATTATGGAAGAATATGGGTAGTTTAAAGTCATCCAGGATGATAATGATCGGTTTAACATCACGACAGATGAAGATGAATAATTTTATGTCATGCAGGACAATAATGGCCAGTTTAACATCGCAACGAACACGGAAGAATAGTTTAATGTCATGC
Source organism: Viscum album (assembly GCA_963277665.1). Classification (NCBI taxonomy): domain Eukaryota; kingdom Viridiplantae; phylum Streptophyta; class Magnoliopsida; order Santalales; family Viscaceae; genus Viscum; species Viscum album. Next base: position 1,123,984,404 of record OY728136.1, on the reverse strand, counting down.
AGGACAATAATGATGATTTTAACGTCCTGAAAGAATAAGATGAATATTTTAATTTCATGCAGGATAATAATGCATTTTTATATCTTGAGGGATGAAGATCACCAATTTAAAGTCACACGGGATGATAATGATCAGTTTAACCTCACGACGGACGAATATGAGTAGTTTATAGTCATGTAGGACGGTAATGATTAGTTTAACTTCATGAAGGAAAAATATGAGTAGTTGAAAGTCATTCGGGATGATATTGATTAGTTTAATTTCATCACGAACTAAGATGGAAATTTTAATGTCATGCAGGACAATAATGCAGTTTAACTTCATGAGGGACAATAATGTAGTTTAACTTCATGTGGGACAAAGAAGAGCAGTTTAATGTCATGTTAGATGATAATGAGTAGAGTAATGTCATGATGGATGAAGATGAACAATTTAATTTCAGGAAGGACAATAATGCAGTTTGACATCATGTGGGATGAAGATATGAAGTTTAAGGTCATACAGGATGATAATGAGTAGTTTAACATCATGAAGGAAGATAATGCATTTTAACATCATTTTGGGAGCATAGGAATAGTTTAAAGTCATGATATTCGATAATGATTAGTTTAACATTTTGAAGGATGAAGATGAACTATCTAATTTCATGAAGGACAATAATGATCACCTTAATGTCATGATGGACAAAGATGAACCATTTAATGTCATTCAAGAAAATAATGCAGTTTAACATCTTAACAGGTGAAGATGAGCAGTTTAAAGTCATATAGAAAAATAATGATCTATTTAACATCCTGATGGATGAAGATGAGTAGTTTAAAGTCATCCAGGATGATAATTATCAGTTTAACATCTGGATGGATGAAGATGAGCATTTTAAAGTCATGCTGGATGATAATGATTAGTTTAACATCAAGGCGGATTAAGATGATCAGTTTAAAGTCATGCGGGACAATAATGATTAGTTTAGGGTCACGATAGATGAAGATGAGTAGTTTAAAGTCATGAAGGAAGATAATGATCAGCTTAACATCATGACAGACGAAGATGAATAGTTTAATGTCGTGTGGGACAATAATGATCCGTTTAACATCATGACAGATGAAGATTTATTGTTTAATGTCCTGCAGGATAATAATGATCAATTTAATGTAATGATGGACAAATACGAGCAGTTTAAAGTCATATATAACATTAATGATCTGTTTAACGTCATTACTGACGATGTTGAGTAGTCTTAATTCATACAAGATGATAATGATCAGTTTAACATCATGACGGATGAATATGAGCAGTTTAATGTCATGCAGGATGATAATGATCAGTTTAACATCATGGAGGATGGAGATGAGTAGTTTAAAGTCATGCAGGATGGTAATGATTAGTTTAAAGTCATGACAGATATAGATGAGTAGTTTAAAGTCAACCAGGAAGATAATGATATGTTTAAGGTCACGATGGATGAAGATGAACAGTTTAATGTCATGCGGGACAATAATGATAAGTTTAACATCATGAAGGACAAAGATGAATAGTTTAATGTCATGCAGGACAATAATTATCAGATTAATTTCATGAAAAATAGATCTATATAGTTTAATTTCATGCAAGACAATAATGCAGTTTACCCTCTTGATGGATGAAGATAAGAATATTAAAGTCATGTAGGATGATAATGATCAAATTAACATCATGAAAGATGAAGATGAGTAGTTTCATGTCATGCAGGATGATAATTATAAGTTTGACATCATGAAGGATGAAGATGAGCAGTTTAAAGTCATACATGGTGATAATGATTAGTCAAACGTCATGACAGACGAAGATGAAATTTTTAATGTCATATAGGAAAACAATGATGTTTATTGTCATGTGGGATGATAATGTAGTTTAACATCACGTGGGACAAAGAAGAGTAGTTTAATGTCATGCAGGATGATAATGAGTAATTTAACATCATGACGGATGAAGATGAAGAGTTTAATGTCATTCATGACAATAATATAGATTAACATCATTCAGGATGAATATGAGATGTTTAACGTCATGAAGGTTGATAATGATCAGTTTAACATCATGATGGATGAAGATGAGCAATTTAATGTCATTCTGGAAGATAACGAGCAGTTTAACGTCACGATGGATGAAGATGAATGATTTAGTGTCATGCCGGACAATAATGCAGTTTACGTCAGGTGGGACAAAGATGTCAGTGTCGCTCAAGCATATAATTACACATCCTACAAAAACTACTACACCCACATGAGTCATGCTCAGTGTGGGAAACAATGAGTAATGATGGGATTTTCCTGACACATGGAATCACATAGAAAGTGTAATGGAGATGTCAAACCGGTAATATACCAGTAGTACTAGCCTGCTCACACAACATGAAAAGATGTATGGAAGGGTGACACCATGGTTTTTGGAGTTCCACCTAAACAAAGAGAGGTAAAAAGGGGGAATTATATAATTCGATATTTGGATCATAATGGTGGTAGTGTAATGATGGAGGATAATTGTTGACTGAGTTCGAAACCCAAAATCCATATCGTGTTACCAGGGTTGAGGATAGACATATGAGGGTTGACTATTGACCATTTTTGAAACATGGGACCTATCACAAAATTTCATCTAAAGTCATCCGAGACATTGGCCTAAGATAGTAGGGGTGCCAATGTGGCATAAGACCCAGCCGTTAGGGGTCCCTTCAGATGTGAAATAATATATGGATCCAAATAAATGGATTCTATGAAGCATGAAGATAGATTGTGATTATTTTCATTTGGAGTTCAACACAATGGGTTCTACACTATAGCGCATCAAATAATGTTAGTGAGATGAAACTGCTAGACTTAGAGTAATAGACCATGGTGTTGCAGATAGTTTAAGGTATTATTTCTTTGACTAAAGGTTCATAGTTTAAGGTCATAGAATTCAGACCTCGAGCATAGTTTAACATCTTTTATATTGGATGAGTGATGGAAGGCATTTAAGGATTCATATCTTTTCCCATGGATGTTTTAGTGTTAGTTCAGGTAGCTTTGACCATGGTTGCTGAAGTTTTAGGTCGCGTACATTTGACCATGAATGATGTATTTTTAGGTCGCGTATCTTTTACCAAAATGTTGTGCATTTTTTCATCATGTGACCATGAAATTTCCCCACAATTTACGTCATGAATCCAAAAGGATGTTTGTTTTTAAGTTTAACATCGTCCAATTAGGACGTGGTTATTACATAGGCTAATGGAATGCCATTGGGATGTAGAACCACAAGGGTTTTTTTGGTAGAGTGATGGTCATCTCTACTCCATTTCGGTTGTCTGGGATCCTTGAGGGTGATGGGAAAATCCTTATGATGGGATTACCCTAAAATTCCCCATGTGTATTCTTGGATGTTCACCATCTGTGAGTGGGGCTACCTCATGATGAACATTCTAGAAGCTAGTGTTGAGGCCATAGGGAGGACCTATATGGGTTATGTAATTCAGAATTTGGGACAACACAGATCGTCACAAGGGTGGTAGGGATGACAGAATGTCCTCTGTCTATAAAGGATACAGAGCCTAGAAGATGTGGAAGCCTACAGCTCTGGTATGATAGGGGTGATGGATCCTGGAAGGCGCAAAAACCTGGAGCATCCGCACGACAGGGTGATAGAGCCTAGAAGGCGTGGAAGCCTGAAAAGTCTATACAATAGGGAGATGGACCAAGGAATTTATGGAAACATGTACATCGGTATAAGAGGGATGATGGAGCCTAGAATGTGTGGAAACTAGGATCGTTGGTATGACATGGGAATGGAGCCCAAAAGGTGTGTAATCCTGGACATCGCTACTATGGCGCGATAGATCCCAAAAGTCGTTGAAGCTTGTATTGTCAGTACGATGGGGAGATGGATCTCCAAAGGCTTTGTAACCTGGAATGTCAGTATGATGGGGCGATGGAGCCTGGAAGGCATTGAAGCCTAGATCTTCAGTACGATGGGGCGATGGAGCCCAAAAGGATTTGAATCTTGGAACATCGTTATGACGTAGTGATGGATCTTGTAAGGCATAGAAGCCTATGTACCGAACGGCAGTGGTGTGGGGAGGACCTTCACAGTGGCTGCTAGAAGAATTATGGTTGACAAGGAGTTGATTGATTCAGGGGGTGGATGCCCCTGGCGCGACCACTAATGGTGGTGGGGTCAGTGAGGAGATGATGGAGTCTGGGGAGGATTCCCCCTGTGTAGCCTCTTAAGGCGGTAGGGTCGGCAAGGAGACGATGGAGTCGAGGGTTGATTCCCCATGTGTGATATCTTAAGGCTGCAGGGTCAATGAGGAGACAATGGAGTTAAGGGACAGATGCCCCCTGTGCAGCCGATTAAGGTGGTGGTGGCGGTGAGAAGCCGATGGAGTTAGAGTCCCTTTCCACATCTGCAGCACTTAAGGCGACAGGGTCAGCGTGGAGCCGATGGATTCGGGGGCCTATTCCCCCAGTGCGACCTCTTAAGGTGGCAGTGGTGGCGAGAAGCCAATGGAGTCTGGGGCGAATGCCCCTGTAAGTCCTTTTAAGGTGGCAGGGTCTACAAGAATCTAATAGGGTCATTGGAGGATTCCCCTTATGCGGCCTCTTAAGGGGGTAGGGTCGGCGATGATCTGATGGAATCGAAGGCTGATTCCCCTTTCTTGGCCTCTTAATGTGGAGGAGTCGGTGAGGAACTGATGGATTCAGGGGGAGGATGCCCCCTGTACGACCTCATAAGGTGGCTAAGTTGGCAAGGAGTCGATGGATTTGGGGGAGGATGATACCAGTGTGACATCTTTAAGAGGAGGGTTCGGTGAGGAGCTGATGGAGTCAGGGGAGAATTCCCCCTCTACTTCCTCTTAAGGCGGCGGGGTTGGCAAGGAGATGATGGAATCGGGGGCGGATTCCCCCTGCGCAGCCTCTTAAGGTGGTGGGGTCAATGAGGAACTGATGAAGTCAGGGTAGGATTCCCCCTGTGTGGCACCTTAAGGAGGCAGGATCGGCGAGGAGCCCTGGGAGTCGGGGGAAGATGTTCCCTACACTACCTCTTAAGGCGGGGGGTTGGGGAGGAGTCGATGGAGTTGAGGACGGATGCCCCTCTTTTCTAGCTCTTAAAGCAATTAGTTCGGTGAGGATCTGATGGTGTCGGGGGGCATATTCCTCCTGCGCGGCCTCTTACAGCAACCAAGTCGGTGAGGAGCCGATGGAATCGGGGGAGGATGCCCCATGCATGGCTTCTTAAGGCAGTGTCATCGATCATGAGCCGATGAATTCAGGGGGACGCCCCCTGAATGGCCTCTTGAGGCGGTGGGGTCGACAAGGAGTCGATGGTGTCGGGGGGTAGATTCCCCCTCTAAGGCCTCTAAAGGTGTCAGAGTCGGCGATGATCTGATGGAGTCGGGAGAAGATGCCTCCTACGGGGACTCTTATGGTGGAAAGGTCTTCGAGAAGCTGATGGAATGTGGGGGGGGGAGGATTCCCCCTGAGCGGCCTCTTAATGTGGAATGTTCGGTGAGGAAACGATTGAGTCATGGTGGATGCCCCCTGTGCAGCCTCTTAAGGTGGCGGGGTCAGCAAGGAGCTGATGGAGTATTCTCCCATGCTGCCTCTTATGGTGGTGGAGTTGGTGATGAGTCGATGAAGTCAAGGGAAAATTCCCCCTGCACGACCTCTTAAGGCGGTGGGGTCGGTGAGGAGCTGATGGTGTTAGGTGTGGATGCCCCCTATACAGCCTCTAAAAGCAGCGGGGTCGGTGAGGTGCTGATGTATTTGGGGGCAGATTCCCCCTGTGTGGCCTCTTAAGGCTACGAGGTCAGCGAGGATCTGATGGAGTCGTGGGGAGGATGCCCCATGTGCAGCCTTTTAAGGCGGCAGAGTGGGTGAGGAGCAGATGGATTCGGGGGCGGATGCCCCCAGTGCGGCCTCTTATGGAAGATGAGTCTGTGAAGAGCTGATGGAGCATAGTCCTCACACACCTGATGGTACTCATCCTATCCCCTATGAAGGCGAGGGGATTCACATGGGTGATTCTCAATTTTCCTAATATATTTGGTCTACTCACTATTAAAGGAAAGAGATTCACATCGTGTTCACCATTTTTGTTTCTGATGTTTTTGCTGGGTGTGCATCCATCTATGGAGAACACACTTTTTGTTTCCCAACATTCTATCTTTCAAAATGTGGGTGACATCTGTCGTTTATTCTGGGATGTTTTATCCTTCATCGAAATGGGATGACGGGATGTCAATTCTTCTTTCCATGGATTCTTACTTTGAATTCACTACTTGGACTTGGTATCCATTAATTATTTGAGTCATGGTTCATGAATATCATGCTCGGTTCCATATCTTTGTGGACACCGGTTAATTACTCTACTTCTCTTAGGAAATTAAATGGGGTCTTGACATGGTAGAGACCTTCGGTCAGATTAGATGAAAACATCAGGCATGTCGGGACATCATTGAATGTGTGGACAATGGGGAACCAGTATTCTTCTCCATAAGAGGGAATCTCAAGGGCGTAGAACCTGAGGCCTCCCACGTCGATTGAAGAGTATCATATGTCGGAGAAAATCCTATGAGTTTTTCCTTATCTCTCTATGTTTAATGCAGGGTATGTCTCGTGTTTAACATCTTACGGTGATGGTTACACCAAAGGAATGCCTTCCAAGATTTTCATTAGACATATCATATTCAACATGATGTAGGCTACAAGTTTAATTTCTTATAGATATGGAATGAGAGTGATTGGAAAACCCCATAGGGACAGATCAGATTGGTACATACCTCTGAGGGAGTAGTGGGAGGTTTACCAAATGGATGGATCAGAATGCCCAATGAGGATGAATCTGAGGTGGTGTGTCCCAAAAAAGGATGATATCTTACCATGAAGGATGATCTAGACACCACTAAGGGAGAATCAAAAAGAGTTCACCCCAGAATAGAGAACACATGATGGATATGATAGAATTCCCAATGAGGGCGGTCCCGGGGCGGTGTGTCCCAAAAAGGGAAGATGTCACACCATGAAGGCTGGTCTAGAAACCAAAGAGGGTAGATCAGTTAGAGTGCACCCTAAAACGGGGATACCAAGGTTTACCATTAGCTAGGATTTAGCCTTATGAATGTTTTCTACGTACCCTATGCATACAACTGGGATAAAAACCCACCTAGATAGAAGGGGTGATGAATCAGGGTGTGCACAAAGGACAACGAACTGAAGACATGATGGGGCTTACTCATGGATAACATCCCATCGTAAGAGGTATTCTGTTGGGTTGATGGTTATGAACAGTGGGGGGCTTAAGCCTGGTTAGCTGCCCAAGAGGATGGCATGATCCCACGGGGATGTTGCGACCAGGGTAGTAAACATGATGGATGATGGAGATTTGAATGGAGTGGGTGGAAAATGAGATAGAACAAACGTGAGGATGGCAGCAGTGTTGGGATTGAGCCTCAAAGAGACTTCCTACGTATCCCCGTGGTAGGTAATCAAAGTCCTCATAGTTAGTTGAGGCAACGAGACACCTAAGGAGGCAGCCTGTGAGAATGGACACATGGATGGGACTGATAGAAGATTGAACCTTCAGGTTGGGTCATGATCTTCTCTAGAAACAAAGGCTCAAGGGAAAGACCAGGATGATACATGGTTGATGTGCTTGAACCATAGGGATGATTCATATTTATCCCTGTGGTATGGAATTAAATTTCACATAGATCAGGATGGGGTGTAGAATTAGGGTGTACACATAGGACAACGACCCAACGATATACTTGGTCTTACACGTGGATAATATCCTGGGTTGGTCTGAAACCATTGGGGAGAACCATATATGTCGGTCCCAAAAAAGGGGACTACAACGCATTACCATCGATTGCGGACTACAATGGTTTACCACTGGTTGGGTGCAATGGTTTACCGCTTACTGGGGTTCCAAAGGCTTACTACTGAATGGGTTTCCAACATCTTACCACTAGTTGGGGAACAAAATGAATTACCATCTATTGGGGAACACAATGTCTTACCGTCGATTAGGGTTGGAATTGTCTTACCACTGAATAGGGATCCAATAGCTTTCCGCTGGTTGGGAACACAATGGCTTACGATCGATTGGGGAACACAATGGATTACCATTGATTGGGGTTGAAAACAGCTTACGACTGAATGGGGTTGAACCTCTGAGAGGCTTCCTACATACCCTTTCCAGGGGAAAAGGATCAAATCCCACATAGTTCGATTGTGTACAGTTTAATGTCTTACAGGAAAAAGGGGCATATAGTTTAACCACAGTTGGGACGAAGGTGAACCGATGTGAATGGGTCAGGACTAATAGGTGTTGGGTTTGAACCTCAGGGGGATTCTTACATACCATGCCTTGGAAAGGATCAATGTATGCATATTTTAGTACTATTTTAGGAACCAACATTAATGTTTCTGGACCAGTAGGTATTGGGCATGAACCTTAGAGAGGATTCATACGTACCTTGCCTTGGCAAGGATCAAAGTTCACATAGATCGGAATGGGTTTAGGACTTACACTTTAAGGAAACCCATAAAGGATTTCATAGATTGTGCTTACTATAATCCCATGTGAGTCATGATTAGTGTGAGAAACAAGGGACAACAAAGACCTGATGATTTGGCGCAAAGGTGCAGCCACGAAGGATGGTGAATGAGTCTTTATGCATGGAAGTTGTCCGGGTGCTGCTAAGGAGTGGAAACGATGGATGGGGCATAGGAATGAAAGCTGCCCGAGTGGTGCTAATGAGGAGAAAAGGTTTATGGGGATTACACATGGATGATTATCGAGTGCCGCTAAGGAAAAGAAATTGTGGATGGGTCTTACGCATTGGAGTTTCCTAGGTGATGCTAAAGAGTGGAAATGTTGGATGGGGTTTAAGCTTGGAAGTTAACCGGGTGCTTCTATGGAGTGGAAATTGTGAATGGGTTTAGGCAAGGAAGCTGCTTATAGGCCACTATAGTGCGACAATGGTGATTGGGGCTTATGCATGGAAGCCGCCCTGGTTCTGCTAAAGAGTGGCAATAGTGAATGGGGCTTACGCATGGACGCTCCCTGTAATGTCTTCATCATGTTTGGGTATGAGGGAATCCCAACTCATCGGTGGGTTGAGGCTTATAATTGAGGCCTAAAACTATTCTCTAGTGCAAAATAAGGATAAAACAAGGGCGTTGGAATCAATCTGAACAATGGAAGATGAAAAAAGTGAATCACATTCCCGACATTCATAACATAGTGAGGGTGGTGTGATGATGGAGGATAACTGTTGACCATGATTGAAACACAACATCCATGTCGTATTAGCCTAACATGGGGAAAAATATGAGGGTTGATTGTTGAATGTGTTCAAAACAAAGTAATTGAATCAAAGTGGCGTTCAAAGTCTTCTAGGGCATTGGTCTAGAATAGTAGGTGAGTCGAGGTGGTCTGGGATGAGGCCATTAGGGGGTCCCTTAAGACATAAAATAGGATGAATATCCAAATGTAGGACACATTAATCGTGAGGTTGAGTGATTGAATGTTCTAAGGGATTCTAAATCTCTTGAAATTATGCCATATTAATCATGGAATGAGGTGTCTTATACTTGTCACATAATCTATCACTTGTTGGGAACAAACTACATCCTATTATTGAATGATAGGGAATAATATAGTTTATATTCATGCAGAGATGACTATTAGAATCTTATGCTTGTCAAAGAAGGAATCTCTTGTTTAGAGAAAGAGGCATCCTATTTTTTTCATATACGGTGTACTATAGTTTATACTCATGTAAAGAAGACTGTTGGCATCATATTCTTGGAGAATAAGGCATCTCTTATTTGAAAAAAGAGGCATTCTATATTTATCATATAGGGTGTACTGTAGTTTAGAGTCATGTAAATATGACTATTAGGCATATTATTCTTGGTGCATAAGGAATCTCTTGTTTGGAAAATGTGGCATCCAATGTTTGTAATATTGCGTGTAATATAGTTTAAAGTTATATAGATAGGACTGTTAGGCATCTTATGCTTGGTTCATAAGGCATCTCTTGTTTAGAACAAGAGGAATCCTATGTTTGCAATAAAGGGTGTAGTATAGTTTAAAGTCATGTCGATAAGACTATTGGCATAAGGGGCCTAGGAATGGATAGTGTTGGGTATTACATAAGAGTGGCCATTTCTAGTGGATCCTGACATAGGAGTCAGGTGACGGGTTTTGAACGAGTGACATGAGGAATAGTCCAACTAAAGTTACTCAAGGGAATTGATGATGAGAAAATCAACTCGAGACATGTGAAAAGGGACCAATAGAAATTTGTCGACTCAAGGTATTTCAATGAGTGCGGAGGATTATCTCAAATCATGGTATTATATAGAATGATGTTGGGTGTTCATAAGAGCATAATGGAAAAATTACAACGTCTAGACCCTAAACGTTCGCAGTGAAAATATCCATTTTTCATGGAGGGAAGTGAAGGTAGCAAAGGGACTTTCCCGGAGGTCCGAGACAGTAGCCCAGAAGCGATCCCAAGTGGGGGTGCGGGGTTGCAGCCCCCACAGTATAGACCGGTGGGTGCGAATTTTAGAGCTTCACGAAGGAAAGGGCTTTGTGAAGTAGCTTCATGGAGGAATGCTACTCACAGAGTATGGGGTCTCACAAAGTATCTTCACTAAGGAAAGATCCTCGTAGAGCATGGGGTCTCGTGAAGCAGGGGACGTCGTGGAGAAAATGTTTTCGTAGAGCATATGTTCTCATGGAAAATATGGTGCCTCGTAGAGCTTAGGGTCTCATGAAGTAGCTTCACAAGGGAAAGGTGCTCACAGATCATGGACTCGCCTAAGTAGAAGGCACATTATTAAGAGAGTTCTCTGTGAAGTCTTAATGCTTCATGGATCCTCCATCCTTTTCAAAGGGCGGAGGCCTTCATGAAGGGAATCAATTCATTGTGATCAGGAGCACCGTGAAATGGGAGATCAAACATCGAAGGGGTAGCATAACCATGCTTATGAGGTGGGGGAGTAAGCTATTTATATGCATTGGAGGACATTGGGATTAGTGGAGCTCGTCATGAAAAAAATGGTGCTGTGAAGGACATACATTCATGTGGGATCGCAAAGAAAAATGGCGCTATGATGGACATATGTTTACGTCCAGATCTGTGAAGACAAAGGGTTCCATGAAGGAAATAAATTTTCATGGATTTATAGAGGAAATGGACACCGCTAAGGAGGGATGTTTGCATGGGATTACAAAGACAATTGGGAAATGTGAAGGGCATACGTTCACGGTTGGCTCCGCGAATGGGCTCTGTGAACCAGTTTTCCAACCCAATATTGAATGTCCATAACTCCTAATCCGTAACTCCCTCCGAGATCTATGACTAGTCTAATCTATGCTTGAGAAACACGATACACTCCTAGATCATGTATGGATGCATTTGGAATATTTTTTTGGATGGGTAATCCAATGCCCACAAACATAATCTATCCCAATCCTAAGATGTGATGTAACCTATTCGGTGGGCACAATTGGACTCATAAAAATACGTGAATACCCATTTCTCTATGTGTTTCCTCATCATATTGTGAAAAAATGATGGAAACATTCACAAATAGAGAACTCCCAGGCCTCCTAGATAGAGTTTTGCATGCTATCATTGATGGGATACCGTAAACCCTACAAATAATTAATAATATAAAGTTAATAATTAAATAAATTTTAAAATACCTATTATTTATTTATGTATCATCCGATGATCAAACATGTGGGGCTTAACATTAATGGGAATCTGATCCCATGACACCCATGCTCCATAAAAATTATTTGGAAATATAGCACTCCCATGTCAAACAGATATATGTAAAATTTATGAAAAAATTAAAAAAATAAACAAAAAATTAATATATATAAACAAATTGATGAAAATGAATTAAAACTGACTAAAATATATAACTAAACATACTTATGCATGAATGGGTTCAACTCAAGATGTATATGTTGAGTGAGGATAGAGTTAGGAATCATTAATCTCCTAAGACCATGACCCCTCCAAGTAATCATTGAACCACCAGTAGCCTAAGGGTCAGATGATGAAATATTAGACTCGTCACAAGGTAGTGCAGCCTCATCCAACTCATGAAAGAGATCATATAAACAAATGTCAGCCATCTCGAACATGAAATAAAAGTTGTTGGTAAAAAATTTAAAACCAGTATAATATATTGATATATAGTATAAATGATTATAACTATAATTTACATGTGTCAATATTCATCTTCATATATGACTGTGTCAATATCTATATATTCCTCCTCAGTTTCATCAATTTCTATAGCAGTTTCGACTACACCATATCTTACTATTTCAAATTCAATTTTTACAACAATAACATCATCATCACTATCTACCCATAAATGCTGGGTGTCATAAACGAAATTCATCTCTCTTCATGGAAAAGATGGATTTAGAGTTTCCTCTTGAAAATTTTCAATTACTTAAACTTTAGCAGAACCACATTCACTTTAGATAAAATCATTTTCGTGAAATTTCAATTTTTTCTCCCAAAATCTATTACCTCTCTTGAAGCACCATAATAATTTCTATAATAAATTTGATGTGTCTGATGAGCCAAAAAAACATTTTATTTATGAAAAGAAGACATTTATATTTAATATAAACAATTCCATGGTGTGGATGAACACCCAAGCCTCTATCAATATCCATCCAATGATATTTAAACATCGTTAGATAATTCTATTGATGATAAAATTGTTTAGTTATTTCTTCTAGTATTCCATAAAATTCAAATTCAAATTCTCTATTATGAGATCCTCTCAAGAAAACACAATTATTAATTTTTTTTTCTATTCCCCATATTCACAAGTATGAAATAAAAAACCGTTAACCACCTATGAATTATACAATTAAATTAATTTGAATGGAAGTTTATTAAATATACATAATCAATAATATGAAAAATTATGACACATCTTTCCAAATTTAAAACATAACCATCCATAAGCCTCAAATATGAAATCCATTAAATAAATAATACAATAATTTTTTGGAAATTAGTATAAGGCAATTTTGGATTCACTAAATTCTTTGATCTGTCATTTTCAAATAGTTCAAGTTCTAGTCACCTATAAATTTGGGAAATATCTAATCATGTATTTGCATTATATTTGTTCATACCAGGTGTGTCAAATAATATTTAAAATATATTATCAAAAAACATCTTCTCAATATGCATGTCATCCCACATGTGACAGACTTACAAATTAGGCCAATATAGAAAATCCCAAAATTTGATTTGTTTTACCCATTTTTGTTCTTTCCTAAAGACATATATTATTTGTTCGTTTATAATTTGTCTAATTTTAATGTTAGGTAATGAAGAAAAAATAGATTTTAACCCAATTACTGAGATCATTGTTGGAGAAACATCTCCTTAAATTGTACCATTTCTGAAATGATATCTGTTCCTTCGAAAGGATGATCGATAGGAAGAAATCATTGAGGACTTTCTAAAAAACAAGGTTTCCTTCCATTGATGAGAATAAATTATTAACATTCACTTGTAAAATACAAACATCATTTTGGTCCATGTTTAATTTTTTTATATAAAATTATATATGCTGGGAATTAACTAATTCTCCACATTAATGAAAATCTCATTAAGAACATTTTTTTTTCAAAATTACATTATATGTACTATCAGCCTTAATACACAATAAATTTAACTCACCAATAAATGGATTAAAATTATAATTGATATTATTTTTTAGATGTAATCAAATTAATAAGGTCAATAAAATATATATCTCATTCATCATCATCCATGATGGTAAATTGTATGGGGTTATAAAGTTGGCCCAACAATAATATTGACTATATTAAGAAAAAAATGATGAAAAATATGGGTGTAATTGGTCTAAATATTTATATGATTTACCATCAATATGATGATTTAATATTTTTCTTATGTAATTATTATTTTTTAAATGAAATAAATGATGTAGTGTTCTAGAATGTAAATTAATTATTCAATATGGGTGTAACTATGAAATACCTCAACTATTTTATAGGAATCAATCTATATATTCCTAGTTGAGCCTATGTGTTGCTTGATTTCCCATATGTATGAAAACTAACTAACAACTCATTTTAACCATAATATAAAATCCAATAATTTAAGCATGATTGAGTCTTCCGATAGCTAAGACCCAAATTATGAACCATCCATTTTTTCTCACTGAAATTTATAGGCAACAGATTTCTATTAGAAGTAACAATTATATAACCAAAGAGAATATCTGATCAAAAAAGTTATTTCATATTTATTTATTTGATTTAATAGCCATAAATTTTTCAACCACTATAAATTTTCTTATCATGAAACCATGTTATAAGGAATCCCTTGTAGACTTAAACAACTCATAAAATTTTGATGGTATCAACTCAGGAGTTAAATTAATATCATATCAAGTTTCAGTTTGTTGAAAAAATGAACTTGCAACATCATGTACTAAATTTGAAAACATTGATGATTATGAAACCAAATTATTAGTATCTTCCCCAGAAATACGTTCTCAATATTGATAGAAAAAACATAATATTTTCTAAATGAAAAATTCAATAGATAACCCCCACCATTTTCTAATATTTCAAACCTCCTCAGATCAAATTTCTTACCTAGACATTGAATTTTCATTCCTAAAAAAATTATTTTTTTGATGATGTAAATTATAAAAAAAGCTTCAAAACCCTCAATATATAAAGGATTTATACCAGAATTGTTTGGATTCCAATGATGATTTATCCAATCACAATCATGTAATAATGATTTTTTTCGAATTATTTAATCCATATTTTTATAAAAAATGTTCATATATAATTTGTTTATGATTAATTAGATATATGAAAAAGATGATAAAAAACAGTAAAAAATTTAAAAACTATAATTTTCTTGTAAATATTTTCAATTTTATCTATTTTATGATGATTTTTACTAATTAGTGCTATTTTTTACAAGTTATCATTAATTACTGCTAAATAAAATTGTATAAATGATTTGATAGTCTCAATGTGAACATGATTTATACTAGAATACTTTGGAATATTCTGATGATTCATAGAATTGTGATCTTATAAAAGAATTTTTTTTATTTCCTAGATCCATAATTATCCATATAATTTATAAATATATATAATTATAATTCTGTAAAAGTTTAAAAATTTAATAAAATAATTAAACTATTTATATTTTAGCTTATTAATGTATTTTTTTATTAATTTAATTGTTTTTTTCATAATTTATTATTTATCAGTTTAAATTATCCATTAATTTGTATAAATAATAACTATAAATTATTAAAAATTAGTATAAATTAATATAATGTAATAATATATTTTATTAATTACTCAAAAAGTTTAAATCAAGGAATTTTTGATCTTCAGGTCATGATAAATGACCAAGTTGTGTTTAGCATGCATGTACAGATTTGTTATTTCTCATGACCTGAAAATTGAAGACCTATTTCATTTTGATTTTTCTAGTATTTTAGAATAATTATTGTAATTACTTTTTTAATTTTTTCTCTTTTATATTAATTATTATTAGTTTATAATTAATTACTTTTAATTATAAAAATTTATAATTTTTTTATATTTTTTGATAATTTATAATTCTTGAGGGACAATTTATGATAATTTATACTGATCTCTTCAAAGTTATAATAATTTAAACTATTTTTTTATAAATATTTACAAATTTATTATAATTGAACTAGTATTTTATTTTATAAATTTTTTTATTAATATTCACCAATTTTTGTTAATTCAAACAAATTTATACTAATATATAATAATTTTATTAATTTATATTAATTTATACTATTTTATATTAATATATTGAATTTTTTTATAATTTAATGTACCTTTATTAAATTTATTCAAATTTTTATTAATTTTACAACTTTGACACGATATATTGTATTTTAATGAAATTTGTACTCAGTTCTTCTAATTTTTTAATAATTATAGTAATTATTAATAATTATTAATAAGAATAACTAGTTACCACCATTTATTTCTAATTTCCACCAATTATGGAAAATTACTAATAAATTATACAATTTGCTGTAAATTATTACTATTTACCACTAATTTTACTTAAATTACAGCTTATATTTTTTAAATTATTACTAATGTTTACTAATTGCCGTAAATTTTAACTATATGCCGCAAATGTTTTATTTAGCATTGTAATTTATTGTTCATTTTAACTAATATTTACTAATTTCCTCAAATTATTAAACATTTTCACTAATTACTACTAAACTTTTATAATTATAGTTATTTACCCTAAATATTTCTTAATTACTACTAATTTTCAAATATTATAGTGATTTAAAGATAATTTTTACTATATTACCTGTGATTTTTACAAATTATTACTAATTATCACTAAATTTTATTAATTATTTTGATTTACTCTTAATTTTACTAATTACCTATATTTTTAAATAATTTTAATGATTTATCTCTAATGATAAAAAATTACAGCTAATTTTTTCTATGTTTTTATAATTACCACTTATTTTTAATAATTACAGTGTGTTATAACTTATTTTTACTAATTAATGTTACTTTACTAATAATTTTTACTCATTCTAATGATTTATAATTAGTTTTTACTAATTAATGATAATTTTTACTAATTATGATTGTTTACCACTAATTTTTAATATTTTTTTACTAATCACTTCAAATTTTAACTAATTTTTGTCATTTCCACAAATTCTTACTAATCACAGCTAATTTTTACAAATAACCAAAATTTTTAAAAATTATAGAAATTTAACATTATTGTATTTCTAATTTCTTTTAGTTTTTACTAATTATAGTGGTTTAATATTTATTTTTACTAAATAATATTATTTGTTAAAAAATGCTCTAAATTACTATTACTTATTACTAAGATCTATAAATTATTACTATGTTCTATTAATTAAAACAATTTATTTTTCATTTATAACTGATTACTATTAATAACACCCACACCGTGATAATTTAAAAAAATATTACAAATTATCCTAATTTACTTTTAATTAAAAACATTAGTAGTAATTAAAAATAAATATATCTAATTTAAAATAACTACATCAATTATAATAAATATTTTTAAATATAAATAATCACATATAATTAACTCTAATCACATCTAGTAAACTCTGACAACTACTAAATAATAATATTTAATTCTAATATAATTAAAAATAAATTGAAAATTTAAGAAAAAATTACATAAATACCTTAAAACGATGCTTTTTTATGATGGAAAGCTCAATATTTTCTCCCTAGTAAATATTTTAACATATAAATGAATAATTGAAGAAAATAAGATGAAATTTTAGAAGAGGAAAGCCAAAATAGAAAATTATTCAAAAAAATTTGGGTGGTATATATAGGTTAGATTAGTTGTGATGAGACTATTTGTAATGATATTTCCATCGTAAATAGTATTATTTTTTACGATACCGATCGCAAATAGTACCCATAAAAAATAAGTGAGGTGGGGGTTAAAAAGAAATTTTCTGCAGTACCCATCGAAAATACTCATCTTTCGATAGAGATTTTGTGATGGGAATTAATGACCTGTCATAAATAACTATAAATAATGAAAGCTATTTGCGGTGGGAACCATCTCCCGTTACAAATAAATATAAATGAGGAATGGTATTTGTGATGGGAACCTACTCCAACTGCAAAATTCTCTTTCCTACATTGTGGTGAGAATCTGTACAAAAATTATTTGCGACGAGGACCTTTTCATATCATAAATAAATGTTTATTTAATACAATTTGGGACAAATTTTGAATATCATCGCAAATAGTCTTCTAGAATGGACTATTTTCATTGTGCGGTAGGCTCATCGCAAATAGCCCATCACAACAAATCATTCTTCCAGTAGTGTGTCGTAAGTATAATTTATAAAAAAAATTAAATGAATACTTCATGTTAAATCATAGCTTTATAAATACTTCATCCTATTAAAACGTCTCCTAAAATGTCTGTAATCATGTTAGGATCTGATCACATAAAACCGTAAAGGGGTTTTTAAGACCTTGAAATTATGATAATCCGTAATCTTATACACCTTTAATAGTATCCATAGATATTAACATAACCTCAAATGAAAACATCCTAATCTCGAACATTATCAATGCCCTACTCTGATACCAACTGTAATAGCCCAGAACCAGCCCTCCCAGATTCATTGATGAAATTGTTAAATTTACATTTTTACCTTTGATAACGAATAACAAGAAAAAAAAATCTAATAAAAAATTAAAACAACAAAAATAAATATCAGGTCACTTACATACCTATGAAACTTTTATGTTTTGAGTTTTGTAGAATCTAGAATAACTCATATCAACTCAGATTCATAAAACACGTGTTCATAATGATGAACATCATATCCCGTTATACATAGCGTTTCCTATTTCTCAATTGGTCATCAACATCATCCATATGAAATTTCTTTTAGACATAACGAGTTAAACCTAGTTTTTTATAACCCGGGGTAAATAAAACATATGAAGGGTAAGCTCAAAATCTTAGAGGTTAGACTTAAAAATTAGTAATTTCATGTAATCAATGAGCATAAGAAGTGGATAATGGTATGATGACATAATCAGAGTGCATGAGTGAATCATAAAATAACTCATACATATCAATACCTGTATCATAAAATATTAAAATATGGTAAATTCAAGAGTCATTAGAATCAATAATCATGATCTATGTGATATCAATCCAGATAATTAGAAACATTATAAACCTATAGTGGCCAATTAAAACCCTTTCTCATAACCTAGAAAACTGTATTTATAAAACACATTCAAAACCCTTTGAATTAGATTAACCATATGAGGAACTTGTAATATAATAATTATCCAACGATTTGGAGCACTATCTTGGCACACCCATTATTTAATCTATAACGGTATTGACTTACACTATATAGGCCACCTCATCATATAAATTGTAACTATATCACCTGGCGCTATCTATATAAGGACCCTACCGTAAACATTACATAATCATGAGTCTTATTATAGATTTTACTTTCTTAAACATAAGGAAACATTTTAGGTTTAGTTTTTTAGAGAATTAGGCCTTAACTCATAGATAAATAAACCATAAAATACAAAGTGGACACTTCTGATTAGAATCCAGTTATTCATAACATAAAACTTTTAAAATAAAGAATGATATTTTTTTATCAAAACTCTTCAAGAATATAATCTTGAACTATTCCTCTCCCTTAACCAACATTAAAATCTTATGAATTTTTTTAAAGTTGTAATGATCACAAAAAACCCAGTATGTGATACAAAAATAAGGAAAACAATAAATCGTGTGAAAAAATGAAAAATAAAATAACATTTACCATTATCATCAAAATTATATGGGAATATTAAATAAAAAAATCACTTTAAAAACACACACAACCTCTTTCTCAAATAAAAACATTAAAACTGCATAGAAAAAAAATTAAAAAACCCTTCTCGGTAACTTAGAGGATCATATTCATAATCCATTTTAATCCCAGGTTAGCAGTCACATGATCCCAGTTAAATCCATAGGAGAACACATTGGTAACTCCTTACTTCATTCCTATTAATACAAGTAACATTACTCAATTCATTAGATAACCATATAGGTTCACCCTTCACTTAAGCTATAATGGTCTCACTCGGGCCTATCTAGGCCACCCAATCGTATAAGTTTTAATGGGATCACTCAATTCTATATGGGATACCCCATCATATAAACTATAATGGGCTCACCCAGTGATATCTAGGCCACCACATCATATAATATTGAAGCAAAATATATTGAATAAATCATTATTATGTTTTAACTTTTCCATTCAAAATATTTTAAAAACTATTTTAAACTCATAAAAAAATAACGTATGAATATAAAATACAGTTTTCTATTAAAAGCACATTTTAAATATAATAACAAAAATTTATTTTGAAAAACAATTTTAAATTCAAGAATAACAAAAAAATGGAAAATGGTCTTTTCATTAAATTAATCATGAAATATTTAAAAGGAAGACAACAATCACAAAATGGTCATGAAGGTGGAAAAATCGTTATCGCTATGTAAGCTAAGAATTCCTTTTATTGTTTCTTAAAAAGATCTATATAAAACAACTAAAAAATATTAATTTTTAAATCCTTTGAAAACAAAAGTATAAAATTTACCTTATAAATATTTTATTTCCATATTTAAACAGTTTTAAAATCATTTAAAAAATGGAAATGTACTAAAAATAGAGTTTGAAGGGAAAACACTAAAAACTGATTTTTTGAAAGGAAAGGCCCCTTATCACATGGAAAAAAACTTGAATCACAATCCCAATCAACAAAGAAAACTTTAAAAACCCTTATAAAAATAAAATTAAGGCTATAACATGTAAAAGGGGATTCACATACACCTCATAAAATAGTATAGGTTTATAAAATCAATATATGCGTCAATGAAATGAGATTTAGAGAGAGTCCTTTACCTTAAGTCAGATTCATCATGTGAATCTTTAACTTCTAAAATAATAAAACCCTGATAACTATTTATAAATATTGAGAATTTTATTAATGTTTTTATTACTTTTATTTAACTTATTTACAAGTTGTATGCATTTATATAATCAATTATATTCATGTTGGATATTTTGACTACATTCGATCTATGTGTCCAAAATAAATTTTGTACATTAAATATGGTCAAAGAGGTCATTATTTAAACAAAAACAGAATAAAAATCATGAAATAACTATCATATTTTTAGATAAATTATTCCTTTAAAACTAATCATGAAATAGAATTGTGAGAAATGAACTAATGGTATGCTCATTAAGATGGTAGGACATATGTAAGCATCAGTAACATTCCCATTTTTCAATGTTCATTATGTAAAGAAATTATGTAATATTTTACCTTTATTGAATGATAATTATATTATAAATAAAATATTTTTTAATTGTATATACTTAAATATATCATTATTTTGTTTTGTTTATGAAAAAATAAATCACATCTCTTCGAGGAGGCGGTATTCTACACATCCTAAAACAACATTATCACTTTTTTAGTGAGTGAAATGGTAAGAAATAAAGTGATATATTATACTTAAATAATGATAAATATATCATAAATATCATAAATATTTCATTTATATCACACATATTAAATATATTTACCCTTATTACCTTCAATTTAACACGTTTTTGAAAAACGAATCGCATCAACTCGTGAGGTGGTAGTTCATTGTACACATAATAAATGTTATCATATATTTATGAAATTAAATATAAAAAGGTTATATATTATATAATTACAATATAATAATAATTATGTTATAAATATGATATTTAAACATTAGATCAATCATTATACCCAACCTTGAGAGGTGGTAATGGAAAAAGTCAACAACATCGTTTTGTGAGGTGGTAGTCCACCGTGCACAAAAAAATGATCCCATAAACCATTCCATGTATGTATTAATGGGTTTAGGTAATTCCATTGACATAAAAAATTTTATTATAAGTAATATACTAAGGTTATTATATCATCATTGAATAAGAATAATGGAATGGGTGGAGGAGGAAATAGAATAAAAAGCTCTTTTATTCTTTGGGTATCTCCTATTGGTTTTAACCAAAGGACATTCTCTGTTAGGGTATCTAAAAAAAGTGATGATTCATGGAGGATAGGATAAATTATTAAGTTATTTTGGTAGTAATTAGAAGAAACAATTTTATTTTATGGTGTGAATATAGGAGGATATGTGACATCCTTTTATAAGTGAGGTGAGTGCTATACTTGTATTTTTTTTAAAGTGGGAATTCAAACAACATTTTTTCTTGTCCCCAAGAAATAATAATGAATCATAATCGATCCTAGAAGTTATATGGTTTAAATATTTCAAAAAAATCGGATCTGGACATGTTTTTAGGTCATTTGACTCCTTATGTTTAATATTTGAAAACTAAGTGAACTAATTTTTACCTTAATTGTTGTAATTAGTTTTAATTGTTTTCAAAAATAAAATTGGTTAAAAATTATGTTGAAAATATTATATATTATATATTATTATGATTCCAAATATGGAATATTTTTTTTTCCAAATTCAATTTATATAAGTGTAAAATTATAATATAATATTAATCTCGTAGACACAGCAAGACAACAGGTTTTTAAAAAGAGTATTTCTTTTAGAAAAAGTTTATTATATATTGAATCTATGAATAATAATAATAATGGTATGAAAATCAATTAATTTATAATTATATATATTATATATATTTAATTTAAAACATTCCATATTAGGGATTATTTTAATTAATAAAAATGGAGAAATATTATGCATTTTAAAAGAGTTTTTAGAAAAAAACATTTTTAAAAATAAAAGAATGTATACTATAATTTTACATATATTGTTGATTTAAAAGTAATTAAGTTGATTATCTATAACAAAGTAATACATCGGTTACTTTGAAACACATTCAAAATATTTTGGGACACTTAAATTACCAAATTTATTAAAAATAATATAATTTTTATAAAATATTGGTACTTTTCACTAACTGAAAGATAAATATTTTCTGAAAATTCCAAAAATTTCAAACAATGTAAATTATGATATAATTATTTAAATATGGTATTCATTTTATAAAATTAAAGTTATAAAATTTTAAAATTAAGATTTTAAATAAAATCATATAATAAAATTTTTTAATTAAAACAATTTTATTTTTGATTAAAAGTTTATTAATATTTATATAAATAATATAACTATATAATTCATATTAATAAATATGAAAAAAGATTTATTGGATAATAAATGGGGTTTTTACATCCTTACCCCTTTTATAAATTATTTCCATGCAATATTATTCACTATTTAAAAAAGTGGGGATCTATTTCCCTTATAGCATTTTTGAATTCCAATATTTCTTCTTGAACAATATGGGTTTTACAAAACAACCTTATTCAGATGAATCACCTTTTTCCAAAACACATTCTCTTTACGGTCATGAACCTAAACTGGATTTTTCTCTTAATAAAGTTTATATTAATCAAGAACCAAATCTGGTCATCACTAATACCAGCACCAAATCTTTCCCATGACAAAAGCCAAATAGATTTTCCTATCCCCATGGTCTAGAATAAGTTCCCAGGTATCAATTAATTAGGTTTGGGAATGATTTACTCAAGTATTAAAGCATAAAATATTAAAAACAATCAATAATTATAATCTAAAATTTCAATACCAAACATGACATGGGAAACAACTAGAATTGAATATGTGTTTCTAAATAAGGTACAAGTTGTCCCAACATAATTAATAACAGCAGATTAACAGCCACTAAGACTATACATAACAATAGGTCAACACCCCCAACCCACCTTCACAACACCGCACCAAGAGGGTATTGACAACCCGAACCGCCTTCACCTGAGGCTTTGCCTTTACCTAAGTCAAACATAACCAAATCTACTTACACCAAAGGGATTTAATTAGGGTTTGATACTAATCCCAACACGATTTCACCCAAATATTTCAATGAGTATGCAATAATAGGTGAAAAAGAAAGCAGTTTTAATATGTAAATAAAATATGTGATAAATTCCATGAAATTCAACATTCAATTGAAAATAGTATTCAAACAAAAAAATTTATAATGTTAGCACATTTAAATAATAAAAATTATCTACTATAATTTACATCCAAGAACACCCTAAGACAATGGAAAATACCACAAATCCAATGAGCACAAAAACTAGGAACACACCTATACAACTAGATAGTCTTGGGACCTATGTACCTCGTAACTCGGTGTAAAGCAACCATGTCACAAATACTTTCTCATGAATGATCCACTAGAAGGGAATATAACCATAACATAGTGGTCCCCAAAAATCATTCATATTGTTTATTTATATTTGTCATTATCCATTAGCTCAGTGATGCATGGACAAAACTCATTCGGATCACTAACCGTACTAGTACATATCCACCCACCATGGTACTCAGGATTCCCCCTTTGTGCTCAATCAATTATAGCATGCCACATAAATCCACTTGCATATAAAAACCAATAATTTACACACACTAAAAATAATGTATCTATATACACTTTATACCAATTAAAACACAAAACAATGTACTTTGATTTTTAATATAACAAATTCTCAAATCTCACATTGTTTTGCACACAAAACTCTTTGAAATACACACTTTTCACACAATTTGAATACTTACAGGTAACCAAAATAGTAATGGAATCCCCAAACCATTAAATTAAATCAATAAATCAATTTTAGTACAGTTCTATATGATTTAGAAAGTGATATCATTATAGAACCTCCATTTTTCACAAAAATGGAACTTAAAGTTCATATGCTTCACAAACTCCGTTAAAACAGATTTTCACAGAAAAAACCAAAGTACATAAACATTTAAAACAATATTTTCAGCACTAATAAATATCAATAAAATCAACTAGGAAATTATAGGGTAGCCAAAAATTAACAAACAAGATATTTCTATGAAAAAACCCCTATTTCACATAAAAATCGCCCAAAAAATTCATTTTCATTACAAACACCACTAAAACCAATTTCTTCAGCAATAATACAAGGAAATAATCATGAAAATACCATAAACACAACAATATATGTCATAAAAATTGCATACACAATGGAATCACCTACGAAATTTTTTTAAACCTCGAATCCTTTGTGTGAAAACTAAATCGCACCGTCGCCGCACCTCAAGGAAGGTAGATCAAGCCTAAAAATAAAAGACTGGACCAATAAAATCCAAGGTAAAACACAAGGTTAGAAACCCTAACCTCTTTTCGTTTGATACTTCAATAAAAAAATGGATGAAACTTCAATGAAAAGTGAGGAACTAAGAGGGAGAAACACTTGATATTTTTTTAAGTTCCTCCACCACCCCCCCTTAAAAATAAAGATCCAACGGAGTTTTTAGGTTCTTTGGAGGATAATCATGCTATAAGGGTCAAATGGGGGAATAAATGGTTGAGTATGGAAAAATAATGGGAGGGAAAATATTTCATTTAACATTTTTTATGACCGAGACAGAGGTTCATGGTTTGTGTGCACGGTTTGGCAAACTGTGAACCTAAACTGTGCACCCTCCTTTATCCCCTCAAAAAATCTTCAAAATAAACCAATATTTGGGGGGGTAATAGGGGGGACGTAGGGTGATTTTAGGATAAATATATATAAAATATAAGTTGCTTTAATGAAGAACATGGGTGTCACAATTATCCCCACTATGAAAAATTTCCATCCGAAAATGTCAACTAGAGGATTGATCAGAAAACAAGACTGGTTACTCACCATCAACCCATGAATTTCACTCCCAAGTCTCATGTGTATCATTACCATGATAACAAAGAAACTAGAATAGTGGAATAGAATTTCCCCTATGCACTTTTTCTTGGAAGTTTACTATTCACACTGATATCTCAACAACAGATAAATTATGCTCGATCACCAGTTCTTCCCAACTTCGCACATGGGATGGATCCATGTTCTATTTTTTCAACTAAGATACATGGAATACATAATGGATGGATTTAAACTAAGAAGTTAAATCTAACATGTATTCCACCTTGCCAATATGCTCGGTGAACTAAAAATCTTTGACATACCACGGTGTCGGGTTCCCCTGTTTTCCCAATCGGTGATGGCCCAGATGAGGGGCCACTTTCAAAATTACCCTGTCACCCACATAAAACTCTAGGTCATGATTCCTATGGTTAGAATACTATTTATGAGGACTTTAAGCTATAAATAAACACTGCCTGATGAACTAGATCTTCTCAGACATCTCTTGCACCAGACTCAGCCCTAGTAGTGAGGTCTCACATACCTCAGCCCAACACAGGGGGGACCGACATGGAGGGCCATAAAGCACCACAAAATGAACCATTAAAATCATGTATTGCTGACTATTATTATAATAAAAATCAACCAATCACAATTTTCTATCCTAGGAACATAAAAAGTCCAAGACACATGCACAGAGCATGTCCTCCAAAATCCGATTTTTCCACTCTGTCTGACCATATGATTGAGGGTGGTATGCCATGATAATTATCATCTAAGTCCCTAGGGCCTTATGGATGCCTTCCCAAAACTGATAAGTGAATTGGGGGTATCTATCTGAGAAAACATCTAACAGAACAACATTGATCCTTACCACCTCCTAATAATACAAACGGTCCAACTCATCCCCTTTATATATATCTCTTATCAAAATGTAGTGGGATGATTTTGTTATATGATCAATCACCACCCAAATGGAATTATTACTAAGAGGTTTATGAAGGAATACAACAATGAAGTCTATGGAGACCTCATCCCACTTTATGGTAGGAAGGGGTAATGGTTGGAGAAAACCAGATGTTCTTTGATACTATGCTTTCACCTGCTATCATGTGTATCACCTTAACACAAATTACTCTATGTCCCGTCACATACCTGGACACTAAAACTATCGCCACACATCATAATAAATCTTGGGGCCCCCATATGGACAGGCCACTAAGACTGGTGGCTATCCTACATCACCAACTTCCGAAGAGATAACAACACTACTGAACAGCCTCTGAAGCACAAGATTCCCTTAGGGGATGAAGACCAATCAGAGGGCGTCCCCCCACTATGAAAAAACTGCCTCGACCACTGAAAAATCTCATCACTAGTATGTTACTACTAAATCAACACCAAGAGAGGATTCAACTGAGTTCTTTCCCAAAACGCACCCCCATTCTGCTGCTTGGTCTCCACATGAATCTGAGTAAATAACCCCATCAAAGTCCACTCATCACTGGAATTCCTCAAATCCTGCATTGGAACTCTTCTTCACAAGGAGTTGGCCACCACATTACCCTTTCATAGGGTATAAATAATATCAAATTTGACCACCTTTATGTACTCGATACAATTATGTTGCCTCAAGTTGAGATCCTTCTGCGAGAAAATATAGGCCAAGATTTTGTGATCAGAGTATTCCACAAACTTCTCCCCAAAGAGATAGTGAAGCTAAGTCTTTAAATCAAGAATCACCACTACCAACTCCAATTAATGGGTTGGGTAATTATTTTCATGTGGTCAGAGTTGGCGAGATCCATTCACCACAACGTGATCATACTACACAAGCACACACCCAAGACCCATACCTAAAGCGTTGAAATACACCACATAACCCTTTATAGACTGTAGAAAAATTTACATGGGGGAAGTAGTAAACTACCGCTTCAGATCTTTGAAGGTTTATTGATATTATGGCCCCCACACAAACTTCACCAATGTTTGGGATTGCACAGTCATCGTTGAAGTAAGCCAAGAGAAATCCTGAACGAATCACCTGTAACAACCAGACAGGCCAAGGAAACTCCTAATCCAGAACACATTCTTCAACTTCTCCCATGAAATAATTGCTCTAATATTCTCAGGGTACACTAAAAACACCTTCTTCGAGATCACATGCCCCATAAATTTCACCTCCTTGATCTAAAGAGTTCACTTTAATAAATTTTCATAGAGTCGATGATCACTAAATGTTCCCAAAATGATTCTCAAGTGATGTTTGTGTTCCTCTTCAAAGCCATAGTATACTATAATGTCATCCACAAACACGAAAATGGAGAAATTTAGATACTAATGGAACATTGTGTTCATGATTCCTATAAAACCACTGGAACATTGGTCAATCTGAAGAGAATCACCAAATACTCAAAGTGGTTGTACCTTCTTCGGAACACTATCTTCTAGATATCTGCCTCTTTCACCCTAAGTTGATGGTATCCCAAACTCAAGTCTATTTTTGAGAACCAATTTTACCCCTTAAACTGATCAAACTAATCATCTATTCTGGGGAAATGGTATTTTTTCTTAATTGTTACCTTATTTAGCTTTCGGTAATCAATGCACTATCGGAGGGATCCATTAGCCTTTTTCATGAACAACATAGGAGCGGCCCAAGGAGAGACTCTCAGGAAAATTAATCCTTTGGATTACAAGTTTTATAGCTATGTATTTAATTCCCTAAAATCGGTAGAGGCCATGCGATATGAGGGTAGAGATATAGGCTTTGTTCCCAATGCCAAATCAATCAAAGACTACACATTCTGCTCTGGGGGAAAACCAAAAAAATCATTTGGGAATACCTTCAGAAACTCATTCACTACATGAGGTAGTGCACCTTCAGGGGAATGACCATCATCCTCTAGGATGAGATAAAAAAAAAAGAATATAAGACTTCCCAACTTTGTTATTGGAGGTCATGCGTGACCCAACCGATGATTCCATTCTCCATGAAAAACCTGACGACTCCCATCAGGTTCTGTGAAAATCACTCACTGCCTATAGCAATAGATGTGTTCTTGGAAGTGTACCAGCCAATCCATGACAATAATCACGTCCAAAAGATCCATATCTATGACTAAAAGGTCCCACTTGATCCCAATCCCAGACATGTGGAGCGCACACAGTGGGCACTTAAGACCCTAGATCTTCATTCCTAGAAGTTTCACCAACTCCATCGTAAAAGACAAAAACAAGGTTGGTAAATTCAGTCTGTATAGAAAATGAGAAGAAATAAAAGAAATAGAGGAACCGGTATCAAAAAATGAAACATCTATAGCAGATGCAATCAAAATAGTACATCAAACTATCGACGACCCCACCTCTAACCCTAATGGTGACCAATCCACTGAATGGAGATATCTAGTCTCTACGTGAGAATGACTTCTAGTCTGTGTCTATGCCCTAAAATGGATCTATCCAGAAGATGACCCAATCCAACCACCACATCCATCAAATCGAGATTCCCCAGTGCATGAAGGCTCGGATTGTGTTGTCACTCCTCATTAATCCACTAAACATACCCCAGTTGGAAGTGGTTATGCCACCCCGAAAAAGAGCTGCAAATTCCCCATACCTCCACACTGGTAACAAGGATTGGAGGAATCAGGCATGCTTTCCAAATGGTCCTCAAATTCCCACACTGCTGGTATACGACTGATCTCGATTCAGAATCCGTAGATGAAAAATGAAAAGAGCAGTGGCCAGAATTACCACCTCCCTTATTCACCTGTTCATATTGATTCATTTTCTTTTCCAAATAGATACCACTACCCACTATTGATACTAACCCATAAAAATCATCCCTACCTTTTTTTATTAATCTCCACAATGCACGTCCGATCAACCACCTCATCATAGGTCCACATCTTAAACAAAAACACTTTGGCATATATCTCTGGTCACATGCCTTTCTCAAACCTCTTGGCCACCACTTGCTCATTGGAGATGATCTCAGGGGAATAAATAACCAACTCGGTGAAATAGTTGGCATAATCCATGAAAGAAAGATTTATATGAATAGGATCTATAAAATCATGGGACTTGGAATCTACCAAGACCTCAAGGTAGTACTGCTCATTGAATATAGCCTTGCAATCTCCCCAGCGCATCTACTCATTCTTCCCTGTCTGAAGAATTGATTCCCACCACCTGTGGATAGGACCCTCCAATAGAAATGGGGCACATTTCCTCCTTATATTCATGGGTGTATCGAAGAACTTGAATATTCACTCTATCTTATTAATCCATTCCTCCACTTCTTGGGGTTCTATGCTTCCTCGAAAATTGGGAGTCTTATTTTTCAAGAATTCCTACACATTTTACTTTCTAGGAACAGTCTCATCTTCTCTAAAAAGAGTTTTAATAGGATATGATCCCTATCCTAGAGTCTGGATAGCCCAGACCACGACCTTGACTGTCCTCTGAACAATTGGCGTGGGAGAACTCTCTCTGGCTTCCTCTTGTGGGCACATTGGAGCATTCTGGGGATGCATATTCCTAAAAAATGAAGCAGTCACAAAAAAATAGTCGATAATACAATTATGAAAATTATAATCAAATACAACAAATATAAATATTATTGGTACATTATAATAATAAACGAAACAACTACTCCACCCCCACCCGATGTCTATGGGTGGTCTGCAGCCCACACTTCTCACCTAGAAGTGAAGTCAATCAAACAAGTACAAGTCCCATGGTGACTCAAGGTCTTCCACGAGAGGTGAGGTCCAGGAACCCTACTCGTGACCAAAACACCAATCCCCAACAATAATAGATCTTTTCGATCTTGACTCATCCCAATATAGTAATATAACCCCAAAACATTGTCCTCCTCTAATACAATTTTGTCACAAACTAAATCTGGTCACCACTAATACTAGCACCAAATCCCACCCATTACAAGGCCCGAAAGGGTGTTAACTATCCCCATGGGAATGAACAAGTTACCAGGTATCAAAAAATTAGGTTTGGGAACAATTTACCTGAGTATGAAAGCCTAAAACATTAAAAACAATCAATAATAATAATCTAAAATTTCAATGCCAAACAGGACTTAGGAAAAAACCAGAACAGAATAAATTGTTCTAAATAAGGTAAAAAATGTCTTAAAATAATTAAAAACATCATAAAAACATCCACTAAGACTCCACATGACAAGGGGTCAACATCCTCGAGCCGCCATCACCACACTGCACCAAGAGGGGTCTAACAACCTAAACTGCCTTCACCCGGTGCTTTTCCATTACCTGAGTCAAACATAACCAAGTATACGTACAACCATGGGGTGTAAGTAGGGTGTGATAATAATCCCCATATTATATCACCCAAATAATAAAAATATTATGAAATATAAGGTTACAAATAAAGCATTTTTAATATGTAAAGAAAAGTAGTGATAAATTCCATGAAATGCAACATTCTATTGAAAAGGGTTTTTAAACTAAAAGTTTTAGAATGCTAACTCATTTAGATAATAAAAGTTATATAAATTAATTTATATAAAAACACAATCTATTTCAATGGTAAATAACAAAAATCCAATTATCACCAAAACTGTGAACACCCATACAAATCTAGATTGTCTCGGGCCCTATGTACAACATACCTCAGTGTAAAGTTATCATGTCACAAATCCTTTCTCGTGCACGATCCACTAGTAAGAAACATACCCATAACCTAGTGGTCCCCCAAAAATATCTATATACTTTAGTTAGAGTTGTATTTATCCATTTTCTTAGTGAAATATGGACAAAACCCATCTATATCACTGGTCGTACAAGTACATATCCTCCCACCTAGGTACCCGGGCCTCCCCCTTTGTTCGAAAACAATTTCAGATGCCCACAGAAATCCATTTTCATATAAAACACCACTACTGATTACACACACAATACAGTATCTATACAAACTTTATACCACTTAAAACACACAACAATGAACTTTCATTCTCAATAAAACACTCTCTCAAATCTCAATTTGTTTTTCACCCCAAACTCTTCGAAATAACCACTTTTCACACCATGTGAATGTTTAAAAGTCACCAAAACAAAAATGGAATCCCAAAAACTTTCAATGAAACTAATAAATCAATTTTAGGGAATCCCAAAATTATATAAGAAGTGACATCATTGTAAAAAATCCATTTTTCACAAACATGGTACTTAAAGTTCATATAATTCACAAACACCCTTAAAATAGATTTTCGAAGCAACAACCAAATGCGATAAACATACAAAACAGTATTTTCATCCATAATACATTTCAATAAAATCAAATAAGAAATTATAGGGTATACCTAATGTAACCAACAAGATATTTCTATGAAAAACACCCAATTTCACATAAAAATAGCACTAAAAATTCATTTTCATTACAAACACCACTAAATTTTTTTTTGCAGCAATAATCAAATGTAATAAACATTAAAATACAATAAAAATAGTAGGATAATTCACAAAAAATTCATACACAATGGAATCACCTATCGAACATGTTAAAACCATGAATCCTTTGGGCGAAAACTCAATTGTACTGTCACTGCACCTCAAGGATGGTAGGTCATGCCTAAAAACAAAAAATTGGACCAAGAAACCCCAAGGGAAAACCCTAGGTTCAAAACCCTAACCTCTGGTCATTTGGGAATTCAGGGGAAAAATGGAAGAAACTTCATAGAAAGGGGTGGAACTTAGAGGTGGAAACACTAACTTGAGATTGTTTGATGTTCTTCCACCAAAACCCCCTTCAAAATGAATATCCAATTGAGTGTTTAGGTTCTTAGGAGGCTGAAAAGGCAGTAAGAGTTGAATGGGGGAAGAAAGGTTTGATTTCGGATATATCTTAGGACGGAAAAGAATTCATTTAACATTTTTTATGACCTAGACTTAGGCGCACAATATGTGTGCACGGTTTGGAAAAATATGCACCCTCCTTTCTCCCCTCAAAACATCTTCAAAATCCACCAAAGTTTGTGATGTATTAGGGAGACTTATGGCGGAATGTAAGGATAAAAATATATGAAATATTAGTACCTTTAATTAATAACTTGGGTGTGACAATATTCTAACTAATATACTTATAGGCTCAAACATGATAATAATATAGAAGATATTTTTTAAATATTAAATATGAAATACATTCTGTACATGAGATAATGTAAGAGTAAAGGCCACTCAGTAAGCAATAGATCCACCTTTCTCTAGGATTTCATATGATCCAATGAATGGTGGACTATGCTTCCCCTTCGTAAAAAAATGTATCACAAATTTCCATGGAGAAACATTGTGAAATATATGACCACCTGCCTCTAAATAATGATCTTTCCTCAGGTTATCCACCTAAATTTCTAGTCCACAATAAGAAATCTTCATGTGTCATTGAATCAACTGAACTTCTCATGAATTTATGCTACCAAAAATAGTCCTATCAACTTCTTTTCTCAAACTTATTCCCCAAAAGATAGTTTCCAAAACAACTTTCCATATAATGTCTCAAATTTTTCCATTTATACACTTGAATTAAAAAAATTATTATAATGATACTCAATCAAAAAAATATGATGACCGCAACTTCCCTAGTAATCCATTGAGCAGGAATGAAGAATAAAATATTTGGTTTAAATCATCCTCTAAAACAATCCAACAGATTGAGGGTAAAATGATGTACTAAAATTTAATTTAGTACCCAATGAATTCTAAATTCCTTATAAAAAATTGTATGTGAACTTGGGATCACATTCGGATACAATGGAATGAGTAAAACAATGTAAACTGACTACTTTGTTTAGATACATTCAAGATACTTTATCCTGTGACATTGTATCTTGAATGAGACGGAAATGTGAATATTTTATCTAATCAATAAATAATAAACCAAATCACATTGTTACCCAACTATGTCTTATGAAATCCCCCATGTAATACAATGATATATTTTCCCATTTCCATTATAGCACTGGAAAAGGTTGAACCACCCCCTTCAGTAATTTTCATTCTACTTTACCCTCCTAAAAATTCAAAAACATCATGGTAATGTCTGAAATATCTCTTTCAAATATATCCAACCATTAATACTTATAATTGTCTCTATACATCTGGGTGCTACCTGGATGGATGAAAAATAGAGAACTATGTGCTTCACTTAACAACTCCTTCCACAAATGGGAATCAAAATGATTACATAATATTTTTCTTTATCATAAAATACATTCTAAATAAATATTAATATCATGAAACTTACCCTTATTAATGGACTCTACCTTTTCCTATAATGATCAATACCTTTTATAAGATTTCTTAAATCTTTCTTAAAAATTTTACTATGTTTTATCCTGAAACAAAACACATGATGTACCCACATCTACAAATTCTATAAAAAAGTAATCAAATCATTAACCAAATATCCACATTCCAAACACAACATGGTTAATGTAGCATTAATTTTTCAACTCAAAGAATCATCCAATTTATTTTCATTTATAATATGAAAATGAATTGTGTAATCACAGTCCTTGATCAAATTTAGTCATCCTCTATGTCACATGTTAAATTATTTTTGGGTTAATGCATACTTCAACCAATTTTTTGAATATATTTCACTCTTGACACCAAAAAATGAAGCCTCCAACTATTTTGAAAAAAACCACTGTAGATAATTCAAACTCATGTGTGGGATAATCAATCTCCTGAGGTTTTTACATATATGAAAGATAAGAAAGTACATGATCATTATGCCTTAAGAAACAACCATGTACTTTCAATGAATAATTAATGTTGATACAAGTTCACCATTTCTGGATGTAAGGGACAAAATTAGAGTATTCACCAAAATAATTTTAAGTTACAAAAAAATCATCAGATGATTTTGTCCATATGAATTTAACTCAATTTCAAGTTTTCCTAGTTAGTTCAATTTAAAACAGAGTAAATATTTTGAAGAACAACTTCTAGTAACGCACGAAACCAAACAAATTATGAATCTATGTGATATTTATGGGACTTTGCAATTCTTTAACAACTTTTTGTAGATGTTCAAATAGTTATTCCATCTTTAGAAATGATATGACCAAGGAATGAATTTTTTTTCAACAAAAATTCCCACTTTATAAATTTCCCATATAGCTTATTTTCTTTTAGGGTTTGAGAAAAACCTTAAGTTATCTTTCATGTTCCCCATGAATTTTATAATATACCAAAATTTCATTAATAAACTCAATGAAATAATTTTCTATAAACTTCTGAAAAATTATATTCACAAGGTTTGTAAATATAGAAGATGCATTAGATAACCTGAAAAAAATAACTACATACTCATAGTTCTAATATCTATTCTGAAACACAATATTCAAAATGTTTTCATGCTACAATTTTAATTGATGGTAGCCCAAAATTTGGTCAACCTTCAAAATATACTGAGCTACCTATAAAAAATCAATTAAGTCCTCAATATGAGTCAAAGGATACTTATTATTAATATAGATTTTATTCAAGTATCTATAATCAAGGAAAAGTCTCATTCAACCATCTTTCTGCTAAACAAAAAACTGGAGCACCATTTATTGAAGTGCTAGGTAAAATGAAACTTTTTTAATAACTCCGATAATTGATTTTCAAATTCTAAATTTTCTACTTGATACAATGAATAAGGCGGTTTAAATATTGGGTAAGCATCAGGTTCTAAGTCAACAAGAAACTCAACATCCTGATTTAGAATAACACTAAAAAAATCGTCCTGAAATACATCCATGTATTCATTTACAACCAAAACATCACTAATTTGGCTAGTTTATGTATTATAAATAATATGATCTTGTGAAACTTCAATACCACCTTAATCAATTTTCCATCTTCCTCATATTTTATCAATGGCATGAAACCATTAAACACAATTTTCTAAGCTCTGTAATCTATCTTAGAATGATAAACTGAACTCTTGTCCATAGTAGGATTGATATAAAACTATATTATAGCTAGTTCAACAAGATTTTAATGAAGTACAATCCCAATGATAATAATAAGATGATTCATATAAATCATGGAAGCTCTAATACATCCACCAAAAGTTTCCACGAATATTTTTATCTTAATTTCATGAGGTGATATTCCCAATTTAATTTAATATTTTACAAATAATAAATAATGATATAATCCAGAGTCAAATAGGGTATTATCATAATTTGAATAAAAAAGTAGAATACCTCCCACCACTTAATTTGATGGTCTTACATTAACTATAGTAGTATAAAATTATTTTTCAATACCCTTATGTTTTTTATCATGATGATTTACATCCAGTGAAATTATCTATAAACATGAATAATGACCCAACTCATTACAAATAAAACACATCACTGTTGAATGGATATCAGTTACCCCATTTTTTGGTTGTTTGGGACACTTTTCCTCACAGTCATGAGCCCTGTTAATAAAATAAACACACCATAAACAATTCCCAGATCCCATCAAACATTCCATAAAATGTTGTTTTACACACTTTAAAACTTTTATGGGATTACATCTATACTTATTAACCATTTTGTTCTTTGATTCATAAAACATTAACCTTTTCTTATTGTTGTCATCTTGAGGAACATATGTGTCCTAAAAATCAATCCAAAATTTCATAGCACAATGAACAACTTTCACATAAATTTTAAATCATCATGCAGATAATGCTCTTAGTAAAATTGGTTTAAACCCTGAG
Source organism: Viscum album (assembly GCA_963277665.1). Taxonomy (NCBI): domain Eukaryota; kingdom Viridiplantae; phylum Streptophyta; class Magnoliopsida; order Santalales; family Viscaceae; genus Viscum; species Viscum album. The sequence goes on along the minus strand of OY728136.1, from coordinate 1,123,948,200 downwards.
TAAAATATATTAATTTTATTATCAGTGTCTTATATAAAATCCATCACACACATGACCAATCTTATAATGCTTTCTCCATATGCAGCTATACAATCATTATATTTCTACCTCAATTCTAGGATCTCTTTTTCCATCCAGAGTCAAAACATATTTGGCAAATATTTCTCACGGAAAATATCCTTAAAAGTTTTCCATTCCATAGATCCAAGATAATATTTCTATTGATATTATTAATCAATGAACACCATAAATCATCTTCACCTTTATAATGATAAATGGAAAGTGTTTCCTTTCGATGTTTTGAACATCCCATGACTTCAAATATCTTTTCCATATCATTGATCCATCCTTCAAATTCCATAGGGTCAGATAATCCAATAAAATAAAGGGTATGTTGCCTCAAGAAATTCTCCACAATAGACATGTTCCTTCATTATAAATTGGGTTCCTCTTTAGCATAGATACCACCATAATTTATAGCGTGTATCAATTTATCCATCAATGAAACATACAATTTTGTTCCAATTCCGACCATCTCAGGTGCTGATTTAGAAGAATGTTTTCCTCAATGTTCCTTCCCACTACAGCTTGCATATTTCCTCTTTGGAAAACCATTATAAACAGAATTAGTTTAGGAAAATCAGCATGGTAATCATTAATTCCTATATAATTTTTACTTAATAATAAGGTAAAATATATCAATGAAAATTTATTAAGAATATCCTAACATCTAAAGTTTTGCAAACCCACCTTTGATACCAATATTTAGGATATGACCTTAAACATTCCATAATCATGAGTTTTATCGAAAAAAAATTTCTTTCACATTGAGTATATTTTTAGGTTTAGAGTTTTTGATAAATTTTCCATAACACATTTATAACAATACAATAAAATATAATATGGGAACATCTGATTAGCATACATTTTTCAAATAATATTAAACTTTTAAAATAGTCTGTGATCTACTTTCATGATAATTATTCATGAATTTCAACTAGAATGCTTCTTTTCTCACACCCATCCTTAAAATCCTATGATTTTTTAAATGTGTGATGTGATAAAAAATCATATGAAGTGATACTCAATGAATAAAAACTATTAGTAATATAAAAAAATGAGAACTCATATAACTTTTACATTTATCTTAAATGTATATTAAGCATTTGAAATAAAATATTTTCACATGAAAAACAGGGAAATTGCATTTTTTCTCAAATAAAATTATTAAAAACTCATAGTAAGAATTTAGAAACTCTTCTCGATAATATGGAGAATCATATTCATAATACATTTTAAACCCATGTCTGAATTAATTGGATCCCAATTAAATCCATAACAGATCCCTTTGGTAACTCCATCCTTTTTTCTTACTATGACTAGGAACATTACCCAATTCATTGGAGAGATATCTGGTCACACCTATAGATTATTCTATAATGGGATCACTTAGAACTATCTAGTTCACCCCTTAGAATAAGTTTTAATGGGCTCACATAGTTCCATTTAGTCCCCTCAATCATATATTATATAATGGGATCACCTGAATCTATCCAGATCGTCGCATCATATAATTCTTATTTAGAAGATATTGGATAAAATATTTTATGCATGGACTTTTTCATCACAAAACATTTGAAAAAATTCTTTAAACTCGTAAACAAATCACTTTTATTAATTGAAATACCTTTTTTCTTTTAAAATATCATCTTTAATATAAAAACTACCTTTTATTTTGAAAAACCATTTTCAATTCCCAAATATCAAAAAAATATTAATGGTTTTTCATTTAAAGGAACATGAAATTATGAAAAGGAATATATATATATATATATATATATCACATAATAGTTATGGTTACATAAAAATTATTGTCACCGCATACGTTAATAATTTTTTTCCATTCGTCAAAACATTCCATAAAAAAATGAAAAAATATTCTTTTTATAAGTATAAAATTTTTATTTTAATTTATTTATGTCAATATAAATTTTTTATTAAAATCATTTTAAAAATCATCGATAAGGAAGAGAAATGGAGATTGAATGAAAAATATTAATAGATGATTTTTTAAGAAAAAGTTCGGTATCACTTTGGAAAAATTAGAATCAAAATACCCATCATTAAAAAAAATACGTTGAAAATAGATGATTTTAGGAGATCACATGTAAAAAAGTTTTTCTATAAACCATGTAAATTAATATAGCTATATGAAATCAATATTGCCTCAGTAAAAAGAGATTGAGATGAATCCCCTTACCTTGAGTCAGGTTTGTCACATGTGTCTTTATCCACCTAATAATAAACTTATGTTAATTATTTAACTTTTTTAGAACCTTTTTCAAGTTTCTTATTACTTTTTTTAACTTATATAAAATTAATATTCAGTTAAATAAAAAATTATATTGAGGTTATTTGTTTTAACCATATCCGGGCTATAAGTCAAAAATAAATTTGTTAGGCTAACTATAGTCAAAGAGTTGATTATTTAAACATTTATCAAATAATAATCTAGAAAAAATTATCGTATTTATTCATAAATTATAATATTAAAATCAATAACTAAATATGGTTAAGAAAAATGAACTAACATTACGATCATTGAGATGATAGTCCATTTGTAGGCTTAAGTAATGTTTACATTTTTAAATGATCATTATGAAAAGAATGTAAGTAATATTTTTAAATTGTAGAATAATAATTATATAGTAAATAGATTATTATTAAATCATTTATAATTACTTATATCATTGTTATGTTTTGGTAGTAAAAAAAGTAATAACATCACTTCAAGGTGGCGATAGTCCACTCGTCCACAAACGACGTTATCACTTTTTCAGTGAGGGAAAAGGTATGAAATAAAATGATATATTATACCTTAAAGATGATAAATATATCATGAATATCATAAATATGTCATGTATGTCAAATATATTCATTATATTTATTCTTATCACCTTTTATGCAATGTGTTAGTGAACAACGAATCAAATTTTTACTCAAGGTGGTAGTCTGCAATACACATGAGTAACGTTATCATATCCCTTACTAAATAAAATATAAAAAGGGTATGTATGATATAATTAATTTTTATGTATACTTATGTTATGAATATAATAGATAAAGATTATATCGATCGTTATAACCAAATGTAGGAGGTAGTAATGGATAAAAATGACATCACTCCGTGAGGCGATAGTCCACCGTAGACACGAATGATGATTTCATAATCCATTTAATGACTGTTTTCATTGGTGTAGTTAGTGACCTTAATAGAAAAAAATATCATTATATTAATTTTATTTTTTACATTATATCATTATTTTATAATAATAATTTAAGGGGGTGGAGGAGGAAATAAAGTAAAACACTCATTGATGAATGTTACCTCTTCTTCAGGTATCTTCTTTTAGTTTTGCATGAATGCCTTCACTAGTTAGATGTATTCAAAAATTGAGGAATATATTATGATATTATAGAATTGAATAACTTATTTGGGTAGGTCTGTTACTAACTAATTGGTTTTTACGTGTAAATTGAGGAGGAGAGGTGGTGGACTATTATAAGGGAGGCGAGTGGCATACTGGTAATTTTTTTTAAACATTGAATTACACCCATGTTGTTTTCATGTCACCCAACCCCAATAATTTACAAAAAGTCAAGAATATAATTGAAAAGGTAAAAATATTTCTATAAAAGTGGGTTTTGGAAAAGTTCCATGGCTATTCAACCCTTAAGTTTAAATTTTAACCACTAAATAAACATGTATTACCTTAATCACTATACTTAATTTTTATTATTTTCACTAATCGCTAAATTTTAAATTATTATTTTTCAATATATGGAATCTATTTTTTGAATTAAATTTATAGAAATTTAAAATTATTATTTAATATTAATACACTAAAGGAGGCGAGACAACAAGTTTTTAAGAATGGTATTTTTTTTAAAAAGTTGATTCTATATTAACTCTATTTCTAATAATAATTAATCTACAACACTAAATTGATATTTATTGATATATATTATATATATTTAATTTAAATCATACCTTTATAGTGATTATTTCAATTAATTAAAATGTATGGACTTTATTTTTTTGAAATAGTTTTTAGAAATCCTGGATTTTAAATGGAAAAACAAACATATACTAAAACCCTATATAACTTTGATTCAATAGAAATTAAGGGGTTTAAATATAACTAAATATTACATTGGTTACATTAAATTTTATTCAAAATATATTGGGAATTTAAAATTACTTTTTTTTAAATGAATGTCTTTTTAAAAAAACTGGTATTTTCCCCAATTTACTAAAAAATAAATATTTCCGAAAAGTCCCACAATTTAACCAAAGTAAAATTGGATATTTTTATTATAATAAAGAAGTTAATTTTTTAAAATTTAAATTCTAAAATTTATAAATTAGTATTTTAATTAAAACCTTATAAAAAATTTTAATTAAACAAATAATTTGTGAATAAAAATTACATAATATATTTATAACTATTATAACATTTTTATTTATATTAATAAATAATAAAATCTATTTATTATAACTTTTCCTGGGTTGTTACAATCTGGTGCACCCCATCATATAACTTGTAACAGTCTCACCCAACACTATTTGGGCCACCCCGTCATATAAGATTTACAAGATTTAGATGAATATATATAGTGCCTTAATTTTAGTGTAAAACTCATAGAAAGAATCATTATTCCCTTTATGAACTACTTAACCCATGTATAAGAAACAATCTTCATAAAAATATCTTTGGAATAATCATAATAAATCTAGATAAAGAATGAGGATGGTATCATTAAAAAAATAATCCAAATTAATAATAAGTTGCAACAAGGTATGTTGATGTTGATGAATGAAAATACAATTAAAATATCAATAAAAATATTATTTATGGAAATAACCTATTCATTTTGAGAATCACTTTTTAAAATATAAAACATTTTTAAAATACTTTTATGTTCAAACTAATTTCACAAAATAAATATCTCCATAATATTATGCAAAAAATTTCTGTTTAAATAACATTGTAAAATTGAAAATGGATCTTTAAAGATATATTAACCACATAGGTAGTTAAATATGTAGATTTCATAAGGAACATTATTTGTCAAGGTAAAATGGTGTGCAAAGTTCGTTGTTTTGAATGAAACAAAAATATTCCTTTGAAAAAATAAAAAAGAAAAATTGGGAAAAAACAAATTCAATAAATAATTGTAAAAGGATGAAAACATTTTTTAAAACATTTTGGAATAAAAAAAATTGTTGGCCGAAGAGACCATTAGATTCATATTTTCTTAAAAAAATATCAATTTTTATAAGTAAATGGGATAGGGAAAATGGTAATATTTAATTAAAATATCTTTAATAACTAGAGGGAAATAAAATTAATTATTTTCATATGATATGTATTATAAGATCTTAGCATTGGACGCATAGTCATAGACAATTCCGATTAACAATGATATTGTAACATAAGACATGTACCTGTTTTGTAACATTGAATCATAACCCCCAAGAAAAAATATCCTTAAATGAAACATATATTATAACTAAACTAATTACAATTATGATACAATATATCTAAGGGGAATTATATATACCTCATAAAATATGAGAGACATAAAACGTAATATATGTCTCAAAGAAGGAAAATTGAGTAAAAATCCCTCACTACTTTGGTAACATTGAAATCGTAATCAAAATCAAAGAGATATCTGAAAATTTATATTTAAATTACCATGAATTGACATATAATAACGATACAAGAAAATCATGTGTATTATATACATCCTACAAAAACAATGTGGGGAATATGGCATTCATTTCACATAAATAAAAGAGATGTGAGAAAAACCTTACCTTGAGTCTGGTTCATCAAAATTTATCATTATCATACTAAATAATAAAAGTATGTTAATTATTTACTTTATAGATAACTTTTTTTAGGATTATTATAAATGTTATTTTACTTATTATCATGTTATTTAAAATTACTTAATCAATTAGTTTTATGTCAGATGTCTTGTCCATATTTGGGTAATGTATTAAAAGTGACACTGGTATGTTTACTATGGTAAAAGAGGACCATATTTAAACATATAAATAATAATAATCCTTAAATAGTTATCATATTTATATATCAATTATACTTTTAAAAACAATTGGGAAATAGTCTTTCGAAAAATGAAATAACATTATGATCATGGAGATAGTATGTCGTACGTACGGATGAGTAATGTTTCCATTTTCAATGACCCATATGGAAAGAAATTAAGTAATATTTAATATTTAGAAAATTATAAAATTATAAAAAATAACATATTATTTAGTTATATATACTTATATGTATAAATATTGTGATGTGGTGGTGAAAAAAGAATCACATAATGTTTTGGAGGTGATAATCCACACATCCACGAATGACGTTATATTTTATTTCAGTGAGTGAAAAGGAAAAAATAAAATGATACATTATTTTAAAATATTGATAAATATTTCATTAATATCATGAATATTTCATGTATTTAACATATATTTATTACCTTTACCCTTATTAACATCAATGTATAGTGTCAGTGAAAAACGAAAAGCATCGCTTCGTGAGGTGGTAGTCTACCGTACTCATAAGTGATGTTATCAGATCCCTTATGAAATGGATGATAAAATGTTATATATTATAAAATTACTCCATATGTATAGTAATGTTATAAATATAATAACCCAAATTTGTATCCATCATCATTCCAAATCGTTGGAGGTGGTAATGGAAAAAATAACATCGTCACGAGGTTGTTGTCCTTCATACACATGAACAATTAGTTCGAAATATATTTGACGGAAGTGTGTGTGGTTTTAGGTCCTATAATTAAAATAAAACCATCTAAATAAATGGAAGATAATTAATTTATTATATCTTCATGGTATAATAATATGTCAATGGGTTTAGAAATAAATATATCATAAAATCTCGTGGATGAATATTACCTCTTCTTCAGGTAACTATTTAAGTTTGAACCAATTGCCTTTATTGGTTGAATTTGTTCATAAAATAAGGAACCTAGGATGATGGAAATTAATTTATGATGTTTTCTATCATGTATTTCCCAAACATAATATGATTTATGTTTTCAATAAGTGAGGATAGGGGTGGCCTTTTATAAGTGGGGTGAGTGGCACACTTATTATGTTTTAGAAAGAGAGAATTACATCCATGTTTTTTCTTGTAACCAGGATAAAAGTATAATCTATTATTGACCATATAAAGAATAACCTATAAATATTTTAATATTATGGGATTTTTCAAATATTTGAAACATTTTTACACCTTATATTATAAGTTTTCTAATAGATAAACTCATTTTGACAATATTTATTGAAATTCATTTTATCCGTTTTCACTAATCATTATGGTCAATAACTATGTTGGAATATATTAGAAAATATAAATTATTAGGATTACAAATATTTAACCCATTTTTATAAATTCTATTCATTAAAGTGGAAGAATTTAATTTAATATTAATCTTGCACACGTAGTGAGACTGCGAGTTTTTAAGAAGAATTTTTTATTGAAAAATATGTTTTTGTATTAACTATATGACTAATAATAATAATTTTATGAAAATAAATTAATATTTTCTAAGATAAATTATATAAATTTAATTTATAACATTCCACATTATGTGTTATTTTAATTAATTTAAATGGAGAAAAATTAGGTATTTAAATATAGTTTTTGTAAATACCCATTTTTAACCCAAAACAAATCTTATACTAAAAAACAATATAAATTTGATTAAAAATAGTTAATTGAATTAAATATAAATAAATAATTAATAGTTTATTTTAAAATATGTTAATAATATATTGGGACTTTTAAATTACTTATTTTATTAAAAAGAAACGTCTTTTTACAAAAAAACTGGTATATGTTACTTTTCACAGAAAAATCATTATTTTTTCAGAAGTCCCAAAATTTTACCCAATGTATATTTTAATATTATAATTAAAAAATAAATTTATTTTTATTAAATATTTATTATAAAAATTTCAAAAAATATTTTTAAAATAAGTGGTCCATTAAAAGGCGATAAAAATGCTTTTATGAAGAAATTCAGTTTGAAGCATAATATTGAATTTATATTTATCTTATCTCTAAAAACATATATGATGTTTTTTGAACATTATATTGAAAATATAATATATGACTTTAATTAAAATAATCCAATAAGAGTTATTTGTTTTATTTATTATTATAAAACACACTTGTTTTCATTAAAATATTTTTCTAGAAAAATATTTCCTTATATTTTCAAAATGGATTTATTTTCATTTTTAATTAATTATACACCAAATAATTAGTTATATATAAGTGTGTTGAACATATTTTCATAATTAATTTAGTAATATTCATACCCTCTATTCCAACCTCTTGGTGATAACTATCATATTAAATAATAATAATGTGTTTTGTTTAAACTTAGTGTTGTGTATAACACAAGCTAAACATGATATTGTGTGTAAGACAAGAAAAACTTAGTGTTTTGTATTATTATGCTATAGAATATAGTTTAATTATTTTAATAAATCCGATTGTTACATTAATGGTTGAAAACTTCTCAATAATTTCTTAGCTAAGATCAGGTCCCATAATCTTTCACTCTCCAACTTAATCCCAACATGTCGAATCTTAAAACCACTTCCAATATAGATCCTTAAAAGGTTTTATTTGAATTATATAATGGAAAAAAATATGATAACTCTAATAGGTGTAGATATTGATCCCAAATTCCATGTAAATCCATTGAATAAGATATCAACATATCCACTAGAGTTTGAATGGTTCTTTCAGACTGAACATCTGTTTGGGGGTGACAAGTGGTGCTAAGATCAATTATATATCTAACAATTGATAAAGGAATCTCTATATTAATGAGTTAAACCTCACATCTTAGTAAGATAAAATAGATATATCAACTTTATAAATTCTTAACACTTCCCTTATGTATAACCCAGTAAGTTTATCAAGAGAAAAATTTTCCCTGATATAAATGAAATAAACAAACTGGGTAAGGCGATCGACTACCAACACAATAAAGTTACTCAATTTAGGTGTCCCAGATAGTCCTATGATGGAATAATTGGTTATGTTTTCCAATTTTAAAACTAGTATGTAAAATTGTTTCATCATACCCTTAGAATTTTATTGTTCAGCCTTGACATTTTGGCATATAAAACATCATGGTACAAATTCTGCAATATCCCTCTTCGTGTTGTCCAACCATGAGTTTTTCTTAAAATCATTATACATATTTGTGATTACTAGATGAATAAATATGGGTGATGAGTGAAAATTATCCAAAAGTTTCCTCTTCATTTATTGTGTTTATGGGACATTTCTTTAGATTCCAAACCTTATAACTCTATCGTTAAAGAAACTCAACTCAAGAGTATTAACTTCCTTTTTCTAAATCACCTCGACATCATTTTATGCCACGTTGATCCTATTAATAATGGATGTTTGATAACTTATTTAATTAATATAGAATAATGATCATATAATTATTTCCATGTCCATCCTCTTTATATGTAAGATGATTGGATCCCTTGCAATATGAATCATGAATAGGGTTGTAGGATCATTTCTACTCAAAGAATCATCCATTTTTTTCTCCTTACTAACACTCAAATAGATTATAAGTTATAATCCATTATCATATGTAACCACCTTATTTGAAGCATAATGATATCCTTTTGTGTGAATATATACTTTGTAATTTTGTGATATATATATATCCAAATTCTCCCTGTAGATATAATGCCCCCAATTCTTCAGTGTGAAGATAAATATAGAAAATTTTTGATCATGTGTTGGGTAGTTATGCTCATGGATACTTAATTGGTGAGAGGAATAATCTATCAATGATTCATCTTGAATTTGTAAGAAATCTAATAATTTTTTGAACACATCATTGTAGATCACAAATCCTTCCCTAGTGGTGGAAAATGTGAGCATAAGTATAGATATTAGCCTATACATAATACCTTTGATGATTTATTCGCATTAATACTTCTATAAAAACATCACCCCCTCATGATTCATCTTCATTACATGTATTTAAAATCATGAGAAATTTATAAAAAATTGATTATAGTACTAATATAATTCAAATAAAATGTGCATTTATATCATAGAGTTTTTCATGGGTCATCCTTTAATTGCCTCTATTTTTTTGAGGATCCAAATATATCCCTTTGATGGGGATAACATTCCCCAGTAATGTTACTTTTTTCATCCAAAAATAATAGTTACCAAACTTTTCATACATCTTTTCCTTCTATAATGTAATTAGTGCAGCGTCCAAATTCTCCCCATGTTTATCCTATCTTTTAGAGTATATATAAATATCTTTTATAAAGAAAACAATGAATTTTCAAGGTAATCCATAAGTACTATATTCACTAAATCCATGAATATTTTTGTAGAATCAGCGAGTTCTAATAAAATCACTATGGACTTGTTGTTCTCATACCTTGTATGAAAATAAGTCTTGAGAATAACCTATTTCTTGAACTATACCTGAAAATATCCCAATTGAAGATCCACATTATAGAATTATTAGGCTTTACAAAGCTTATTAGACAATTCATACATATGTGGTAGAGGTTAATTTTTCATTACAGGTATTTTTTTTTAATTTCACAATAATAAATGTAGATGTGCATTTACCCATCCTTCATCTTTACTAAGAGTACTATTGTACCACAAGGTAAATCACATGGACATACAAACCCTTTATTCTGATTTTCATGTAGTTTCTTATTTAGCTCATCGATTTCAAATATGGATTTTATATATTTATTATTGGTAATTATATTTTCATAAAGTATAAGATCGATCCAGAAATCAATATTTCGATTATGATGAAGACCATATAATTCACTGGGAAACACATTAGTGAATTCCCTTACAATATGAATTTCATAAAGGATTGTGTTTCCTTAATCACAACCATTTGAGTGACATATGATTTCTCAAAAGTAAATAATATCCATGATTGATATTATTATACCAAATTAGATTCATCCACTTCCTTGTACATGTATATAATCAAAGGTTGATTTGAGATATGGAGGGTGATTTCATTCTCTCAGTATTTTATGTTCTCTCTGTACAATGAAATATGATCCATGCTTAGAATATCATTAAATTTTTATAAAGGGAGTATCATAATTTATTCTAGGAAATTCATCCAACAAGTTTACATAGTAAAGAATTTATATACTTTATATACAAATAATTTCAATGTTTTTTATTCTCACTGATACCTCTACTTCCATATGTTGAGTTGGTGATCGAAGAGTTTTAAAAAAACCTGCATGATATGAATGAATGTATAGAAAAAAAATCAAGTACTATGTTCACTATCATTGAATGAATAACTATTAAGATCCACCTCATAAGTTGTGTTGGAATAAGCTCACCCTTTCTCTTTCGGCACTGGAGGCATTAGTCATTGATAACCCTTTTATTAGTGAATTTATTAATATAGTGTCTGTCTTCTTTCTAGTAGAAACATTGGATAATAGGATGAAGGTTGACTATAGAATTACATTCATCCATCATATTTATGGGATTATCCTATTGTAAATCGCTACCTAGGATCCCATTTTTCTGCACCTATGGAATTTTTTTATCCATTTCAAACAATTTCTATGATCCATATCCCCACACATATGATAAGTGAGATATTGGAATTTAATTACCCCATTACACTTTTTCATCACACCTATATAATTAAAATCAATTATCTACTTATTATCTCAAAAACCATGAGACCCTTGAGTTTCAATGATATTGATTTTAACTTTAAGGTAATATCATTCAATTTCCTCATAGCTGTCAAATATTTGAATCACCAATACATTTCCTATACTCATCTTTAGCCATTTAGTGAAGTGGTAAACATTAATTTCATGAGAAATGACATAGTCGGAGGTGTGTAATTCATGTCTTGTGAATTTTTCCTTATACAAAATAATGGACTCATAATCCTTTTTTCTTGAGTGAATGTTAATACCCATCCATTTTATTAGAGAGTTTTTGAAGAAATTATTTATCAAAAACATTTTTTGGAATAATTTCCACTCCACTACTTTGATCTCCACCTCATGATTCATATGTTTTTATCAATTTCGATATTATTTTTATCCTCCTCCTACATATGATAAAGATAAAACATGACCTTATTCTTATCAGAGAATTTATTTATGGAGAAGACCCTTTCAATGGATTAGATTCATTGTTCCATGATTAAAATGTCAGATAACCTAATGATATTTTTGAGTCCCTTGTTACAAAAAGGCTTCAATTACAACTTAATTTTCTTATGAGGGTGTGGGATTTCCCTCTAATTCTAGTTTATTTTTAAAACATGGGTTAATTGAGAAATTATTTCAATGAATTTCCTGACTCCTACCCCCCATCAGGTTATACATCTCATTTGGGTAGTTAATATATTTATCATCACCCTAGTTATTAACTTGTTTCCTCTTATTTATTGTCCATTAATAAAAATAATGGTAAATCAGGGATGATTATTTTTAAATAGTTAAACAAATAAAAATGGAATTATGATAATTAAAGGGAAAACTCATAAATGACTTATATTCCTTAACCTATGAATTTTTTGTTTCAATCTATGTTATCAATGAACTATTTACCTGACATAAATTATTATAAGAATTTTTTTCATCTTAATAATGGTTCATAATGATATTTTGAATGTATGAAAGAATATCCCCTAGGACTTTCAAATAATGCATACAGTAAGACACCTTTTCATACAGTAGGTTATGATTGAGTCAGCCTAATATATAGTTTTTTTTTGTTTTTACCCAAAGGTACAACTATGACCAATCCCCATCCACTTTTAGTTTCGTAATAATGATTTATTTTCATGAAACCTAATTAATATATACATTTACATAATTTGGAGATGTTTTCCAATGTTTATTATTATCCCTAAGTCTTTCATTGGAATTTTATAATTCTAATCCTCAGAAATAACTAGATATTCCTCTGATACCAACTATGTAAAATCGTATCTTTTAGAAACATTACTTAATGATTTTATGGAAAATGATACAATTTATACAACCCTATATGATTTTGAGGCCTAGTGACTTTGGGTAAATTGGTACATAGAACAAAAACATGAAATATATATACAAATACATAAAGTAAAACTACATAACATGCCCCTAAATTTTCTTCATCTTCTAAAATATCACAGGATAACCTAGAAATGTTTATAAGAAAGGGGTGAGATATAAAGGCCTGTAATGGAATAAAAAAAAATAACATGATAAATGTAGTACATATCAATAAAGTATAATAGTGAAGATAATCATAAACTTGAACATAGAATCAACATATAGGTTGATAATATAAAGGCAACATGGTAATAAGAAAATAAAATAAAAAATGAAATAATAAGCATAAGTCAAGTCTAACTACCATGAAATAATAAAATAGTATTCATATAATAAATTAACATTAAACTTAAATGAATCTCATTTGATAAAACATTTCCCAATTCATTGGAGGGCTATATAATTCTAGTCCAACTTTTCACATTCAAATTTTGTACATGCATAAGTTTGCAACAGAGATCATAAAATATAATGATGTATTTCATCACTTTTATCTAATGGTTAAGGAGTTTAGGTTATATACACAGAATTAATAATAAAATTAATTATAGGTGCATCTATTTGAATACCCATTAGTGTAAATGGGGTTGGGTTTTCCCTACAAAAATATTTGTCCTGGAAAATTGTAGGATAATTTGGGAAGTATGATAGGAGTACATAAAGATTCAAAAAAGGGTTTAATGAGAGTTAAAGAAGACTATAATTACTTTTTTATCATTAGGAAATTATGTGGGATGTATAAAAAAATATCCCAATAGTAATTTTTTTAATCAAATGGCATAATATAAATAATGTTCTTGAATAAAGAGCTGGAGGGGATCCCTTACCCTGATTGGGTGATTCAAAAAGATTGGGAGGGTCTTATTAAGAGTTATAGGATACCATGGGAGTTATATAGAGAGTTAATGGAAATGCAACATCTTGTTATAATGGTTTTTAGTGATGAGGAATGGGATATTATATGGGGTTTTAAATAAAAAGAAATTAAAATTATATATTAATTTATAAACATTGGTTTTGGACTCTATAAGATAAATTAATCCAAACCAGAAGCCATAACACGCTTTTGGACCATGGTTTCTACCAAATATGATTTTTTTTCATTATTTTATATAAAAAAACCAAAATACTTAAAATAATACCCTTGGTTATGTGGAGGTGACTTATGTTCATAAATAAATAATTTTATTATATTAAGATATTATATAGATTTTGGAGGATTCATTAAGAGTTCATAAAAATAGTAAAATAACATAAAAAACACATTATTTTAAATTTGAAACATTATTTTAGTCTTAAAAACTCTTTATAGTATTTATTACATCACTTTTCATAATTTATTTTTTCATAACACATACTGTACAATTATAACTTATTTATTTTTTAGCCAAAAATTCAATTGCCTCAAAAAATTATGAAAAAACACCATTTGATAATTTCAATATAATGGTTTCAAAAATAATATTTATTTTTTCAAAATAATTCTATAAATATAATCTTTTACACTTTTAATACAAAAATCACTATTTATATAGGAATGATGGGTTTTTATAATAATATTTTTTTTCAGATCCTTATAAAAATTATATTTAAATTTATAAAATTATATTTTCATTTATATTAAATAAAAATTATTTTATAGTAATATTTAATTAAAATTTCATTTTTAAAAAATTTAATGAAATCATTAAAAATATTTTCTTGATTGAAACTATAGATTTCCAAAAAATACAATTTTTATTTCATCATATCAAAACCTATTTTTTTTCAAACATTTTATTCAATCATTATAAAGTAATAAAGGATAAATATAAAAAATATTTTATTAAAAAATAACAATTTATATTGCCAAGGAATAGATAAATAGAACATTATTACACCCATTAATTCTCTAACGGTAAGGTGTGAAATGGTGAGATATTCATAAGGTGGTTTAAAAAACATGTTTGAGATGTGATCTTGATGATCTCGAATTTATTCTATAAATGGTTTCACTGATTATTTAGTTATTTAATGTTTAATTGTGTTTGATCAGTGTTAAAACAAATTGATGTTATATCCCTCACAAGATTAAGTAAATGGGATTCATATGGAATGATCATACTGGTCAAAGCCATCACTTCCTTTTTTTATATCAGTTGGATTTATCATAACATATATATACTAATAATATAATAATAGAATAATTACTATACAATCAACGATTTTGATACTTAATGGACTTTTAAATCTAACAGGGTATAATTTATAACAGTCCAAAATGAGAAACATTTACTATAATTTAATTTCTTAATAATTATTCTACTCATTTAAAAAGGGAATTTCATTTATAAAAGTTCGATTATTTCACAACATTATAATCTTTTTCTCTAAGGATAAAACACATAATGGTGGGAAAAATCTATCACCCTTTTTTTAATGTATGTGTTTTATTAGGTATATTTAATTTTTGTGGTGTCTTAAATTGATTTCTGGAGGTCTAGGATGGGTGCATGGAAGGAAACTGATCTTTGAAAAATCTAAGATTCCCCACCCCATGGTGGTATGTAATGTAAAGATTATAGAACATTACATGGGTTTAGTCATGATAGTCTACAATCATGGTGTGTCATTTGGGTTTAGAGACACCACCATTTCCTAACACTGGGAGATTCTTAATGTGTACTTCCACATTATGTTCACCATTGAGGAAGTTCGACTTTACATCCACATAGAATATATTTTATTATCTTTGAGAAAATATAGTAACAAATATCTAAACAATTTAAAGTCTAACAACTAAATAAAATTTATCTTTCGTGTTTATAACTTTAACTTGAGAATATCCTTTAAAAAATCATTGTTTGTTACTTATCACTAATCCCTTCTCAGTCAACTAATTTTGAAACACCTTACTATTACAATAACATTATTTATTTCTAGATTATGAACCAAATAATTGGATAAATACTTCTCTGTATAAACCAATTATTTATTCATGGCATGGGTCCAGTCATGTATCTTTAATTTTTCATTCACACTCATCATTTAAAATTAGAAATCAATGATGTGTAGAGTGTTATATATAAATATATCATTATATTAAATGTTTTCACATGATAAATAATGATGTTATAAACCCCAACTTACTTTATTAACCTTGTATGATGTAATTTTAAACATTATTTTAGACTCAATAATTCTAAATCAAAATATTTTTCATACCAATCACTTGAATCTTCAACATTTCAAGAAATTACAAAAAAATTAAAAACATTTAGTCATCATCTCGATCTAATTTTTAAAGTCATATTTATTATTCACACCCTTAAATTTATTGTTCTGATTCCTTCACATCCATAAAATCATAAACCATTCCATATTTCTTTTTTAAGTAGTAATATCCCATTTCATTTATTGAATATACATGAAAAATACATTAACCACTTTTTCCTCAAAATTTCCTATATTTTTACCCTTTAAATTTATGATATATGAACTACCAAAAAACATAAAGTAAGATAATCTAAGGATTTTCATGTAATACATATAATAAATAGATATATTAGAGTTCTATTATATAAGAAATGATTTTGAATATAAATCATTTTACCAATAACTTTATTCTCAAATAAATAATCAGATTCATGATCCACCCACATGTTTTGTGTTATATCAATAACAATTTAATTATTTATCTCAAATAAACCATATTTATATGATATATGGTGTAATGTTCACATAGTGAATACTATAATTCAATAAGGATGGTTCAAAATTTTCATTTCATTATTCATCCTTATAATCTGAATGAAATCACTCTAAGGAATAACAACATTACTTATAATAATATTCTTAAAATTCATTAACCAATTATATTACATATATTTGTGTCTGACGAACATGATTTATTTGATTTCAATAAAGTCAACAATAAATAAGATGAAATATTTATGTTAATTCATTGATTTATTTTTCATCAAACCATATATATGTATAAACAAGTTATAAGTGATGAATTATTTGAATCAGTATCAATTTAGGTGAATAATTAGAAATATTTACATTTTATACATCTAGTAAATTACCAATTTATCTCCCTTTTAATAAATTTTACATTAAAATATTTATCTAGTCAGGTAAATTTTATTCATGATTTTTTGACCAATACAGACATAACTTTTATGCCACAACAAATTCTCCTCCATTATTTCTTAGTAACGTAAATTTTTTGATTCTCATACATAGAATAGGACACACCTATTTTACATCCCTTATGTTATAACATATCCATATCACAGTCACTACACAAAACATTCATCTTTCTAAAATATCACTTCATTTAATTTATCACATGGTTGTAAAAAAGTCATCATGTTTCATTCATGACATAAAGAAAGTGATTGATCATCGACTTTAGATTATTATCTAAAATTTACCATGATTAAATACCTTTGATTTTGTGTGAAACATTATTAAAAAATATTTTTGATCATTATTTACAATTATAAAATCTTTTGAGTAGCCTTATACATATGGATGATCATATTTTCTATGAAAATTTTCTTTGGGGGGGGGGATTGGAAATATTTTGTGTGATTTTAGAGGTGGAAGGAGGAAATGAATTTTTATATTTTTTGAAATATAAATTTTAGGGGAAATCACTCCAAAATGCTTTAACAGAGTGATATTGTTTTTTCTAAATGTAAATGGAGAAGAAGAGTTACTTCTATATGTTATGGTCTCATCATTATGCTATTTTTGTGAGATCATTCTATGATGAGTTATATTATAACATTAATATTAGTATATGATTAGCTTTTGTTACATTGGGTTATTGTGTTAATACCTTGAAATTTTTTCTTATGTCATAATTTTTTCAAGAGCCTAAAAAAATTAAGAGTTGAGTCAGTTTTGAGATTTAAATAAGGGAGATCGTTGTACCATGAATCTTAAGGGACTATTAAATTAAAAATACAAATAACATTTTAATGAAATGTACCTTGGTATCATTAATTTAAATATTCTTTTTACATGTTATGAGGTGAAGACCATGCCGTGGGTTTTAGTAACCTTATTGATCAACCTTGTTATATAAAAACAGTTAGTCATTAAATCATGATTATTGAGGTTTAGTTTTTATTAAAAATTCAGATGGATTCCTAAAATATTATTAATTTTTTAGATATATTTTAATTTTATTCCTACTTTGGATCATTTTTAGGGAATTTTAGCATCCTTAGTGGTTTTTAAAACCCTTAAATTCATTTGATTTATGTCATTGATATTTAAGATTCCCTTTTATCATCACTATTTCTTTAGTCCATGTTTGTACTTTTTTAGGAAGTTATATAAGGGATTTTTTCAGTTTTAATGGGGCTCGGTTGATTTAATTCATGGTTAATGATGTGATATAGTTTTTTAAAATATCTTTTCAAGAATCATCTTTAATTTTTATTAGTTTATTATCTATATTGATATTTTAAATCTTCATTGGCAGTAGGGTATTTCAATATATCTATTTTATTTCTATGTTAAATGCGGGTTATCATGATTTAGTTTTCTTTTGGTAAATATATTATAATGACCTAATAAATATAAATAATTAAAATATAAAAATTGAAGGGAATATGTATTTTTTTATAAAAATTGTAATTCCATGATAATTTATAAGAGTTTTTACACGTTTTTATATTATGAATGGTTCTTTTAATTCTGTAATGTTATTGATGTGTTGGACACATACTTAAATTCAATTAATATTTTAAATTTTGTAATAGAAAAATATATGAAATATATAAATTATTATTTGAAATTGTAATTATAATAAATAATTGATAAATAAATGATGTTTTTGGAGAATAAAGAATTTTTGTCTATTGATGTGTTTATATTTTTATATTTCAATGATATTGGTGGTTTTACTATATTTTTTTTATTGTGGTGAAAGAATATGTGTTTTTTATCTTTTTTTTATTTCATTATGTGATTAATGTTGGTTAGTGCAATTATTAATGAAGAGGTGGTAGAGAAGTTGTATTGTGGTATTAGTTTGGTTCAGTGATGTGATAGTGTGATAGGTTGATGTGTTTGTTGTAATAATTTATTGGGGATACAGAAGTATCTAAAATTATTGGAATAAATTTAATATAGTAGAATAGGAATGGGTTGTGTGGAGTTAATGATGTGGTGAAATTGATAAAAAACAATTGGTAGTAATGTTATGTTTTAGTTGAAATATAAATTTCCATAAATTCAAATTCAATATGGGGAATGTAATTTTCTAGTATTAATGTGAATAAAAAAATAATTTAGTCAATACAAGTTAAATATGGGATTGTTTATTTTTAAATAAAAAGGAAAATATGTCTATATATTTCCTAGTTCTATGTATTATAGTCCTATATTGATGTGAGTATAATGATATAAGTGGTTGATGTTTTTAGACGGTGATGACCTGATAAGGGCCTATAATTTGGGAGATATTTTTGGAGGAATTGACCTGAGGATAGGATTGTGTGTTATTCAAATATGTATCTCATTATATTTTTTTTATTTCTAAGCATCACCACTCATGTTTGGTAACATGACTAATGTCCATAAGAGGTATTAGGTTTTGGGTATTCCCTTCAACATTCAGGATTTGGGTAATATAAAGAGATGACTAGTCCCCCCCACTTCCCTATCTTCCATACATAGTATTGTTATAATATAGTGGCATATAATTTTCCTATAAGGCAATGATGTTGTATTATAGTAGTAATATGGGTATGCGATATGTGGTTGTGTGTGTAGTTATTGATATGATGTGGTATATGGTTTGAATATTGATATGGTATATCTTTATTTTTGTGATATAGTTATTTGGTTTATGGTATGTGGATATAAAATGAGACAATTAAGATATATTCTAGTGGGATGTGAGGGTGATGAAATTAGTGGGAATGTGGGTATAATGTACCATACTTAATAATTTTTTTAACATTATTTTAATATATTATTATATTTTTTTTCTTTTTGATTCTTGGTGATATTTGGTTATAGTTGGCCTTGTGATTGGAAACAAGCTTGTTTTGAAATTTATTTATTGAGGATTCAATGTGTTTCTTTCATATTTTTAGTAGAGTTTCTAGATAGGGTCATACTTTGTATACTTATATTCTCATCCTTATCTTTAATATTTTTTTCTTATATTTTCAATATAGAGGTTGTTATTGGGATTGGAATTAATATCTCTATTTTTTTGTGATAGTTTTGTCTAGAGTCACTACTATAAGAGTTCCATTTTGTATTTATTTTCTTGATTTTTTTATGTATAAAATTTTAAATATTGTTTTTTGATTTATGGGTTTTATTTTTATTCAATGGATTTTATTGGTGGTCTTTTTTTATTGTTCCACATATTTTGAGTAAAATTACTCCTATAATGTGTCATTTATTATGTCATTTCTAGTTACAAACTCGTTTCCCATTACACATGGACTTCATGTGTCCAACTCTACTTTACTATTAATATTGGAGTGGCTCTAGAGGGATATGTAGTGATAGAGTCACATCATATCTTTGGTTTAGATTTTGTATAGTGTTTTTATTTAGTCATTGGTGATTATCACTATGATTTTGTTGGGAAAATTTATTAGTTTAATATGACATGTGATGAAGGATATAGATTTTGATAAGGATATAGACATGGATCTTGTTATCCAATTCCAGGACTCTAAGATTATAGATCATGTTAGAGTGAAATTATAATAATTATTATGAACATAATAAGGTGTGGTACATGAAAAATTCTTATTTAATATATTTTTTATTTTGGAAGGATTATGGAGTGTTTTAAATGAATTTAATTAAAAAATACTTGAATAATTTCTTTACCCTTGTATTAGGTGTCTTATTTGTGATTATAGGTATGGTTCATGGTGGAAAAATTTGAATAAAAATATTTTCTAGTTTAGAATAGGCTAATTGATCTTGGGGATAATGAATCTTGGAATAATATGTTGTATGAGTTTTAACATCTGTTTTTTAAGTAAGATAGATCAGTCTCTAATTAGAAGACTAAGAGGTGAATGGAAGAGGTTGAGATTGTGTTTGGGATAATTTGATCATGGAATGATAATTATATTTCAGTAGTTGTTAGTTTTTTATGAGGTGAAATTATGTAGTTTTAGATACTTTTTCTTGATTATAATTGGATTTTAGAGGTGACATGGGAGAAGATTCCTTGATAGTTTCATTTGATGTTTACCTTTTTGAAAATGAAGGTGGTGAGATGGTAGTAGTGTTATACATTCTAGTAGAGTATGTTGAGTATGTGGGATAATGGGGATTAATGAATCTTATTCAATATACTTTCGATCTTATTTCTAATTATGTGGTGAGGGAGTTTCATTTTGAGAAGGTTGTGTGAGTTTAGATTAAACATCAAGTCACCCCGTTTACAATATCAGTGTATCTAGAGGTTTTGAAAAAATATGTCGTGATTGAGAAATATTTGTTATAGATGGTTTAATCTCATGAGGGAAGTCATTATAACTTCATAATGATTTTACAAAACATAGGAGGTATCTTTTTATTGGTTAAAAAAGGATTCTAAAAAATGAGGAGTTGTTATTAGTATTTGTTATATCATTTTTCATGATCAATTAGTTCTTAGACCACAATCTAGAGTTCTGGTGTGATTTTCTATATTTATGGAGTTCCATTACATTTATATTTTTATTGTTCATCTCTTTTTAGTGGTACCAATGGAGTTTATAGCAATTATTAGATATAACCTCTATAATAGTAACTTTCAAGGACTTATTAGAATCAACCAGATCTATAAGATTTTAACTAGTAATGTGATGATGAAGTATGAATAGTAAATCCCAAAGATGATTCATATCCTTAGGTACAAAGGTCTGGGAATGATCATGATAGTGGACATGATTAGGTTTATAGAGGTATAAGAGCTTAGCACGGTCAGTTTCATATAATGGAGTTTCTTGTAACAAAAGGAAAACATTTCATTTCATATATAATCGTACTTTCTTATACCCTAGTTTATAAATTCTTTTTATTTGGGATAATCACACTCTATTTTTTCACATACCATAGTCCTAGTATTATAATTCAAAGTGGATAGTCTTTCAGTTCCCTTGGTGTCATCTATGTCAGTTTGAGGTAAATCATTTTTTCTGAGTTTGGTTGAAAATATTATCCAAAGATAATGAAACATTGATCAATCATGTATTTTTTTCTTATTATGGATATATCTATAATATTTCATACCTACATTTGAGTGGTTGTATTAAGTTTAGGTTATTAGTTATTTTAATCACACGATGGTATCATTGTTCTATGTGGATAGAGCACACGTTGTGTTTTTTTAGAATGGAGATTGTTAGATGAAAAATAATCTTCTCAATCCTTTCTATTCTAATTAGTAGAGATGATTTTAATATTAAAAATAATTTTAGGTGAACTAGTTCTATGAATTATAGAATATTTTCTTAATGTTTTTTCTAAATGGACCAGGATAGTACCCCCTTTGACATGATATCATGTTTTAGATAGATTTATAGCCAAGTGTATGTTCATTTTCTATGTATCTTAATAATATGAAACCTTAAATGTTATGGGATTTGAGTTTTATTTTTTGATTTTTTGTATAAAGGATTTTTTGGGAATATTATGTCAACTTAGATATATTTGGTGTTATTTATAAAGAAGACGAATTGTAGTTTCTAGTTATGAATTTACTTCCATTATTCTAACAAAGTGATGGTTATGAATAAATATCCCCTCCCAAGTATTTATGTATTATTCAATTATTTTAAGAGTTAATATTTGTTTTAAAATACTATTTTTAAGTATGAGTATCATTAGATGATGGGTAATGAGGTAGATATCTTGAAAACTTTTCATAGGTTTCTCAAATACACATTGAGTTATAGTGATGCCTTCTAGAATAATAAATACCCTATAATATTTCAGGGTATTGATGAGATAAATGTTTCTTGTGTTTCTAGATTAGTTTTTGGTTAGATTCATTGAAGATAAAATAGTGAAATCATGTAATTAAAGGGATCATTATAAGCATTTGAGGGAATATTTTGAGGTTTTTAGTTGATATAATATATATGGGTAACTATCCAAAAAAAAATTTGAAGACCATTGAAATTTATTTTATTAGTAATCTTTTACCTCATAAAGGTGTAGAGTTTGATCGATCAATGATTGGGGAGTTTTTTCTTTGACAGTTCCCAATAATGTTATGGAGGTATATAGTTTCATTAGTCTTATAGGAAATTGTATGAGGTTTAAATATTATTTCTCTCAGACTGTAATACATTTAAAATATTTAACCATGTAAGAATGGGTATTTGTATTAGTATATCAGTTATAAAATTAAATTGATCACCCAAAAAAATTGTTTCGTGATCTTATCCTTTGTTTTCAAGAGCAAATAGTCACATTTAAGGTATTTTGTTATTTTTATAATATTATTATAAGTTTAATTTTCATACAATAATAAGTAGTTATATCTTATAGGTCTAAAATATTATTTCCTCTTTAGTGTTATTGATCCACCCATGGTATTTGTAATATGAAAGTGATATTTTCTTGGAAACAATGAAAACATGATCATATTAGTGGGTGATTTTTATTCTTAAAATATCATAAGAGACTAGGATATATTTTCCCCATATAGGATTTGAATTTGTGTAAGGAGTGTTTGAATGATTCCATTTAGAATTTGGACTTATAAATCTTCAGCCCCCTAAATATTGGAAATATTGTGTTTGATGTTCTCTATAAGAGTAATAAGTTTGATGTTTATTTAGACGCTGAATATGAGTAAAATATAACGGAGGATATTCCAACTATTCATTTGGATATAGTGGAAGTTGGTTTTTGTGTTTACCTATATCATATGATGGTATAATAATCATTTTTCTAATTGGTGTAAGACTCTCAACTATGAGAACCTAATATGGATGTGATGATAGATTCTGTCATCTGTGAAGATTTTCCAAGGGTTGATATATAGTATTGTATTTATTTCCTCTATTTATGATTTGAGAGGTAGTTTTATGTGAGTTTATTGATCACTTTGGAAAGTTATTCTTTCTTTATTCAAGATATATCATTCTTTGAGAGGTCTGTATTGGTGTTCTGGGATAAGGATATAGGTGGTTGAATTTATTTCTCGGTTTTCATTTTGTTAGTTGAAGAAGGTATAGAATGAAGATCTAGTGGTTATGTTGCATCCATTGGATGTACCATAGTAGAAATTGGATGATATTTTTGATGGATTTCATTATTTTTATTCCTCAAGGTCTGGGATTTCATGGTTCTATCATTTTTATTATAGATATATTGATTAATTTATCTCATTTCTTAGAAATTAGAGAATTTTTCATGGTGTATTCATTATAATTTATTTATATTGATATAGTGGTATGGATTAATGGGATTCATAGGAAAACATTCTCTAAAAAATATCCATGTTTTACCTAAATAGTTTTGAAAATTTTTCACAGTGATTTTTCTCTTAGATATGTTTAAGAACAACTTTTCATCATTGAGTATATGGTAATATTGAGTGAACAACCCAAAAAATATAGAACATGATTCATGTATGTTTTACTAATTTTGGATATTAAAGTATGAATCGTTTTACCTTGGGTGAGCCTGCTTAAAAAAATATCTATCACTCTTTTATTGGTATTAATATTTTTATGGTACTGTATGGGTGGCCTTTTATATCTTCATTGTACTAGAATGAGATTAGAGATTCTATGATTCACTTAACAGATTTGGTGAATATTTTAATAAAGAAGGTTGATAATATTCATGACTGAATAAAGGAAACTCAAAATCATCATAAATATTATATATATTGGAATAGGATACCTCTATATATTTATTTTGGTGACCATCTGTCCTTGATGTTTTCTCCTTATTTGGATAACAAAAATTTAGTAGATGAATGATACTTTTTCTTTCAATTATTATACTTTTGAGGTGTTAAAGTGAGTTGTGGTGTTTTTGTATCAATTTTACCTTCCTCCAAATGTAGTTTAGATTCAGAAATACTTTCATGCATTATATCTTCAAGAGTATCTTTACAATATCATTCATATCGTTGATTGGGATTACTTAGATATTAAATAGGATGAAATAGTCATATAGAAACCTAATGAGATTCCCGATTTCTAGAAGATGATATTATGTGGGAATGTAATTCCTTTTGTTTGTGTCTTATGAATGCATAATAGAATTGGGGAATGTATGTTAGAGAAAGAGAACCAATTATCATCTCATACTCTAAGTTGTTTTGATTCCTATATTTTTACAGTGTTAGTATTTGTTCTATTTTCATATGATGGGGTTTTCTTTTACTCGAGTTCTATGTTTTAACTATTATGGTGTCAAAATCCTTGTTATATAGGTATATCATATGATGTTTTTATTTTGATGAAAGTTTCATTTACACAAATTTTATTATTATTATAATGAATAATCATATTTATAAAGGTATCTAATATAGAGTCTTGTATTTTACTCATACCATTGCTCTATGGTTTCATAATAATATAAGGGTTTTATGTGAGTTTTGTGGTGTATGTTGGAAGGAATGAAGTAATCAAATAATCAAATGGAAAGGAAATATTTTTTTATTCCTTATAATAAAACTATTTTTTACTACCTAGAGGTGCTGGAGAAGAATAGTTTCATATAGATATGAGGGCATGATAATTATAAAGTAGTTTATGGTTTTACAATGTGATTGCTTATATTTCTCCAACGAGCTTATGAATTGATTATTTGATGTTAGTTTTAGTTGTTGTGGTTGGTATAAAACACACTTGGTATTAAATTTTATTTATTGTCAATAATAAAGGTGTTAATAATCATGATGTGAATATGTGTTGAGATGAAAAGATTAGAAAGAGTTTAAAGTACCCAAACATGTTGGCAAGAAGAAGGTTGAAGTTCCCATTAAATGTGTGATAATATATTGAGTTTTAAATATTGTATAAAAATAAAATTAACTCCTTAGAGATTAGAAGGGAGTTTTTTCTACTGTTTATATGCAAAATGTTATACAATTATGATTTTTAAATTTGATTGTTTGAGATATAGGGATAATAATCAAAGATGATTATTACGAGAAGAGTTCAATGAAGTATTGGCATTGATAGATATTTTGACTC
Organism: Viscum album; assembly: GCA_963277665.1. Classification (NCBI taxonomy): domain Eukaryota; kingdom Viridiplantae; phylum Streptophyta; class Magnoliopsida; order Santalales; family Viscaceae; genus Viscum; species Viscum album. Next base: position 1,123,921,773 of record OY728136.1, on the reverse strand, counting down.
TATAAAGAAGTTGATTGATGTAGGAGGTGAATAAAATTTAACCGGTATTTTAATGAATATACATCCTTGTGATTTTCATAAATTAAGACTATTTTTTATATATAAATACACTTTTAAGAAGTTAGAGAAATTTATTTGAAGATAAATTATGTGTTTTTAATATATTAAATTATTTTTGTGATGATTGGATATTTTTTGAAGTTATTATGAATTAATTTTAAAAGACAATGATTTTTTAAAGATGTTTGGAGAAGACTAGTGAAATTTTGGAGTTATATATTTTTAAAAAATGGTAAAGGTAAAAATATATAAGGGTACAGAGAGTTGTAGGTTATTGAAAATATGGTATGGTTCTACTACGATTTGGACATTTTTTGGTGATGATTAAAGCGTTTTTGATGTTATTACTACAAATCATTTTTTACCATTTTTAAAGTCGGTTTATGGGTTTCTGTTACCCCAACTTACAACCAAACCACAAATAAGTGAAACTTACACATCAAAGTAACCCGACTCATCACCACACCCCATGTAAGATCCATCTTCTTCAGTAGCTTATTTTCAATCTGGAGACCTCCAATAGATTTCACTTTGAACCTGAATCCAAAGAAGATCGAGAACGGGTTGATCTGGGTATGAATTCTTGACCACAGTACCCATTTTAAAAGCCATAGTCACCTCACTGTTCCGTTTAGAAGCCGATCTAGTACGCATCAGCTGCGAAAGATAAGAGTAATCCTTCCTTGACCTTCTTCTTGGAGAAGCCTACAAGGTTCCATCAGCAATAGCCATCTTCTGATTTCCGCTTCGAACAACATCACTAAATGACCGTCCAAATGGGCCACTCTCATTTTCCTTCCCTCCCCCAAAACTCTCCCTTCCAATATCATCTCGCACCCCCAAAATAGCAGCAGGAGACTCAGATTTGATCCCCCGCCTTTGGTCTGATGTGTTACTCTCCATCAAAGGGAGTTGCCTCCCCTAAGTAGTAGCTTCCTCCACATCCATAGAACCTATCTCCTTTCCCATACCATGTAGACCCTATAGTGTATTCACACCACCATCCATCCCTACAACATCATCCTCAACTGTTCTATCCTCCAACATTCCTGTCGTGAGGTCATTAAACCAGTTGTTAAGAGTAAGGAAGGGAATGGACAAGGGATCCAAACCATTAGTACCCTTAGCACTGATAGGAAAGACCACCTCCAATAAGCTGGAGCATCTATCCTCCTCATTCTGATTTTTATCTTTTCTAACAGTGGAACTAGATATGTTCTTTAAACCATGCCTCAGCCTTTTGAAGACATCAAAAACCAACAGGTTCAACTGCAGCCTCAGTCCTCCAGCTACATATAAATAATAGACCTCTCCACAGGTCACCTAGTGGGGACTAGGTGGTTGGACCTCCACAAGAGAGTTAGATTGTAGAGAAACCGGACCTCCTTCCATCAATTCCAAGTCATCCTGACCGTGATCCATCATCATTTTCTGTTCAGAGTTCTTGTTTCTTGAATCATCCTCTATCCTCATAGAAATAGAATGCTCACTACACCGAGTCTCACCATTCATTGGATACACTTGGGACACCATAACCTTAGATAATTTAGAGTTATGGGTGTCTTTATCAGTGACCATCTTCATAGCCCCCTGAACTGGGCTCTTCATTAGGTCAACCTTCACCTTCTTATCTTTAGATTTCAAATTTCCCAGGGGAACTCTCCTTCGGTAGACCGACGAATGGTACCCAAAAAACATAAAAAAGGATCATCATTCTATCCAATTTTCATATACCACCTTTTGGTTCTAACTGTACTCCTCACCAATGGTAATCCATAAAAAATTGAAAGGCAGCCGAGACACATCCAATTCAACACGGATCCGGGGATTAACCAGATAACACATAGCTACAATATGATTATGAGAACAAAGAAACCTTCCTACCATATTACCAATCATCTGATGAATAGAATTATTCTAGAAAAGAAGTGGATGTTTATATAAACTGACCCAAACTGCCATTGACGGTGTATCCCACATCATATGAAGATCGAAATTCCATCGAAGGAGGATGAAACTCATCCCATTGAAACTTCACAGATCCCTAGACCATGCCTGAATGAGGTCCGCCTCCGATTCAAAGCAGATCATGATCTAGTGGCTATCAAGAAAACCAACCGCCACCCATTCAGAGTTATAGGATATCGAAAATGTTCCAAACTCCTCGATATGTATGAGTTACTCTGTAATGATGAAGGATGTTTTTGAGTCAAATTTTTTTAAATATTCAATAATTAAGAATCAATCTAGGATTATAAGGCATACATAATATTGGACTGGGTTTTCATGTTAATAAGAAAGAGTTTTATAGACCTAGAAGTTGTGAATTTGGAAAAGTACTGAGTAATAGTGTGAATTGTAAGAGTTTGGAAACAAATCTGCCGGATATATAAGGTTGAATTAAAATAATAGTATACACATAAGGTTTAATGAATAAGTGTCCATGAAAAAAAGGAAACACGGAAGGGTATTGAATATTTTCTAGTTCAAGGGTGGATTAGAGTTCTCTATATGATTCATAAGAGTTTCCATCATGGAAAATGAAATAAGTAAGGGTAAATATCATGGAGAAGGAGATATATAAGAGTCATTATATAATACACAATATTAGTTATGATTTATATAATGCGAATATGTGAAATTATTGAGTTAAGCTGAGACACATAGGTTTTTTCCTTAACATTAATAGATATGTAAGATATATCTGGTTGATATAGAAGAGTAAAGTATAATCCCATGTACTTATATAAGAGTTATTTTGGATGTTAATAGAGAGTTTTAGAAATTTTAATTTTTAAAAGGAGAAACCATAAGAAGAAAGAATTTATATGATTCATTGTTGATATTTAAAAGATAAATATAACAATTATTAAGATAATGATTCTGATACTAGATGAGATATGAGGATGAAATTTTCACAGATTGGGAGAATTTCATGTCATTTGGAATAAATAGAGAAGAAAAACAATATGGAAATAGAGAAAGGTTTAAAATATTAAATAATCCTTCACATCACTATGGTTTAGTGTGTGTTTTCATTCACACATAGAAAATAATATCTGTATTCTATAGAGAATAAGAGGCCACAAATATTATAATAATCAAGAGAAGGAAAGGAAGATGGAAAATTTGGGATGTTTGAGATGCAAATTAGGACTTTGTTAGTTGTTAATCTGCATATATTTTTTAATGTTTTAATAATTATAAATAAGCATATATAGTGGGAAAATTTTGTTCAAGTATTCATGAATTTAATATTATGAATATTCTGGGATAGACTATATCAATAATTATATAAGTTCAGATAATATATCATGAGGTTGATATTGGATGATAATTTCCATATTCAAATATGGAAATATTAGTCCTTGTATTCTAAGAATAAAATAAATAGGAACAAGATAATGTTTAAAAAGGTGAAGGGAGAGTAAATTGATATTTTATTTTTGTTGTAGATCTTATGGATTGAAAATAAAAAAAGCGAGATGCTAATGATATTACAAAAATAAATTATTGTGAATTATATAGGAAGAAGAAGATAGATAATAAGGATAAATATAGTACATAAAAATGAATGAAATGAAACAATATCTAAGTGGAATATTCATTGAGTTGGATTAGAAGAAGAAGAGAATCCAAAATCAGTGTGACATGAATATTTAGTACATGAGGAAAAAAAGAAAAAGAAAATAAATATATACCAATGTGAATATTAACAACTGATTATAATATAATCCAAAGAAGAAATAATGTGGTGACTAGCCTATGATTCCTTATATCACAAGATATAATGAATAGCATGAAAATACAGTTGTGATTATTGTGTAAGTGGTAGTCTTTGGTTCACATCAACATATTGAAGAATAATATTTGAATTTCATTTTTGATTGATGTCATATTCTTGCATATTGGTCAAACTTTCAAATCAATCAAATATTATTTTTAATAATACATAAATATTATATTAGTTTAAAAAAATATTATGTTTTTGATTGTGTGAAATTTTGGTTGGTGATGGGATATAAGTTTAATGATATAACCTTATCTAAGATTCATCATGATAATAAAAGATATTTTGTGGGGGGGGATAACAACCACCATACATCAAGGGAGAAGACATTAAAATTCAAAGTGAAATCTCTTTTCAAATACTCAGGTGCCTTATTTATTTATTTCTGGATTACTTTTCATGTGTGTTGGTTGAGGTATAAGATAAATTGATATATCAATTCAGAAAATAGGTGAAGAAGTAAAAGATATGGGGTCTTTAATTGGTAAAAATACCTAAACATTGATTCACCCATATACTCAGTGTGGCTGCACTGATCTTAGTGGAATAGAAATTGGTATTAAATCCCCGATTCAACCTTTGATTGGATTATCAATTATCTAAATTTTAATATTTTTTATAGTTCTGAGGTCACTTCATAAAATATCATGATTTGAATACTTTGAGAATATTTTTAAACTACCTATATGAATTTTATCTCTTTTAATAAATTAAAGAAAAAAAAGAAGAAATAAATGTAGAAGATGGAGAAGGTATCCTCATAACATAATGATGAATAAAATACATATTATATATAGTATAATTGTCATGACCTGTCCTCAGGGCCCGTTTCGTGACTACCCCAAGCCCGCCTTCCATAGGCCAGGGGCTGGCGACTAGCACCAAAGATGTAAATCCAAATAAAAGGGAAGACATTGCCTTTATATAAGTAATCAAACACAACAGAGTACACAAGTTGAAGTAAACACTAAGTAAACATAGTACAAAAGTATGTGCGAAAAAGTAAATGGGCCCGAATACAAACCCAACTGAAAGTACAGTACAAATGAAAAGAAAGAACAACAGCAATAAAGTAAATCAGCAACCACCGAGTCGTCCTACGGCTATCCCACATGAAGGGTGGGTACATATGGTCTCTTTAGCTCCTCGGGTCTGGCCGTCCGCTTCGTATACGTCCTTCCTAATAGTCCACCTCCGGATACCGTCCCGATCCTCAAGTCTCAACCACGATCGGCGCTGTCCTTCATCTACAACCAACACCATGTAGTGCAGGTGTACCACCCCGAGATTTTATAAAAAATATTCTTTTTAATTTCATTAATGTCTTGTGTTGTACGCTACACCAAAAGGAGCTTGCACAACACGCATCCCTGACTTGGATTGCATTACACGCAGTAAAGACCTTCCTCGATAGCGTGTGTAGTACGCAATACCTAGTTTCACTACATGAGATATTATTATAATAGGATTATGAACTAGCCGTTATGAATAGTAATACCCAATTTTTGAAATTTTATAAATTTTATCTTTCAAAATGGACTTCTTTTTTGTATTCAAAATATCGAAATTAGCTTAGGGTGAAATTTTGGTACTTTTCGGATAACTTTCATATTCTGATGAATAGTGAAAATTACCAAATTTTAATTAAAAACAACTTTTTTAATCGAAATAATTAACAGTGATAAATTATTAATTTGAGTGGTTTTAAAGTATATTTAGAATATATTTTTACCATTTAATATAATGTTGGTCATTATATGAAATTTCACATTTAAACCATACATAAACAAGTGTCAATCTTTTGATATTTATTATCTCCTAAAAACATGCTATTTTTTGACAACGGGAATTAATTTATAAATTAATTAATGCAACTGATATGTTTTGAATTTGGTGAAATAGACATCATTTTAGAATTCATAATATCAAATATATCTTAGGCCTAATTTTAGGTATTTTTCTGGAAACATTCATTTTTTGATGAATAGTGAAACCACAAAGTGGTAGTTAAAAAACTGAATTTTTCATAAAACTTAATTTTACCGCTTCTATAAGTGGAATTTCGAAAATAAAAGAGACACAGTTGATGTCAGTAAGTAAAATGTGTTTCAATGAGATGAAAATAATTTTTGGTGAATAGTAACTTTTTACTTTTATTTACCAGGGTGAGAAGTAAATAGGGTAATTAAGGGTAAAAATGATATTATTATTACCCTAAAACATGTCCTAATTCTATTGGATATGTGTAATTAGACCAAAAACAACCTTAGGTATAAAATATCACCATTTAGGCCCACATGTATTAGATTAGGACATTTATTATTAATTTACTTAAAGAAGGGTTAAAATAGTTAAAATCAAAGTTTAATAAGTAAATAATTTCTAACAAAGGGTTATACAAAAGATAAATTAGAAAATAAATATTCATTAGAAAGATAAAATGCTTTCCTACATAATGGTAATTTATTTATAATTTTTAGACATTAAATAATTTAATTTATTTATGACACAAAGATGATGGAGTAATTATCTTATTAGTGAAATATTGACATAATTGATGTTATAAATACCCAAAAAAATGTAATATTAGACAATTTATGAATTCCACTAATTTTCTAGGTTAATATGACATTTTATTATTGATTTAATTTTCTTTTTTTGAACTAATCATTCTATTATGATTTTCAAAAAAATCAATTACCAAATAGTGTCAAAATTGGCATAAACTAGTTTTTAAAACAAATATTATATTATTAATTGTTATTTTATTCATAAAAATCTAAATATCGGACAAATGACTTAGATAAGGTTATATATATTAATAATAAACAACTTGAGGTTCGTTTGGTTTGTTATTGTAATATTATTAACCTTATAGTGTAAGAAAACAAGAAGACACGGTAAAAGTAAACTTATTTAACTTAAGGTTAAATCTAAATGATAAGGTTAAAATAGAAACCTAAACTTGCCTAAATTCTATTGGATGAGATTATTTCGACCCATACCCACCTTATCTTCGAAATAAATTAATTTGGAGCTATTAAAAACTGAATATGACTTTCTAATAAAATAATATTTTTAGTTTTCCCAAAGGTGCCCCTCTCCTCCCTTATAAAAGGGCACCTCCTCCCTCTCTTCCTCACACCACTTTGGGCCTTCAATCTCGGCCAAACCCTGACAAATTCTTTTCACCACTTCTATATAATCATCCTAGAGGTTCTTGTCTTCTTCAAAGACCAATTTTAGTGCCCTAAGAGGAGGTCTCAAAGAGGCGCTTCAAAGAAGAGGTAATGTTCGTTACCGATTCTTTCAACTTTATTTCTTATTCCACTTATTCTTCTTTAGTTGTTTCATTATGAAGTAATAACATCAGTATAACTCATATACTGATATTTTATTATAAGTATGAAACAACCCTATTTCACTATTTATCCATCCCATGGAAAATGAAATCACCGCGCGTGCGTACGTACGGAATACCGTCTCCACGCCGTGGTGTAATCTATTTTCCCACCACAACCTTACCTGGATGGGTATAATGGTGCAAATAAATAACTATATATGATTATTGTAAATTGGTATTGATTCTGAAATATTATACATACACTCCAATAGAATTCCACTATCATGGGAATGATATCATCGCTCTTGCGTACGTACGGAATACCGTCTCCACAAATGCGATAAGATTCATTTTACATGATTAAACATTCAAGAATGATTATAAAGTATATATAATGAATAATAATGAAATATATGAAATAATTAATCTAATAGATTTATGTATATATATATATTTCATCTACTTACTTCCATTCAATTCAATAAGGAAACGAAAACAGCGTCCATGCGTACGTATGGCCTACCGTCTCCATGAACGGTGTATTTCATTCCTTTTATCGATCTATAATATATATATGTATACGATGAATATATATTATATATAAATCATGTTTTACATTATATAATTATGTAGATAAAGATATAAGTATTAATATCAAGAATAACAAGTCAAAACACATACGATAAAATTATTTTACCCAAAACGCTGCTTTAACATGGAATTTACAAAAGAACGGGTAATATAAAGTCATTAGTGAAATATATATGATATCATAAAAATGAATATGATTCTATAATAAGTCAATGAAATTATTTAAATAATTATATAGGAGGTTCAGATATGTACAAAGCATATCGGACCTAAGGTAAGGGATAAATTTTCAATCTCATTTTTATCCGACATTGCTTTTATTTTAGTATTTACTAGGGTTACGTTTATCATCCATGACGATGTTTTCTAAAAATGTTTTCATAAAATGTTTAATATTATTCCATGAATGTTTAAATTCATTTTTACCCTTTATTGACTTTTTAACACATTGTATGAATGGAATCTTTCCATTGGTTACCATATAAGGTACTTTTTGACTTTTCCGACAAAAGTACGAGGAGAATGTTATTTTTAACTTATACGGCGTGAACATATTTTTACGGTTTCATAATGCCTCATTTTCAAGAAGATTACTCTCCAAGATTGCATGATTATTTTCAAAAAAACCCTTTTCTTTTAAAATTGCATGGAATTTTGTGAAAAGAATATGATTTTAAGGAAGAAAAGATATTTTCCTCAAGAATTCATTTCAAGTGTTTTGTCAAAACTATTTTCCATCTATGATGATATTATTTCATATGTGTGTGTTTAAAGTGATATGTCTCTATGATTTAAATGGTTTCAATTTTCTTATGATGAAATGATATCAATTTTTTATGGATTATGTTATGATGGAATGATGTTTAAGAATCCCATTTTATTACATGGGTTATGCCATGATGTATGATTTATGATTTTGTGGCACACGAAAGAATGATTTGATTATGAGATGGGTGGGACCTATATCTCCCTCCAATGAATTGGGTAACGATTTATATCTCATGAGATAGACATGTATGGAACGTCAAGTTAAACCGGTTCAGTAATACAGGACTAGAACGAGGAGTGAACTCGATTCAGAAAGGGACATTGTCCACTAAGATGGTCTTGGCAGCAATGCCTTGGCTACTACGGAAATAATATCATAGGGTTAATGGTTTCCACAATTACATGTCTTATTCCCATGCTATTTTATCATGATTGGTGTTCCCTTATGATATATGCCTTAAGTACTTCCAAGATTCAAGTCTTTGCTCAAGATTTTTATGTTTAGATTTCATGTTCATGTTTTTGCATTCAAATGATTATGGATTGTTTTATGATTACCCTTAATGGGAATTTGAGCTCACCCTTTTGTATGTTTTATTTCCCCAGGTCAGGAAGAAGGTTATTAAGTAGTATATTCCAAAAGTGACTCTAGATATGATGAAATAAATGGGAGGCAAAGTAGATTCTTTAGGAACCAGTTGTTTATGTTTCCCAGTTTCTAAAGACTCTACACCTATATGGTCCTTTCCTGGTTTTGTTATATGTTGTAATAAGTGTGCTTCAATTTTTATGTACTAAAAATGTATGTAATGTATGGGTCGTTATAGTTGGTATCAGAGGCAAAGCATGTAGGAATGTATCCCATCCTTGGGAACTCTCACATGTGAGCGTTGGACGAAGCATGGCTTTCCGCCCAAGGGCTTCATGAGGAAATGGCTTCCACTGGGGATGGTGGTGTGTCCCACCCAGGGGGTGTAGCCACCCATGGAGTGCCCTGATAGGTATCAATTATAGTCCACTGGAATTAATTCGAGACCGTTATAGTTGGTATCAGAGGAAAGATTTAGTCAACCTTTGGAAACTAGGATGAGAAAACTTTAGTGAGATCCCTAGAGATATTTCAAAGGAATGTCTAGGGATGTCCCTAAGGTTAATTATACAAAAATGTTATAGTCCTAGAATTATGGTAACGATATTAGATTAAACCTAAGATGTTAGATATTGAAGTTACTCTCCCTTTATTATGATTTTTTCCTCTCACACTATTCATTTTGGGTTTTAGAAAATGGCTGGAAACAAGATGATTCACGATAATATAGGAAATGATGGACAATGGAATGATATTCTTTATGAGAAACCAAATGAAATGGGATTTGGAAGTCCAAACATCATTATTATGTGGAATTATCAATCTCATAATATGATCAATAAACTCAAATTCGGTAAGTTTCCTGACTTGGATAATAAGAGAAAGATGTATTTTCATCATGATCATAGGGGAAAGAAAGTTCAATTTCCCTTATGTAAATCATGTGGGAAGATGCATCAAGGACAATGTTTCAAAGGAATGGGAAGATGCTTTGGGTGTGGAAAAGAAGGAAATAATCCAATAAGTGCAAAGGAAAAGGTTCAGTTAACACCATGGATGAGGATACTGGTATTGCTATGACATCAACAATGGTTAAATGTTTTAAATGTGGAATGTACATGCATTATGGAAACCAATGCCCTAAGGGAAAGTCTCATAAAGAGTATTAGTATGGTCGTATGGGTAGTATTTATGTTGATGATGATGAAGAGACTACAAATGATATGTGAGATGAATGAATTGTTGAAGCTCAGTCAATGGTTTAAGAAGGTAGTGGAATGATTACATGTTTATCAAGTGTAATGTTGTATAAGTAATCTCATGGTACTATGGAATAAAGAGACATCTAAGGACTGTTACACTGTTGTCTTTCCTTAACTTTTGAAAGTATATGATGAATGGTACCAGTGACCATGAAAGGATATTCAGATATTTTTGAAAAGTAGATGATATGGGTATAATGAAGGGATAAGGAGAAAATTAAATGTTTGATAGTATTCATGAGCTCATGATTGATATAGGGAGAAGGTTATATACTGGTTTGAGTATATAGAATTTTTGGATTTTGGTATGTGGAAAGAGTTAACTTTTGACAGCAGTCATGTTTTCACTAAGGTTTAATGGGTATTCATTTTTCAAGATAATACATGATTAAGGTATTCACATGGTTGGAATGTGACCAACAAGATATATGGGGGATAAATAATGGTTGGTTGCTGACATTTCAAGTAATCATTTTCTTTAAAGTATGATCTTGGACCGAAGTATTTTAGATAAAGATTGGAATGGATTATGTTGTACATAAGTTAGTATTGTTTAAGGATATAACTTTTTTCGAAATTATTGATGGGATGTTATAGTAATGTAGTTTTAGAAAAAGGAAAACTTGTAGGATGGGCGACATCCCATCGCGTCGGACAAGGCTATGGGAATCGAACCCACAACCGAAGTTCAACTAGCCTTTATCACCTACCACCCTCCTACAAGAAGTCCCTGTTTAGTAGAAACTAGTTTTATTATATTATGAAGTAAGATATATGAAGTATAATTTCATTTAAGAACCATATATGATTAATCTCCCTATAGATCGACTTATGTATATTTAATAACTTTTGCTAACCATTTGTTTGAGACAGATGGAATGACCTGTCATTCAATCACATGATCTACTAACACTTCACAAATAGAAAATTCAACTTCATTTTTTTAAGAGATGAAGTGGAAATTGTTCAAGTCATGAACAATAGTGAGATTGTAACAAAACAAAGTAAGTATTTATTCTAATTCAAATTCTTCAACTTTAGGGAAATGATCTTGAAAACCAAAAATGTTATTCTAGTGCCCATATATCCGATGAATCAGATGGTACCCTGGGTCATTACAAATTTATGGCTTTGTGATTGTGGGATTTTTCATAGCCATGTTCTCTACCACTCTCCATCAAAACTTGATGGTAATAGTTTTCTTCCATATCCATATTTTCACCTATGTTCTCCTACGTGAAAACCCAGTGATGATTTAATTTGGGTAACTATTACATTTAATACATTAGTTTTTAAATCCATGTTTTCATATTCCTTTTTAAAATTTCGGTTTCTATTAAATAAACTTTCGAGTAGTAAACCATTTATAACCCTGACGAATTTTTAGGGTGAAATTCATTTTAAGTGGGGTAGAATATAACACCCTGAGATTTTATGAAAAATATTCTTTTTAATTTCATTAATGTCTTGTGTTTTACGCTACACCAAAAGGAGCTTGCACAACATGCATCCCTGACTTGGCTTGCATTACACGCAATAAAGACCTTCCTCGATAGCGTGTGTAGTACGCAATACCATGTTTCACTAAACGAGATATTATTATAGTATTATTATGAACTAGCCGTTATAAATAGTAATACCCACTTCATGAAATTTTATACATTTTATCTTTCAAACTGGACTTCTTTTTTGGATTCGGAATATCAAAATTAGCTTAGGGTGAAATTTTGGTACTTTTCGGATAACTTTCATATTCTGATGAATAATGAAAATTACTAACTTTTAATTAAAAACAAAATTTTTAATCGAAATAATTAACAGTGATAAATTATTAATTTGAGTGGTTTTAACGTATATTTAGAATATATTTTTACCATTTAATACAATGTTGGTCGTTGTATGTAATTTCACATTTAAACCAAACATAAACAAGTGTCAATTTTTTGATAGTTACTATCTCTTGAAAACACGCTATTTGTTTTGACGACGGGAATTAATTTTTAAATTAATTAATGCAACTGATATGTCTCTAATTTTGTAAAATAGACATCATTTTTGAATTCATAATATCAAATATATCTTAGGCCTAATTTTTGGTATTTTTCTGGAAACTTTCATTTTTTTGATGAATAGTGAAACCACTAAGTGGTAGTTAAAAAAATGAAGTTTTCATAAAACATAGTTTTACCGCTTATATGAGTGGAATTTCGAAAATCCGAGAGACACAGTTGATGTCAGTAAGTAAAATTTGGTTCAATTAGATGAAAATAATTTTTGGTCAATGGTAACTTTTTACTTTTATTTACCACGGTTAAAAGTAAATAGGGTAATTAAGGGTAAAAATGATATTATTATTACCCTAACACATGTCCTAATTATATTGTATAAGTTTAATTAGACCAAAAACAACCTTAGGAATAATATATGACCATTTAGACCCACATGGATTAGATTAGGACATTTATTATTAATTTATTTAAAGAAGGGTTTAAATAGTAAAAATGAACGTTTAATAAGTAAATCATTTTTAACATAGGGATATACATAAGATAAATGAGAGTATAAATATTCATTAAAAAGATAAAATGATTTCCTACATAATGGTAATTTATTTATAATTTTTAGACATTATATAAGTTAATATATGTATGACACAATGATGATGCAATAAATATCTTATTAATGAAATATTGACATAATTGATGTTATAAATTCCCAAATAAATGTAACCTGAGACATTTTATGAATTCCACTAATTTTATAGGTTAATATGACATTTTATTATTGATTTAATTATATTGTTTCTAAATAATAATTCTGTTAGGATTTTCACAAAAATCAATTACCAAATAGTGTCAAAATTGACATAAAATAGTTTTTAAATCAAATATTATATTATTAATTGTAATTTTATTCCTAAAAATCTAAGGTTCATCCAAATAACATATATAAGGTTATATATATTAATAATAAACATCTTGGGGTTCATTTGTCTTGTTATAGTAATATTATTAACCTTATAGTGTAAGAAAACAAGAAGACACAGTAAAAGTTAACTTATTTAACTTAAGGTTAAATCTAAATGATAAAGTTAAAATAGAATCCTAAACTTGTCTAAATTCTATTTTATGAGAGTATTTAGACCCATACCCACGTTAGATTCTAAATAACTCAATTTTGAGCTATTAAAAACTGAATATGACTTTATAATAAAATAATTGTTTTAGTTTTTCCAAAGGTGCCCCTCTCCTCCCTTATAAAAGGCCACCTCATCCCTCTCTTCCTCACACCACTTTGAGCCTTCAATCTCGTCCAACCCCTGCCAAATTCTCTTCTCCACTTCCATTGACACATCCTATAGGTTATTTTATTTTTCAAAGACCAATTTTAGTTACCTAAGAGGAGGTCTCAAAGAGGCGCTTCAAAGAAGAGGTAATGTTCGTTACCGATTCTTTCAACTTTATTTCTTATTCCACTTCTTCTTCTTTAGTTGATTCATTATTAAGTAATAACATAAGTATAACTCATATACTGATATTTTATTATAAGTATGAAACAACCCTATTTCACCATATATCCATCCCACGGAAAACGAAATCACCACGCGTGCGTACGTACGGAATACCGTCTCCACGCCGTGGTGTAATCTATTTTCCCACCACCACCTTACTTGGATGGGTATAATGGTGCAAATAAATAACTATATATGATTATTGTAAATTGTTATTTATTCTGAAATATTATACATACCCTCCAATACAATTCCACGATCATGGGAATGATATCATCGCTCGTGCGTACGTTCGGAATACCGTCTCCACAAATGCGATGAGATTCATTTTCCATGATTAACCATTCAAGAATGATTATAAAGTATATATAATGAATAATAATGAAATATATGAACTAATTAAGCTACTGGATTTTTGTATACATATATATATATATATATATTTCATCTACATACTTCCATTCAATTCAATAAGGAAACGAAAACAGCGTTCATGCGTACGTACGACCTACCGTCTCCATGAATTGTGTATTTCATTCCTTTTATCGATATATAATATATATATGTATATTATGAATATATATTATATATAAATTATGTTTTACATTATTTAATTATGTAAATCAGGATATAAGTATTAATATCAAGAATAACAAGTCGAAACACATACGATAAAATGATTTTACCCAAAACGCTGCTTTAACATGGAATTTACAAAAGAACGGGTAATATAAAGCCATAAGTGAAACATATATGATATCATAACAATTAATATGATTCTGTAATAAGTCAATTACATTATTAAAATCATTATACAGGAGGTTCTGATACGTACGGATCATATCGGACCTAAGGTAAGGGATAAATTTTCAATCTCATTTTTATCTGAGATTGCTTGTATGTAAGTATGTACTAGGGTTAAGTTTATCATCCATGACCATGTTTTCTAAAATTGTTTTCATAAAATTTTAACTATTCATCCATGAATGTTTAAATTCATTTTTACCCTTTATTTACTTTTTACAACATTTTATGAATGGAATCTTTCCATTGGTTACCATATACAGTATTTTTGACTTTTCCAACAAAAGTATGAGGAAAATGTTGTTTTTAACTTATACGGCGTGAACGGATTTTTATGGTTTCATAACGCCTCATTTTCAAGAAGATTCCTTTACAAGATTGCATGATTATTTTCAACAAACCCCTTTTCTTTTAAAATTTCATGGAATTTTTCGAAATGAAAATGATTTTAATGAAGAAAGGATATTTTCCTCAAGAATTCATTTCATGTGTTTTATCAAAACTATTTTCCATATAAGATGACATTATTTCATATGTGTATGTTTTAAGTAATATGTCTCTATGATTTAAATGGTTTAAATTTTCTTACGATGAAATTATATCAATTTTTATGGATTATGTTATGATAGAATGATTTATAAGAATACCATTTTATTACATGGGTTATGCTATGATTGTGATTTATGATTTTTTGGCACACGAAAGAATGATTTCATTATGAGGTGGTTAGGACCAATATCTCCCTCTAATTAATTGGGTAAATATTTATATCTCATGAGATAGACATTGCTGGAACGTCAAGTTAAACCGGTTTAGTAATACAGGACTGGAACGAGGAGTGAACTCGATTCAGAAAGGGACTTTGTCCACTAAGATGGTTTTGGAAGCAATGCCTTGTCTACTATGGAAATAATATAATGTTCTTAATGTTTGCCACAATTACATTTTTTATTCCCGTTCTATTTTATCAAGATTGATGTTCCCTTATCATATATGCCTTACATACTTCCAAGATTCATGTCTTTGCTCAAGATTTTTATGTTTAGATTTCATGTTCAAGTTTTTGCATTCAAATGTTTATGGATTGTTATATGTTTACTCTTACTGGGCATTTGAGCTCACCCCTTTTATGTTTTCTTTTCCCCAGGATATAAAGAAAGGTTTTATGTAATAAAAAAGGGAATATCTTTATTGGGAGATGTTGAAGATCTTTCACCACGATTAGAAGATTTTATTCCAAGTTTCCAAAGACACTAAATTATTACGATCCTTGTGTGTCTGTTTTTGTTATGTATTAAGTATTCCGCAAAAGTAATTTATTCTCCATGTACGTGAAGATTTGTGTCTTTACAGCGGGAATATCCCGTGCAGGGGTGAGTATAAAATACTCAATAGGGTCCCCAATACCCCCTAAGGTATCCCAGAATCCACAAAGGATAAACCAAAAATGAAAGATAAAAACATGAAGTATCAACCAACTCTACTTAGGTATATGCCCATACATATACCTAAGTCATCAATTCCAGTTAGGATCTATCTCACGAGCCCAAGTACAACCTAGTCCACACAGGAAAACACAACCGAGTCCACACAGGAAATAATGTCAATCATATCGATGATATTGATTGGAAGTCAAGACTCAGCTCACACAGGTATACTACTCAAGAAGAGGGGTGGAGATGATAGATGTAACCTCTAAATCATCTCCCCTGCCGAACCCACGTAGTATCCAAGTAAAAAAGTCATCGTTGGCGAACCCACGTAAGATCCTAGTAGAGTAACCATCACTGCCAAACCCTTGGAGGATATAAGTACAGTTTTCCCCGCTGCCGAACCCATGTAGGATCCAAGTATAGTCGTCATCGTCATCGCAGCCGCAGCCAGCTCTAGGGTTCCCACACAGAGCTTACTCAATCCCGGGAGGGTCTGCTTCTCGAGTCAAAGGGGTGGATACATCAACCATCACGAAGACCAGAGATGATGTATCCCAATGTTCTGTCCCACGTAATTGGGGAAAAACAAAGAAGAACATGTCCAAGATACAAAGAATAAGATGACTAAGTCATTTCCCAAAAATTACACGATCTGTAGGTAAAAGGTACACGCCGTGTTATCAGACACCAGGTACTGACCGTGTAAACGGCCCGTGTCATGGGGCCGGTCGGGTAAATAAGTAAGTATAGGATGTGTGGTATGGTTACATGTTGTGTCCAAACCTCTAGGGTCCGGTCCATGTGCACTGGCCATGCCTGGATGTGTGGTGGAGTACATGCTCATGTACTCCACCCCGTGTCCGTGTATTCCTAGAATACAAACCAAGTCATCACGAAGCCGCTTCTGCCATGGTGAAGGAAGTACATGCCATGCCTCTTGGCCTTGTAGTTCTTCCCATGTCCGTGTATCTCCCGGATTACACACCGAGCCTCGCGAAGCCGCTTCTACCTTTCTATGAAGTGAATACATGTCGTGTTACTTGGCCATGTATTGATATCAGTGTCCATGTATTTTCCCGGAATACACGCCATGTCCATCGAAGCCTCCTCTGACAAATATTGTGGAAAGTACACGCCGTGTGTATAGAGTCACATGTAATGTGTTACATTTCTAACGTTCGAAAAGGAAGCCACAATACGCTTTTACTACACAATGTGTGCTTCTAAAGGACACGCCGTGTATTCTAGAATTTTCTAGAAACGATGCCTTTGGCCAGAATGCATCCCGAGGCATCCTTTCTTTGTTTTCATGATACGATTTCTACGAAACTTCTGCTTCTATGTTTCCCCGACACTCTGAGGCCATTTACGATTTTTTAGGGCCTCCGATCGGATCCAAAAAACATATCTTGATTCACCGCTCAAGAACAGTTGAAGGACTCCACTTATTCACAAGAACGGTGGAGGAATCAGACCGTGTTAGTTTGGTCTGGTTCCTTCTGCATTAGTCCGATAATAGGTGGTTTATAAGGAACGACAACATGGAAGGAAACCCCAATATTTCTCAATCCAAATCACACCCCTACCTCGATAGATGATTTTGTTTGTCGGCGTCGCAGAAGATGGTGTCGCGGGGTGAGGTTTCGAAGACGGCGTTGGCATGATTCCAAGGAGGGGACGACGTCTCACACTAGCTGCGGAGAGAAGAATGAAAGGCACGTCATCTCTCCTTGTGGTGACAGTGTTCCTCGTCGAAGAGGTGAAATTCTTCAAGGGAGGATGATGTTCTTCACAGAAGGATGATGTTCTTCAAATAAAGCTAGGGTTCTCCCAAATCTCCTCACACAACAATTCCAACCCAAAAATAAAATAAGGTACACCTTATTTTATTTTTCTTTGCCATGCATTTCAGAAAATTAAAATTCAAACACTTAGTTAACTTAATTCAAGAAGTTTAATCAATTAATTTATCATGTGTTGGAATGAATTAAAGTGGGAGAGGACGAGTTACTTAATTAAGTTCAAGGGGTTCACCAAAATTAAACACAAGGAGTTTAATGGGTCTTTTTAGGGGATTTAAGGAATGTGAAGGGTTGGGGCTCATGTGGGCCCCACCTCACATTTATCCTTACATGGGTAGTTAGGATGCTAGTGGGTCCCACCCTAACCCCCCCATGTAGGATAAAACCACCTTTGTTAGAAATAAAATTGTACCACAATTTTAGTCACTTTTTTTTATTTAAACCACCTTTTTTCAACAACTCCTCCCAAAAAACGCATCTTCGGTAAAGGTCCTCCTAAGAAATTACTGGTGCTGCAAACTCATCGGTGCCCTCAGATTTTAATTCCGAGCAACGGTTCAAAAGATAGAAAAACCATCTTGTTCTTTCACTGAACGTACCTGAGCTAAACTTTAGAAATTAATTCTGAGCACACCGGGCCGCGGAATCAGGTTCCGTCAGAAACTGCGTACTTGTAAAATTTCAAATAATTTAAGAAAAAATTTTCCATGAAATTTATGGGTCTTTACATTACTCCCAACTCAGAGATTTACATCCCCATAAAGCTAAATTATAAACTAGGGAAACAAATGAGGATACTGTGCACGCATCTGAGCCTCCTGCTCCCATGTGCTCTCCTGGAGGTTCCCATGCTGCCACCTGATGTGCACTAGAGGAATCGACCATCCAAGTAGGACCCGCTTATGTCGATCCTCGATCCCCAATGGGACCTATGCAAATTTCACCCCATCATCGATGTCCAGCTCTCTGTGGTCGATGATATGCGTCGGGTCGTGCATGTATCTCCTTAGTTGAGATACATGGAAGACGTCGTGCATCCGGTGCAACTGAGGTGGAAGAGCCAGGCGATAAGCCACCTCGCCTATCCTACTGAGAACCTGGAATGTTTCGATGAAGCGTGGAGATAACTTGTCGTCCCGGCCAAATCTATGTAATCCACATCGAGGTGCTACCGTAAGAAAATGTGGTCGCCATCCTCGAACTCCACTGGTCGCCGCCTCCTATCAGCATAAGACTTCTGTCAGCTCTGTGCAGTCCTCATCCGCTCCTGGATGATCTTCACTTTCTCCGTCAGGGCCTAGATCATCTCTGGTCTTACAAGAGCTATCTCCCCAGGTTCAGTCCAGCACAGAGGTGATCTGCAAGGTCGGTCGTACAATGCCACTTATGGTTCCATCCCGATGGTGGAGTGGTAGTTGTTTTTTATACACAAACTCCACCAATGGTAGGTGATCCTACCAACTGCGACCAAAGTCTAGGACACATTCACGGAGCATGTCCTCGAGATTTTGAATGGTCCTATCCGTCTGGCCATTCGTCTAAGGAGGAAAGGCGGTTCTCAGGCATAGCTGCGTCCCAAATTCCTCATGCAACCCCTTTCAAAGCTATGAAGTAAAGAGAGCATCTCGATCAGAGATGATAGACGATGTCACACCATGAAGCCGTACGATCTCTTGAACATAGAGGCTTCCCATGCTCTGCACTGAGACCTACTCTCTGATAGGTAGAATGTGGGCCGACATGGTGATTCGTTTGACGATCACCCATATGGAGTCGTGTCATCTGGAAGTACATGGAAGTCCCGTCATGAAATCCATGGATATCCCATCCAACATTCACTTTGGGACATCTAAGGGTTGTACCAAGCCTGCTGCTACCTGGTGATCTGCCTTCACCTGCTGGCAGGTGAGGCATCATGAAACGAAATCTGCCATAGAATTCTTCATACCTAACCAACGGTGCTTTCGTCTGAGATCCTGGTACATCTTTGCTACACCTGGATGTAACGCCAATGGGGAATTGTAAAACTCCTTTAGCACCTCCTCCGGTAATGCAAGTGGTACCATGGTATGTCCCATGAAGAGGATGACGTGCTCCCTGCCTTCAGAAAAACCATCAGGTGCATGCCCTGTAGAAATCTGAGCATGTCGCGTCTCACAGTAAACGTCCCCACGTTGTGCATCACTGACCCGCTGAAGAAGTGGAGGAGTTACTGTGAGGGGCTGTAGGAAGGCTGTCACATCTATATCCACAAAGAATATCTATAATATGGATAATTTCTCTATCACTTCTCTAAGTAGTTGAATTCCTGACCTCCTGTTGAGAGCATTAGCTACTACGTTCCCCTTCCCAAGAGTATAGAATATATAAAATTCATAGTCCTAGAGGAACTCAATCCATCGCCGCTGTCTCAGGTTCAGGTCCTTTGGCGATAATATTTACCTGAGACTCTGGTGTTCAGAGTATACTATAAAGAGCTCACCCATCAGATAGTTCCGCCACATCTTCAAGGCGAAGACCACTGCTGCTAAATCCAGGTCATGGGTAGCGTAGTTCTGCTCGTGCTGCCTCAACTGTCGTGAATCATAAGTGATCACTTCCCGATTATTCATCAGGACACACCAATTACAGTCTCTGATGTATCGTAGTAAACTACGTACCCTAATCCTTCCTCCGGTAGCCTCAAGATGGGTGCACTGGTCAATATCTGTCTCAGCTCCTGGAAGCTCTCCTAACACTTATCTGACCACACGAAGGGTTTCCCCTTCTTCGTCAAAGCCGAAAGTGGTGCTGCAACTCTGTAGAAGTCTAGCACAAATCTCCGATAGTACCCAGCCGGACCTATGAAACTCTGCACCTCTATCATGCTCTTGGGTGAATCCTAAGCAAGTATTTCCTCGATCTTCATAGGATCCACAACAACTCCCACCTCAGTGGTGATGTGCCCCAAGAAGTAAACCTCTCGAATCCAGAACTGGCACTTCGAGAGATTACCATAAAGCTGGTGCTCTCGGAGTGTGTCCATTACAACCCGCAAGTAGTAGGCGTGCTCCTCCTCAGTAGTCAAGTAAATCAGTATGTCGTCGATGAAGACTACGACAAATAGATCGAGGCAAGGCTGGAAGATCCTATTAATGAGACTCATGAACACTGTTGGAGAATTGGTTATTCCGAAAGGGATAAAAAAGAACTCATAGTGGCCATATCGACACCTGAAGGCCGTCTTCTACACTTCCTTATCTCGAACTCTGAGGTGATGATAGCCTGAACTGAGGTCTATCTTCGAGAACCATCGTGCTCCCTTGAGCTGATCAAAGAGTTAGCCAATCCTCGGAAGAGGATAATTGTTCTTCACGGTCACCTGGTTCAGGCAATGGTAGTCGACACACAGTCACAAGCTCCCGTCCGCCTTCTTGGCGAACAAAATCGGGGAAGCCCAGGGTGAAACACTAGGTCAAATGAATCCCTTGCCCTGCAAGTCCTGTAGTTGTACCCGTAGCTCACGAAGCTCAGCAGGAGCCATCCGATATGCTGGCATAGATATCAGGGGTGTCTTGGGGTACTGGTCAATGTAGAAGTCTACCTATCTTCGAAGAGGTAGTCCTGAAATGTCTTTAGGAAAAATGTCCACAAACCGATCAACCACAACAGGAAAACTCGGACTCCGCACATCAACCACTCCGAGAATGAGACTAGCCAACTGATGTGTGATCAGCTGCCCTCTCCTCTACATATGTCCATCCTGCGTTACAAAGTATCCCTTCTCTCCAGTGAAGGTGAACCTGATCCCAACAATGCGGACACACCATATATTGTGCCTAATACAGTCGATCTGAGTATGGACTACAGATAACCAATCCATGCCCAAGATGACGTCGTAAGGCCTCGATGCCGCTATAAGAAGATCCCAGCCTAAGGTCTCGCCTCCTAGAGTAAGCTTACACTGCTGGAACCAGTGTGTAATCATCGAGTCTGCTCCCATAGGAGTCTCTAGCCGTAAGGATCGAGCCAACGGCTCCGTCAGAATTTTTGAGCTCCGAACAAGGGAGTGACAAAAAAAGAATGACTCGCTTCTATGTCTATAAGAACTGCATCATGGGTGGAGTAAACCCAGATAGTACCTTGAATCATCTGATGTGCACTGTGGTTGTAAACCTCCACTGCCTGAAGCTGAGCATGCCTCTGTCCGCCAGCTCCCTGTGGTTGGGGTGGACCACTTGGTGGTGGTGGTGGAAGAGCCCCGAAGCGTTGTCTGTCACCTGTTGCTCGGCCAGCTCCTCTACCTCATCCGCCTACTCCCTGCGGACTGTCACAGTCAAACCTCTGCATCTGCCTAGGTGGTCCATCAACTGCTGTTGCTCCTCTGCATAGTGGTTCGGGCAGTCACGAGCCATGTGGTCCTACCCGCCGCATTCCTAGAACTATCATCCTCTTGTATGACTGGCTCTTCTTCTTGTGCCCGAAACCTCCGAATCAGTATCCTATGGTCACCCACCTGATGGTCTGGTCTGCTTAGACCTCTATGACATCTGTCTACTGCCGGCTGTAGAAGACTCCGCTACGTCTCTCCCTGCTGTAGGCCTCACTACTGGTGTAGGCTCAGCATGGAATCTCTCCACAAGAAGGGCTCCCTCTCCTTCCTGCGTCGGAATGCTGAGGGAGATCATTGAAGCTCTGATCTCATGCGTCAATCCCTGCTCGAAGGTCTGGGCCTGGAAGAATGGGCCCAGTACCATATCCATGGAGTAGCATGAGAGATCAGTAAATCTCACCGAGTACTGGGCTACTTTCATGCTTCCCTCCCGCAGCTATAGTAACTTCTAGATGCGCACCACACAGAGGGTGGCTGGAACGAACTCCGAGTGTAAGAGGCTCTCGATGTCCGTCCAAAGTAAATATGACTCGTCATGCACCTGGAGAATCAGGATCCACTATCTACCGGCTGTTGCGTGCAAGAGACTCACCGCAAGGCTCACCATGAGGTCAGCTGGTGTCCCTACTAATATGAAGACTCGAACAACAGCCTCCAGCCAATCCTCAGCTTCCTGAGGGTCCATCTCTCTATGGAACCTGGGTGGCCTCTAACACTGAAACTCATACAGTGCACTCATGTGACGTGCACTATCCGCTGCTGGGTCTGGTGGTATCGGTGGCTCGGCGGGTAGAGGTACTGTCAGGGCCTCCGTTGTAATGGGGCCCTACACCAAGGCCTCGTCGCTCGGTGGGCTGCCATCTCGCACAAAGCATGGAACCCTAGCTGGTTGTCGTTGTGGGGACATACTGAAAAGAATCATGTGCACCACGGTTAATACAGAATACCTCGTGAGATGACACAAAGTAATCACAAAGAAAAGTTTTGAAACACAAATGCAATCAATGTTTTCGTGCACTGAGTCAGAAATCAGTAGTCAGGGTCTTGGTGTATGGATACGTCGGCCGCCGCACCAACACTGGACTCCCTGGAATGATAACCACACTCAATACCCTAAAAAGTATTTCTTCACATAGAATAAATTATCAGAGTCCTAAGTTCTACGGTAGAACCGACTCCTCTGATACCAATTTTTCACGACCATCCTCGGGGCCCGTGTCATGACTACCCCAAGCCCGCCTTCCGTAGGCCAGCGGCTGGTGACTACCACCAAAGGCGTAAATCCCGATAAAAGGGAAGGCATTGCCTTTATATAAGTAAACAAACACAATATATTACATATGCTTAAGTAAACACTAATTAAACTGTGTACAAAAGTAAGTGCTGAAAAGTAAATGGGCCAGAATACAAACCCAACGAAAGTAAAGTACAACTGAAAAGAAAGAATAGTAGAAGTAAAGTAAATCAGGAACCACTGAGTCATCTTCCGGATATCCCACCTGAAGGGTGGGTACATATGGTCTCCTCAGCTCCTTGGGTCCGGCCGTCTGCTCCGTGTACTTCCCACCTGATAGTCCACCTCCGGATACTGTCCTGCTCCTCAAGCCTCAACCACAATCAGCGATATCTGTCGTCGGCAACCAACACCACGTTGTGCAGGCACAACCTATGTAGGGGTGAGTATAAAATACTCAGTAGGGACCCTGAGACCCCCGAAGGTCTCCCAGAATCGAAAAAGGATAAACCACAAAGGAAAGATACAAACAGAAAGTATCAACCAACTCTACTTAGGTATATGCCCATACATATACCTAATTCATCAATTCCAGTTCGGCTCCAACTCACGAGCCCAAGTACAACATAGTCCACACAGGAAAGCACAACTCAGTCCACACATGAAAGCAAGTCAATCATATAGATGATATTGATTGAAAGTCAAGACTCAGCTCACACAGGTATACTACTCACGAAGAGGAGTGTAGATGATTGATGTAACCTCTGAATCATCTCCCCTACTTAACCCACATAGGATCCAAGCATAGAAGTCATCGCTGCCGAACCCACGTAGGATCCTAGTACAGTAACCATTGCTTCTGAATCCATGGAGGATCCAAGTACATTCTTCCTCACTGTCAAACCCACGTAGGATCCAAGTACAGTCGTCATCATCATCGCAGCTGTATCCAGCTCTAGGGTTCCCACACACGACTCACTCGATTCCGAGAGGGTCCGCTCCTCGAGTCAAAGGGGTGGATACATCAACCGTCATGAAGACCATAGATGATGTATCCCAACGTCCCATCCCACTTCATAGGGGAACAAAGTAGAACGTGTCCAAGATACAGAGAAACCGGCCCTCCTTCCATCAATTCCAAGTCATCCTAACAGTGATCCATCATCATTTTCTGTTCAGAGTTCTTGTTTCTTGAATCATCCTCTATCCTCATAGAAATAGAATTCTCACCACACCAAGTATCACCATTCATTGGATGCACTTGGGACACCATGACCTTAGATAATTTAGAGTTATTGGTGTCTTTATCAGCGACCATCTTCATAGCCCCCTGAACTGGGCTCTTCATCAGGTCAACCTTCACCTTCTTATCTTTAGATTTCAAATTTCCCGGGGGAACTCTCCTTCGGTAGACCGACGAATGGTACCCCAAACACTTAAAAAATGATCATAATTTTATCCAGTTTTCATATAACACCTTATGTTTGTAATTGTACTCCTCACCAATGGTAATCCATACAAAATCGAAAGGCAGCCGAGACACATCCAACTCAACACGAATCGGGGGATTAACCGGATAACACATAGCTACAATATGATTATCAGAACAAAGAAACCTTCCTACCATAAGTCCAATCGTCTGATGAATAGAATGATTCTGGAAAGGATGTGGATGTTTATATAAATTGACCCAAACCGCCATTGACGGTGTATCCCACATCATATGAAGATCAAAATTCCATCAAAGGAGGATGAAACTCATCCCATTGAAACTTCACAGAGCCCTAGACCATGCCTGAATGAGGTCTGCCTCCGATTCAAAGCAGATCATTATCTAACGGCTATCAAGAAAACCAACCACCACCCATTCAGAGTTACAGGTTATTGAAAATGTTTCAAACTCCTCGATATGTATGAGTTACTCTGTAATGATGAAGGATGTTTTTGAGTCAATTTTTTTTAAATATTAAATAATTAAGAATCAATATAGGATTATAAGGCATACATAATATTGGACTAGGTTTTCAAGTTAATAAGTACGAGTTTTATAGACCTAGAAGCTGTGAATTTGGAAAAGTACTGAGTAATAGTGTGAAATGTAAGAGTTTGGGAACAAATTTGCCGGACATATAAGTTTGAATTAAAATAATAGTATACACATATGGTTTAATGAATAAGTTTCCATGAAAAAAAGGAAACATGGAAGGGTATTGAATATTTTCTAGTTCAAGGGTGGATTAGAGTTCCTTTTATGATTCATAAGAGTTTCCATAATGGAAAATGAAATAAGTAAGGGTAAATATCATGGAGAAGGAGATATATAAGAGTCATTATATAATACACAATATTAGTTATGATTTATATAATGAGAATATGTGAAATTATTGAGTTAAGCTGAGACACATAGGTTTTTTCATTAACATTAATAGATATGTAAGATATATCTGGTTGATATAGAAGAGTAAAGTATAATCCCATGTACTTATATAAGTGTTATTTTGGATGTTAATAGAGAGTTTCAGAAATTTTAATTTTTAAAAGGAGAAACCATAAGAAGAAAGAATTTATATGATTCATTGTTGATATTTAAAAGATAAATATAAAAATTATTTAGATAATGATTCTGATACTAGATGAGATATGAGGATGAAATTTTCACAGATTGGGAGAATTTCATGTCATTTTGAATAAATAGAGAAGAAAAACAATATGAAAACAGAGAAAGGTTTAAAATATTAAATAATCCTTCACATCACTATGGTTTAGTGTGTGTTTTCATTCACACATAGAAAATAATATCTGTATTCTATAGAGAATAAGAGGACACAAATATTATAATAATCAAGAGAAGGAAAGGAAGATGGAAAATTTGGGATGTTTGAGATGCAAATTAGGACTTTGTTAGTTGTTAATCTGCATATATTTTTTAATGTTTTAATAATTATAAATAAGGATATATAGTGGAAAAATTTTGTTCAAGTATTCATGAATTTAATATTATGAATATTCTGGGATAGACTATATCAATAATTATATATGGTCGGATAATATATCATGAGGTTGATATTGGATGATAATTTCCATTTTCAAATATGGAAATATTAGTCCTTATATTCTAAGAATAAAATAAATAGGAACAAGATAATGTTTAGAAAGGTGAAGGGAGAGTAAATTGATATGTTATTTTTGTTGTAGATCTTATGGATTGAAAATAAAAAAAGTGAGATGCTAATGATATTCCAAAAATAAATTATTGTGAATTATATAGGATGAACAAGATAGAATATAAGGATAAATATAGTACATAAAAATGAATGAAATGAAACAATATCTAAGTGGAATATTTACTGAGATGGATTAGAAGAAGAAGAGAATTCAAAATTAGTGTGACATGAATATTTTGTACATGAGGAAAAAAAGAAAATGAAAATAAATATATACCAATGTGAATATTAACAACTGATTATAATATAATCCAAAGAAGAAATAATGTGGTGACTAGCCTATGATTCCATATATCAGAAGTTATAATGAATAGCATGAAAATACAGTTGTGATTGTTGTGTAAGTGGTAGTCTTTGGTTCACATCAACATATTGATGAAGAATATTTGAATTTCATTTTTGATTGATGTCATATTCTTTCCTATTGATCACACTTTCAAATCAATCAAATATTATTTTTAATAATACATAAATATTATATTAGTTTAAAAAAATAGTTAGTTTTTGATTGTGTAAAATTTTGGTTGGTGATGGGATATAAGTTTAATGATATAACATTATCTAAGATTCATAATGATAATAAAAGATATTTTGTGGGGGGGATAACAACCACCATACATCAAGGGAGTAGACATTAAAATTCAAAGTGAAATCTCTTTTCAAATACTCAGGTGCCTTATTTATTTATTTCTGGATTACTTTTCATGTGTGTTGGTTGAGGTATACGAAAAATTGACATATCAATTAAAAAAATAGGTGAAGAAGTGAAAGATAGGGGGTCTTTAATTGGTAAAAATACTTAAACATTGATTCAGACATATACTCAGTGTGGCTACACTGATCTTAGTGGAATAGAAATTGGTATTAAATCCCCGATTCAACCTTTGATTGGATTATCAATTATCTAAATTTTTATATTTTTTAATGTTCTGAGGTCACTTCAAAAAATATCATGATTTGAATACTTTGAGAATATTTTTAAACTACCTATATGAATTTTATCTCTTTTAAGAAATTTAAGAATAAAAAGAAGAAATAAATGTAGATGATGGAGAAGGTATCCTCATAACATAATGATGAATAAACTACAGATTATATATAGTATAATTGTCATGACCTGTCCTCAGGGCCCATTTTGTGACTACCCCAAGCCCACCTTCCATAGGCCAGGGGCTGGCGACTAGCACCAAAGGTGTAAATCCCAATAAAAGGGAAGACATTGCCTTTATATAAGTAATCAAACACAACAGAGTACACAAGTTGAAGTAAACACTAAGTAAACATAGTACAAAAGTAAGTGCAAAAAATTAAATGGGCCCGAATACAAACCCAACTGAAAGTACAGTACAAATGAAAAGAAAGAACAACAACAGTAAAGTAAATCAGTAACCACCAAGTCATCCTACGACTATCCCACATGAAGGGTGGGTACATATGGTCTCTTTAGCTCCTCAGGTCTGGCCGTCCGCTCCGTGTACGTCCTGCCTAATAGTCCACCTCCGGATACCGTCCCAATCTTCAAGTCTCAACCACGATCGGCGCTGTCCTTCATCTATAACCAACACCACGTAGTGCGGGTGTAACACCCCGAGATTTTATAAAAAATATTATTTTTAATTTCATTAATGTCTTGTGTTGTACGGTACACCAAAAGTAGCTTGCACAACATGCATCCCTGACATGGATTTCATTACACGCAGTAAAGACCTTCCTCGATAGCGTGTGTAGTACGCAATACCTAGTTTCACTACATGAGATATTATTATAATATTATTATGAACTAGTCGTTATGAATAGTAATACCCACTTTTTGAAATTTTATAAATTTTATCTTTCAAAATGGACTTCTTTTTTGGATTCTAAATACCGAAATTAGCTTAGGGTGAAATTTTGGTACTTTTCGGATAACTTTCATATTCTGATGAATAGTGAAAATTACTAAATTTTGATTAAAAACAACTTTTTTAATCGAAATAATTAACAGTGATAAATTATTAATTTGAGTTGTTTTAAAGTATATTTAGAATATATTTTTACCATTTAATACAATGTTGGTCATTATATGTAATTTCACATTTAAACTAGACATAAACAAGTGTCAATCTTTTGATAGTTATTATCTCTTAAAAACATGCTATTTGTTTTGACGACGGGAATTAATTTATAAATTAATTAATGCAACTGATATGTTTTGAATTTGGTAAAATAGACATCATTTTTGAATTCATAATATCAAATATATCTTAGGCCTAATTTTTGGACTTTTTCTGGAAACTTTCATTTTTTGATGAATAGTGAAAGCACAAAGTGGTAGTTAAAAAACTGAATTTTTCATAAAACTTAATTTTACTGCTTCTATAAGTGGAATTTCGAAAATCCAAGAGACGCGGTTGATGTCAGTATGTAAAATGTGGTTCAATGAGATGAAAATAATTTTTGGTGAATAGTAACTTTTTACTTTTATTTACCACGGTGAAAAGTAAATAGGGTAATTAAGGGTAAAAATGATATTATTATTACCCTAACACATGTCCTAATTCTATTGGAAATGTGTAATAAGACCAAAAACAACCTTAGGAATAAAATATGACCACTTAGGCCCACATGGATTAGATTAGGACATTTATTATTAATTTACTTAAAGAAGGGTTAAAATAGTTAAAATCAAAGTTTAATAAGTAAATAATTTCTAACAAAGGGTTATACATAAGATAAATTAGACAATAAATATTCATTAGAAAGATAAAATGCTTTCCTACATAATGGTAATTTATTTAAAATTTTTAGACATTAAATAATTTAATTTATTTATGACATAAAGATGATGGAGAAATTATCTTATTAATGAAATATTGACATAATAGATGTTATAAATACCCAAAAAATGTAATATTAGAAATTTTATGAATTACACTAATTTTATAGGTTAATATGACATTTTATTATTGATTTAATTTTATTTTTTCGAACTAATAATTTTGTTATGATTTTCACAAAAATCAATTACCAAATAGTGTCAAAATTGACATAAAATAGTTTTTAAAACAAATATTATATTAACAATTGTTATTTTACTCCTAAAAATCTAAGGATCGGCCAAATGACTTAGATAAGTTTATATATATTAATAATAAACAACTTGGGGTTTTTTTGGTTTGTTATTGTAATATTATTAACCTTATAGTGTAAGAAAACACGAAGACACGGTAAAAGAAAACTTATTTAACTTAAGGTTAAATCTAAATGATAAGGTTAAAATAGAAACCTAAACTTGTCTAAATTCTATTGGATGAGATTATTTCGACCCATCCCCACCTTATCTTCGAAATAAATCAATTTGTAGCTATTAAAAACCGAATATGACTTTATAATAAAATAATATTTCTAGTTTTCCCAAAGGTGCCCCTTTCCTCCCTTATAAAAGGGCACCTCCTCCCTCTCTTCCTCACACCACTTTGTGCCTTAAATCTTGTCCAACCCCTGCCAAATTACTTTCTCCACTTCCATAGAAACATCCTAGAGGTTCTGGTCTTCTTCAAAGACCAATTTTAGTGCCCTAAGAGGAGGTCTCAAAGAGGCGCTTCAAAGAAGAGGTAATGTTCGTTACCGATTCTTTCAACTTTATTTCTTATTCCACTTATTCTTCTTTAGTTGTTTAATTATGAAGTAATAACATCAGTATAACTCATATACTGATATTTTATTATAAGTATTAAACAACCCTATTTCACCATCTAACCATCCCATGGAAAATGAAATCCCTGCGCGTGCGTACGTACGGAATACCGTCTCCACGCCGTGGTGTAATCTATTTTCCCACCACCACCTTACCTAGATGGCTATAATGGTGAAAATAAATAAATATATATGATTATTGTAAATTGGTATTGATTCTGAAATGTTATACATACACTCCAATACAATTACACTATCATAGTAATGATATCATCGCTCGTGCATATGTACGGAATACCGTCTCCACAAATGCGATATGATTCATTTTACATGATTATCCATTCAAGAATGATTATAAAGTATATATAATGAATAATAATTAAATATATGAAATAATTAAGCTAATGGATTTATGTATACATATACATATATATATATATATATATATTTCATCTACTTACTTCCATTAAATTCAATAAGGAAACGAAAACAGCGTCCATGCGTACGTATGGCCTACTGTCTCCATGAACGGTGTATTTCATTCCCTTTATCGATCTATAACATATATATGTATATGATGAATATATATTATATAAAAATCATGTTTTACAATATTTAATTATGTAAATCAATATATAAGTATTAATATCAAGACTAACAAGTCGAAACACATACGATAAAATTATTTTACCCAAAACGCTGCTTTAACATGGAATTTACAAAAGAACGGGTAATATAAAGTCATAAGTGAAACATATATGATATCATAACAATGAATCTGATTCTATAATAAGTCAATGAAATTATTTAAATCATTATATAGGAGGTTCAGATACGTACAAAGCATATCGGACCTAATGTAAGGGATAAATTTTCAATCTCATTTTTATCCGAGATTGCTTGTATGTAAGTATTTACTAGGGTTACGTTTATCATCCATGACCATGTTTTCTAAAAATGTTTTCATAAAATGTTTACTATTATTCCATGAATGTTTAAATTCATTTTTACCCTTTATTGACTTTTTACCACATTGTATGAATGGAATCTTTCCTTTGGTTACCATATAAGGTACTTTTTGACTTTTCGGACAAAAGTACGAGGAGAATGTTATTTTTAACTTATACGGCATGAACAGATTTTTTCGGTTTCATAATGCCTCATTTTCAAGAAGCTTCCTCTACAAGATTGCATGATTATTTTCAACAAAACCCTTTTCTTTTAAAATTTCATGGAATTTTGTGGAAAGAATATGATTTTAAGGAAGAAAGGATATTTTCCTCAAGAATTCATTTCAAGTGTTTTGTCAAAACTATTTTCCATCTATGATGACATTATTTCATATGTGTATGTTTAATGTGATATGTCTCTATGATTTAAATTGTTTCAATTTTCCCTTGATGAAATGATATCAATTTTGTATGGATTATGTTATGATGGCATGATGTTTAAGAATCCCATTTTATTACATGGGTTATGCTATGATGTATGATTTATGATTTTGTGGCACACGAAAGAATGATTTCATTATGAGATGGTTGGGAACTATTTCTACCTCCAATTAATTGGGTAAAGATTTATATCTCATGAGATGGACATGGAAGGAACGGAAAGTTAAACCGGTTCAGTAATACCGGACTGGAACGAGGAGTGAACTCGATTCAGAAAGGGACATTGTCCACAAAGATGGTCTTGGCAGCAATGCCTTGGCTACTATGGAAATCATATCATGTGGTTAATGGTTTCCAAAATTACATGTTTTATTCCCATGCTATTTTATCATGATTGGTGTTCCCTTATGATATATTCCTTACGTACTTCCAAGATTCATGTCTTTGCTCAAGATTTTTATGTTTCGATTTCATGTTCATGTTTTTGCATTCAAATGTTTATGGATTGTTTTATGTTTACCCTTAATGGGCATTTGAGATCACCCTTTTTTATGTTTTATTTCCCCAGGTCAGGAAGAAGGTTATTAAGTAGGATATTCCAAAAGTGACTCTAGATATGATGAAATAAATGGGAGGCAAAGTAGATTCTTTAGGAACCAGTTGTTTATGTTTCCCAGTTTCTAAAGACTCTACACCTATACGGTCCTTTCTTGGTTTTGTTATATGTTGAAATAAGTGTGCTTCAATTTTTATGTACTAAAAATGTATGTAAAGTATGGTTCGTTATATTTGGTATCCGAGGAAAAGGAGGTGGGAATATATCCGATCCTTGGGAACTCTCACATGTGAGCGTTGGACGAAGCATGGCTCTCCGCCCAAGGGCTTCATGAGGAAATGGCTTCCACTGGGGATGGTGGTGTGTCCCACCCAGGGGGTGTATCCACCCATGGAGTTCCCTGATAGGTATCAATTATAGTCCACTGGAATTAATTCAAGACCATTATAGTTGGTATCAGAGGAAAGGTTTAGTCAAACTTTGGAAACTAGGATGAGAAAACTTTAGTGAGATCCCTAGAGATATTTCAAAGGTATGTCTAGGGATGTCCCTAAGGTTAAGTATAAGTAAAGGTTATAGTCGTATAATTATGGTAACGATATTATATTAAACCTAAGATGTTAGATTTTGAAGTTACTCTCCCTTTATTATGATTTTTTCCTCTCACACTAATCATTTTGGGTTTTAGAAAATGGTTGGAAACAAGCTGATTCACGATAATAGAGGATATGATGGACAATGGAATGATATTATTCATGAGCAACCAAATGAAATGGGATTTGGAAGTCCAAACATCATTATTATGCAGAATTATCAATCTCATAATATGATCAATAAACTCAAATTCGGTAAGTTTCCTGACTCGGCTAATAAGAGAAAGATGGATTTTCATCATGATCATAGAGGAATGAAAGTTCAATTTCCCCTATGTAAATCATGTGGGAAGATGCATCAAGGACAATGTTTCAAAGGAATGGGAAGATGCTTTGGGTGTGGAAAAGAAGGACATAAGCCAATAAGTGCAAAGGAAAAGGTTCAGTTAACACCATGGATGAGGATACTGGTATTGCTATGACATCAACAATGGTTAAATGTTTTAAATATGGAATGTACATGCATTATGGAAACTAATGCCCTAAGAGAAAGTCTCATGAAGATAATCAGTATGGTCGTATGGGTAGTATTTATGTTGATGATGATGAAGAGACTACAAATGATATGTGAGATGAATGAATTGTTGAAGCTCAGTCAATGGTTTAAGAAGGTAGTGGAATGATTACATGTTTATCAAGTGTAATGTTGTATAAGTAATCTCATGGTACTATGGAATAAAGAGACATCTAAGTATTGTTAAACTGTTGTATTTCCTTAACTTTTGAAAGTATATGATGAATGGTACTAGTGACCATGAAAGGTTATTCAGATATTTTTGAAAAGTAGATGATATGGGTATAATGAAGGGATAAGGAGAAAATTAAATGTTTGATAGTATTCATGAGCTCATGACTGATATAAGGAGAAGGTTATATCATGGTTTGAGTATATAGAATTTTTGGATTTTGGTATGTGGAAAGAGTTAACTTTTGACAGCAGTCATGTTTTCACTAAGGTTTAATGGGTATTCATTTTTCAAGAGAATACATGATGAAGGTATTCACATGATTGGAATGTGACCAACAAGATATATGGGGGATAAATAATGGTTGGTTGATGACATTTCAAGAAATCATTTTCTTTATAGTATGAGCTTGGACCGAAGTATTTTAGATAAATATTGGAATGGATTATGTTGTATATAATTTAGTATTGTTTAAGGATAGAACTTTTTTCGATATTATTGATGGGATGTTATAGTAATGTAGTTTCAGAAAAAGGACAACTTGTAGGATGGGCGACAGCCCATCGCGTCGGACAAGGCTATGGGAATCGAACCCACAACCGAAGTTCAACTGGCCTTTATCGCCTACCACCAGCCTATAAGAAGTCCTTGTTTAGTAGAAACTAGTTTTATTATATTATGAAGTAAGATATATGAAGTATAAGTCCGTTTTAGGAACCATATATGATTAATCTCCCTATAGATCGACTTATGTATATTTAATAACTTTTTCCAACATTTTGTTTGGGACAGATGGAATGACCCGTCATTCTATCACATGATCTACTAACACTTCACGAATATAAAATTCAACTTCATTTTTTAAGAGAGGAAGTGGAAATTGTTCAAGTCATGAACAACAGTGAGATTGTAACAAAACAAAGTAAGTATTTATTCTAATTCAAATTCTTCAACTTTAGGGAAAAGATCTTGAAAACCAAAAATGTTATTCTAGTGCCCTTATATCCGATGAATCAGATGGTACCCAGGGTCATCACAAATTTATGGCTTTGTGATTGTGGGATTTTTCATAGCAATGTTCTCTACCACTCTCCATCAGAACATGATGGTAATATTTTTCTTCCATATCCATATATTCACCTATGTTCTCCTACGTGAAAACCCAGTGATGAGTTAATTTGGGTAACTGGTACATTTCATACTTTAGTTTTTAAATCCAAGTTTTTGTATTCCTTTTTACAATTTGGTTTTCTATTAAATAAACTTTAGAGTAGTAAACCATTTATAACCCCGGCGAATTTTTAGGGAGAAATTCATTTTAAGTGGGGTAGAATATAACACCCTGAGAGTTTATGAAAAATATTATTTTTAATTTCATTAATGTCTTGTGTTATACGCTACACCAAAAGGATCTTGCACAACACGCATCCCTGACTTGGCTTTCCTTACATGCAATAAATACCTTCCTCGATAGAGTGTGTAGTACGCAATACCAAGTTTCACTAAACGAGATATTATTATAATATTATTATGAACTAGCCGTTATAAATAGTAATACCCACTTCGTGAAATTTTATAAATTTTATCTTTCAAAATGGACTTCTTTTTTGGATTCGGAATATCGAAATTAGATTAGGGTGAAATTTTGGTACTTTTCGAATAACTTCCATATTCTGATGAATAATGCAAATTACTAACTTTTAATTAAAAAAAACTTTTTTAATAGAAATAATTAACAGTGATAAATTATTAATTTGAGTGGTTTTAATGTATATTTATAATATATTTTTACCATTTAATACAATGTTGGTCGTTGGATGTAATTTCACATTTAAACCAAACATAAACAAGTGTAAATTTTTTGATAGTTACTATCTCTTGAAAACACGCTATTTGTTTTGACGACGGGAATTAATTTTTAAATTAATCAATGCAACTGATATGTTGTTAATTTGGTAAAATAGACATCATTTTTTAATTCATAATATCAAATATATCTTAGGCCTAATTTTTGGTATTTTTCTGGAAACTTTCATTTTTTGATGAATAGTGAAACCACTAAGTGGTAGTTAAAAAACTAAATTTTTCATAAAACATAGTTTGACCGCTTATATGAGTGGAATTTTGAAAATCCGAGAGACATGGTTGATGTCAGTAATTAAAATGTGGTTCAATAAGATGAACATAATTTTTGGTCAATAGTAACTTTTTGCTTTTATTTACCACGGTTAAAAGTAAATAGGGTAATTAAGGGTAAAAATGATATTATTATTACCCTAACACATGACATTATTCTATTGTATAAGTGTAATTAGACCAAAAACAACCTTAGGAATAAAATATGACCATTTAGACCCACATGGATTAGATTAGGACATTTATTATTAATTTATTTAAAGAAGGGTTTAAATAGTTAAAATGAACGTTTAATAAGTAAATCATTTTTAACATAGGGATATACATAAGATAAATTAGAGTAAATATTAATTAGAAAGATAAAATGATTTCCTACATAATGGTAATTTATTTATAATTTTTAGACATTAAATAACTTAATTTATGTATGACACAATGATGATGCAGTAATTATCTTATTAATGAAATATTGACATAATTGATGTTATAAATTCCCAAATAAATGTAACCTGAGACATTTTATGAATTACAATAATTTTATAGGTAAATATGACATTTTAATATTGATTTAATTATCTTTTTTTAAACTAATAATTCTGTTAGGATTTTCACAAAAATCAATTACCAAATAGTGTCAAAATTGACATAAAATAGTTTTTAAATCAAATATTATATTATTAGTTGTTATTTTATTCCTAAAAATCTATGGTTCATCCAAATAACATATATAAGGTTATATATATTAATAATAAACATCTTGGGGTTCTTTTAGCTTGTTATAGTAAGATTATTAACCTTATAGTGTAAGAAAACAAGAAGACACGGTAAAAGTGAACTTATTTAACTTAAGGTTAAACTTAAATGATAAAGTTAAAATAGAATCCTAAACTTGTCTAAATTCTATTTGATGAGAGTATTTCGACCCATCCCCACCTTAGATTCTAAATAACTCAATTTTGAGCTATTAAAAACCGAATATGACTTTATAATAAAATAATAGTTTTAGTTTTTCCAAAGGTGCCCCTCTCCTCCCTTATAAAAGGCCGCCTCCTCCCTCTCTTCCTCACACCACTTTGAGCCTTCAAGATCGGCCAAAACCGGCCAAATTCTCTTCTCCACTTTCATTGAAACATCCTATAGGTTATTTTATTTTTTAAAGACCAATTTTAGTGCCCTAAGAGGAGGTCTCAAAGAGGCGCTTCAAAGAAGAGGTAATGTTCGTAACCGATTCTTTAAACTTTATTTCTTATTCCAATTCTTCTTCTTTAGTTGTTTCATTATTAAGTAATAACATCAGTATAACTCATATAATGATATTTTATTATAAGTATGAAACAACACTATTTCACCATATAACCATCCCACGGAAAATGAAATCACCACGCGTGCGTACGTACGGAATACCGTCTCCACGCCATGGTGTAATCTATTTTCCCACCACCACCTTACTTGGATGGGTATAATAGTGCAAATAAATAACTATATATGATTATTGTAAAGTGTTATTTATTCTGAAATATTATACATACCCTCCAATACAATTCCACGATCATGGGAATGATATCATCGCTCATGCGTACGTTCAGAATACCATCTCCACAAATGCGATGAGATTCATTTTCCATGATTAACCATTCAAGAATGATTATAAAGTATATATAATGAATAATAATTAAATATATGAAATAATAAAGCTACTGGATTTTTGTATATATATATATATATATTTCATCTACATACTTCCATTCAATTCAATAAGGAAACGAAAACAGCGTTCATGCGTACGTACGGCCTACCGTCTCCATGAATGGTGTATTTCATTCATTTTATCAATATATAATATATATATGTATATGATGAATATATATTATATATAAATCATGTTCTATATTATTTAATTATGTAAATCAGGATATAATTATTAATATCATGAATAACAAGTCGAAACACATACGATAAAATGATTTTACAAAAAACGCTGCTTTAACATGGAATTTACAAAAGAACGGGTAATATAAAGCCATTAGTGAAACATATATGATATCATAACAATTAATATGATTCTGTAATAAGTCAATGAAATTATTTAAATCATTATACATGAGGTTCAGATACGTACGAAGCATATCAGACCTAAGGTAAGGGATAAATTTTAAATCTCATTTTTATCTGAGATTGCTTGTACGTAAGTATTTACTACGGTTAAGTTTATCATCCATGACCATATTTTCTAAAAATGTTTTCATAAAATGTTAACTATTCATCCATGAATGTTTAAATTCATTTTTACCCTTTATTGACTTTTTACCACATTTTATGAATGAAATCTTTCCATTGGTTACCATATACATTATTTTTGACTTTTCCAACAAAAGTACGAGGAAAATGTTATTTTTAACTTATACGGAATGAACGGATTTTTATGGTTTCATAACGCCTCATTTTCAAGAAGATTCCTTTACAAGATTGCATGATTATTTTCAACAAAACCCTTTTCTTTTAAAATTTCATGGAATTTTGTGAAATGAAAATGATTTTAATGAAGAAAGGATATTTTCCTCAAGAATTCATTTCATGTGTTTTATCAAAACTATTTTAGATCTAAGATGACATTATTTCATTTGTGTATGTTTCAAGTAATATGTCTCTGTGATTTAAATGGTTTCAATTTTTTTATGATGAAATTATATCAATTTTTTATGGATTATGTTATGATGGCATGATGTTTAAGAATCCCATTTTATTACATGGGTTATGCTATGATGTGTGATTTATGATTTTGTGGAACATGAAAGAATGATTTCATTATTAGGTGGTTAGGACCTATATATCCCTCGAATTCATTGGGTAAAGATTTATATCTCATGAGATAGACATTCCTGGAACGTCAAGTTAAACCGGTT
Organism: Viscum album; assembly: GCA_963277665.1. NCBI lineage: Eukaryota > Viridiplantae > Streptophyta > Magnoliopsida > Santalales > Viscaceae > Viscum > Viscum album. Next base: position 1,123,882,990 of record OY728136.1, on the reverse strand, counting down.
CAGTAATACAGGACTGGAACGAGGAGTGAACTCAATTCAGAAAGGGACTTTGTCCACTAAGATGGTTTTGGAAGCAATGCATTGGCTACTAGGGAAATCATTTCATGTTCTTAATGGTTTCCACAATTACATGTTTTATTCCCATGTAATTTTATCATGATTGATGTTCCCTTATCATATATGACTTACGTACTTCCAAGATTCATGTCTTTGCTCAAGATTTTTATGTTTAGATTTCATGTTCTTGTTTTTGCATTCAAATGTTTATGGATTGTTTTATGTTTACTCTTACTAGGCATTTGAGCTCACCCCTTTTATGTTTTATTTTCCCCAGGATATAAATGAAGGTTTTAGGTAAGGAAAAAAGGGAAGATCTTTATTGGGAGATGTTGAAGATATTTCACCACGATTAGAAGATTTTATTACGAGTTTCCAAAGACACTAAATTATTACGATCCTTGTGTGTCTGTTTTTGTTATGTATTAAGTATTCCGAAAAAGTAATTTATTCTCCATGTACGTGAAGATTTGGGTCTTTACAGCGGGCATATCCCGTGCATGGGTGAGTATAAAATACTCAGTAGGGTCCCCAATACCCCCTAAGGTCTCCCAGAATCCACAAAGGATAAACCAAAAATGAACGATAAAAACACAAAGTATCAACCAACTCTAATTAGGTATATGCCCATCCATATACCTAAGTAATCAATTCCAGTTCGGATCCATCTCATGAGCCCAAGTCAAACCAGTCCACACAGGAAAACACAACCCAGTCCACATAGGAAATAATGTCAATCATATCGATGATATTGATTGGAAGTCAAGACTCAGCTCACACAGGTATACTACTCACGAAGAGGGGTGGAGATGATAGATGTAACCTCTAGATCATCTCACCTGCCGAACCCACGTATGATCCAAGTTCATAAGTCATTGCTGTCGAACTCAAGTAGGATACTAGTAGAGTAACCATCACTGCCAAACCCATGGAGGATATAAGTACAGTTTTCCTCGCTGCCGAACCCATGTAGTATCCAAGTACAGTCATCATCGTCATCACAGCCGCAGCCAGCTCTAGGGTTCCCGCACAGAGCTTACTCGATTCCGGGAGGGTCTGCTTCTCGAGTCAAAGGGGTGGATACATCAACCATCACGAAGACCAGAGATGATGTATCCCAATGTTCTGTCCCACGTAATTGGGGAAAAACCAAGAATAACGTTTCCAAGATACAAAGAATAATATGACCAAGTCATTTCCCAAAAAGTACACGATGTGTAGTTAAAAGTTACACTCCATGTTATCAGACACCAGGTACTAACCGTGTAAACGGCCCGTGTCATGGGGCCGGTCAGGTAAATAAGTAAGTATAGGGCGTGTGGTATGGTTACATGCTGTGTCCAAACCTCTAGGGTCAGGTCCATGTGCACTGGCCATGCCTGGCTGTGTGGTGGAGTACATGCTCATGTACTCCACCCTGTGTCCGTGTATTCCCAGAATACAAACCGAGTAATCACGAAGCTGCTTCTGCTATGGTGAAGGAAGTACATGCCATGCCTCTTGGCCAAGTAGTTCTTCCCATGTCCACGTATCTCCCAGATTACACGCCGAGCCTCGTGAAGCCGCTTCTACCTTTCTATGAAGTGAATACATGTCGTGTTACTTGGCCATGTATTGATATCAGTGTCCATGTATTTTCCCTGAATACACGCCATGTCCATCGAAGCCTCCTCTGACAAATATTGTGGAAAGTACACGTCGTGTGTATAGAGTCACATGTCATGTGTTACTTTTCTAATGTTCGAAACAGAAGCCACAGTATGCTTTTACTACACAGTGTGTGCTTCTAGAGGACACGCCGTGTATTATAGAATTTTCTACAAACGACGCCTTTGGCCAGAATGCCTCCCGAGGCATTCTTTCTTTGTTCCGATGATCCGATTTCTACGAAACTTCTTCTTCTAAGTTTCCCCAACACTCTGAGGACGTTTACGATTTTTTAGGGCCTCCGATCGGATCCGAAAACATATCTTGATTCACCGCTAAAGAATAGTTGAAGGACTCCACTTATTCACAAAAACGGTGGAGGAATAATACCGTGTTAGTTTGGTCTGGTTCCTTCTGCATTAGTCCGATAATAGGTGGTTTAAGAGGAATGATAACATGGAAGGAAACCCCAATATTTCTCAATCTAGAACACACCCCTACCTCGATAGACGATGTTGTTTGTTGGCGTCGCAGAAGATGGTGTCGTGGGGTGAGGTTTCGAAGACGACGTTGGCATGAGTCCAAGGAGGGGACGGCGTCTCACACTAGCTGCAGAGAGAATAATGAAAGGCACGTCATCTCTCTTTGTGGTGACAGTGTTCCTCGTCTAAGAGGTGACATTCTTTGAGGGATGATGAAGTTATTTATGGAAGGGTGATGTTATTCAAATAAATCTAGGGTTCTCCCAAATCTCCTCACACAAAAATTCCAACCCAAAAATAAAATAAGGTACACCTTATTTTATTTTGCTTTGCCATGCATTTCAGAAACTTAAAATTCAAACACTTAGTTAACTTAATTAAAGACGTTTAGTCAATTAATTTAGCATGTGTTGGAATGAATTAAAGTGGGAGAGGAGGAGTTACTTAATTAAGTTCAAGGGGTTCACCAAAATTAAACACAAGGAGTTTAATGTGGATTTTTAGGGGATTTAAGGAATGTAAAGGGTTGGTGCTCGTGTGGGCCCCACCTCACATTTATCCTTACATGGGTAGTTAGGATGCTAGTGGGTCCCACCCTAAATCCCCCATGTAGGATAAAACCACCTTAGTTAGAAATAAAATTGTACCACAATTTTAGTCAGTTTTTTTATTTAAACCACCTTTTTTCAACAACTCCTCCCATAAAACGCATCTTTGGTAAAGGTCCTCCTATGAAATTACCGGGGCTGCAAACTCATCGGTGCCCTCAGATTTTAATTCCGAGCACCGGTTCAAAAGATAGAAAAACCCTCTTGTTCTTTCACTGAACGTACCTGAGATAAGCTTTGGAAATTAATTCTGAGCACACTGGGCTGCGGAATCAGGTGCTGTCAGAAACTGCGTACTTGTAAAATTTCAAAGAATTTAAGAAAAAAATTTCAATGAAATTTATGGGTCTTTACATTACTCCCAACTTAGAGATTTACATCCCCATAAAGCTAAATTATAAACTAGGGAAACAAATGAGGATACTGTGCACGCATCTGAGCCTCCTGCTCCCATGTGCTCTCCTGGAGGTTCCCGTGCTGCCACCTGATGTGCACTAGAGGAATCGACCATTCATGTAGGACCCGCTTATGTCGATCCTCGATCCCCAATGGGACCTATGAAAATTTCACCCTGTCATCGATGTCCATCTCTCCGTGGTCGATGATATGCGTCGGGTCGTGCATGTATCTACTTAGTTGAGATACATGGAAGACGTCGTGCATCCGGTGCAACTGAGGTGGAAGATCCAGGCGATAAGCCACCTAGCCTATCCTACTGAGAAACTGGAATGTTCCGATGAAGCGCGGAGATAACTTGTCGCCCCGGCCAAATCTATGTAATCCACATCGAGGTGATACCGTAAGAAAACGTGGTCGCCATCCTCGAACTCCACTGGTCTCCGCCTCCTATCAGCATAGGACTTCTGTCAGCTCTGTGCAGTCCTCATCTGCTCCTGGATGATATTCACTTTCTCCGTCAGGGCCTGGATCATCTCTGGGTTTACAAGAGCTATCTCCCTAGGTTTAGTCCAGCACAGAGGTGATCTGCAAGGTCAGTCGTACAATGCCACTTATGGTTCCATCCCGATGGCGGAGTGGTAGTTTTTGTTATACAAAAACTCCACCAATGGTAGGTGATCCTACCAACTGCGACCAAAGTCGAGGACAAATGCACGGAGCATGTCCTCGAGATTTTGAATGGTCCTATCCATCTGGCCATCTATCTGGGGATGAAAGGCGGTTCTCAGGTGTAGATGCGTCCCAAATGCCTCATGCAACCCCTTTCAAAGCTGTGAAGTAAAGAGAGAATCTCGATCAGAGACGATAGACGATGTCACACCATGAAGCTGTACGATCTCTGGAACATAGAGGCTTCCCAAGCTCTCCACTAAGACCTACTCTCTGATAGGTAGAAAGTGGGCCGACATGGTGATTCGTTTGACGATCACCCATATGGAGTCGTGTCCTCTGGAAGTACGTGGAAGTCCCATCATGAAATCCATGGATATCCCATCCCACATTCACTCCGGGACATCTAAGGGTTGTACCAAGCCTGCTGCTACCTGGTGCACTGCCTTCACCTGCTGGCAGGTGAGGCATCATGAAACGAAATCTTCCATAGACTTCTTCATACCTAACCACCAGTGCTTTCGTCTGAGATCCTGGTACATCTTTGCTACACCTGGATGTACCGCCAATGGGGAATTGTAAAACTCCTTTAGAACCTCCTCCTGTAATGCAAGTGGTACCATGGTATGTCCCATGAAGAAGATGACGTGCTCCCCGCCTTCAGAAAAACCATCAGGTGCATGCCCTGTAGAAATATGAGCATGTCGCGTCTCACAGTAAACGTCCCCACGTTGTGCATCTCTGACCCGCTGAAGAAGTAGAGGAGTTACTGTGAGGGACTGTAGGAAGGCTGTCACATCTATATCCACAAAGGATATCTATAATATGGCTAATTTCTCTATCACTTCTCCACGTAGTTGAATGCCTGAACTCCTTTTGAGAGCATTAGATACTACGTTCCCCTTCCCAAGAGTATAGAATATCTCAAAGTCATAGTCCTGGAGGAACTTAAGCCATCATAGCTGTCTCAGGTTCAGGTCCTTTGGCGATAATATTTACCTGAGAATCTGGTGGTCAGAGTAGACTATAAAGCACTCACCCATCAGATAGTGCCGCCACATCTTCAAGGCGAAGTCAACTGCTACTAAATCCAGGTCATGGGTAGCGTAGTTCTGCTCATGCTACCTCAACTGTCGTGAACCATAAGTGATCACTTCCTGATCCTGCATCAGGAGACACCGATTACAGTCTCTCATGCATCGCAGTAAACTACGAACCCTAATCCTTCCTCCGGTAGCCTCAAGATGGGTGCACTGGTCAATCTTTGTCTCAGCTCCTGGAAGCTCTGCAAACACTTATCTGACCACACGAAGGGTTTCCCCTTCTTCGTCAAAGCTGAAAGTGGTGCTGCAACTCTGTAGAAGTCTGGCAAAAATCTCCGATAGTACCCAGCCGGACCTATGAAACTCTGCACCTCTATCATGCTCCTGGGTGGATCCTAAGAAAGTATTTCCTCGATCTTCATAGGATCCACACAACTCCCGCCTCATAGATGATGTGCCCCAACAAGTAAACCTATGGAATCCAGAACTGACACTTTGAGAGCTTACCATAAAGCTGGTTCTCTCGGAGTGTGTCCAGTACAACCCGAAAGTGGTAGGCGTGCTCCTCCTCAGTAGTCAAGTAAATCAGTATGTCGTTGATGAAGACTACGACAAATAGATTGAGGTAAGGCTGGAAGATCCTATTAATGAGACTCATGAACACTGTTGGAGAATTGGTTATGCCGAAAGGGATAACAAAGAACTCATAGTGGCCATATCGACACCTGAAGACCGTCTTCTGCACTTCCTCGTCTCGAACTCTGAGGTGATGATAGCCTGAACTGAGGTCTATCTTCGAGAACCATCGTGCTCCCTTGAGCTAATTAAAGAGTTAGTCAATCCTCGGAAGAGGATAATTGTTCTTCACGGTCACCTGTTTCAGGCAACGGTAGTTGACACACAGTCACAAGCTCACGTCCACCTTCTTGGCGAACAAAATCGGGGAAGCCAAGGGCGAAACACTAGGTCGAATGAATCCCTTGCCCTGCAAGTCCTTTAGCTGTACCCGTAGCTCACGAAGCTCAGTAGGTGCCATCCGATATGCTGGCATAGATATCGGGGGTGTCTTGGGGTACCGATTAATGTAGAAGTCTACCTATCTACGAGGAGGTAGTCCTGAAACGTCGTTAGGAAAAATGTCCACATACCGATCAACCACAACAGGAAAACTCGGACTCCACACATCAACCACTCCGAGAATGAGACTAGCCAACTGATGTGTGATGAGCTGCCCTCTCCTCTACATATGTCCATCCTGTGCTACAAAGTATCCCTTCTCTCCGGTGAAGGTGAACCTGATCCCAATAGTGCGGACACACTATACATTGTGCCTAATACAGTCGATCTGAGCATGGACTGTAGATAACCAATCAATGCCCAAGATGACGTCGTAAGGCCTCGACGCCGCTATAAGAAGATCCCACCCTAAGCTCTCACCTCCTATAGTAAGCTCACACTGCTGGCACCAGTGTGTAATCATCGAGTCTGCTCCCATAGGAATCTCTAGATGTAAGGATCGAGCCAATGGCTCCGTCAGAATTTTTGAGCTCCAAACAAGGGAGCGACAATGAAAGAATGACTCTCTTTTGTGTCTATAAGAACTGCATCATGGGTGGAGTAAACCCAGATAGTACCTTGAATCATCTGAGGTGCACCGTGGTTGTAAACCTCCACTGCCGGAAGCTGAGACTGCCTCTGTTCTCCAGCTCCCTGTGGTTGGGGTGGACCACTTGGTGGTGGTGGTGGTAGAGCCCCGAAGCATTGTCTACCACCTGTTGCTCGGCCAGCTCCTCTACCTCATCCTCCTACTCCTTACGGACTGCCACATTCGAACCTCTGCATCTGCCTAGGTGGTCCCTCAACTACTGCTGCTCCTCTGCATGGTGGGTCGGGCAGTCACGAGCCATGTGGCCCTGCCCGCCGCATTCCTAGCACTATCAGCCTCTCGTATGACTGGCTCTGCATCTTGTGCCCGACACCACCGAATCAGTATCCTAAGGTCACCCACCTGATGGTCTGGTCCGCTTGGACCTCTACGACATCTGTCTACTGCCGGCTGTAGAAGACTCCACTACGTCTCGCCCTACTGTAGGCCTCACTGCTGGTGTAGGATCAGCAAGGAAGCTCTCCACAAGAAGGGCTCGCTCTCCTTCCTGCGTCAGAATGCTGAGGGATATCATCGAAGCTCTGATCACATGCCTCAATCCCTGCTCGAAGGTCTAGGCCCGGAAGAATGGGCCCCGTACCATGTTCGTGGAGTAGCGCAAGAGATCAGTAAATCTCGTCGAGTACTGGGCTACTTTCATGCTTCCCCCCCGCAGCTATAGTAACTTCTAGATGCGCAACACACAGAGGGTGGCTAGAACGAACTGCAAGTGGAAGAGGCTCTTGATGTCCGTCCAAAGTAAATATGCCTCGTCATGCACCTAGAGCATCAGGCTCCACTATTTACCTGCTGTTGCGTGCAGGAGACTCACCGCAAGTCTCACCATGAGGTCAGCTGGTGTCCCTACTAATTTGAAGACTCGAACAACAGCCTCCAGCCAATCCTCAGCTTCCTGAGGGTCCATCTCTCTATGGAACCTGGGTGGTCTCTAACACTGAAACTCGTGTTGTGCACTCAGGTGACGTGCACTATCTGCTGCTGGGGATGGTGGTATCGGTAGCTCGGCGGGTAGAGGTACTTCCGGGGCCTCCGCTGTAATGGGGCCCTACACCAAGGCATCGTCGCTCGGTGGGCTGCCATCTCGCACAAAGATTGGAACCCTAGTTGGTTGTCGTTGTGGGGCCATCCTGAAAAGAATCATGTGCACCACGGTTAATACAGAATACCTCGTGAGATGACACTAAGTAATCACAAAGAAAAGTTTTGAAACACACATGCAATCAATGTTTTCGTGCACTGAGTCGGAAATCAGAAGTCAGGGTCTTGGTGTATGGATACGTCGGCCTCCGCACCAACACTTGACTCCCTGGAATGATAACCACACTCAATACCCTAAAAATTATTGCTTCACATAGAATAAATTATCAGAGTCCTATGTTATGTGGTAGAAACGACTCCTCTGATACCAATTTTTCACGACCCATCCTCAGGGCCTGTGTCGTGACTACCCCAAGCCCGCCTTCCATAGGCCAGCGGCTGGTGACTACCACCAAAGGTGTAAATCCCGATAAAAGGGAAGGAATTGCCTTTATATAAGTAAAAAAACACAACAGATTACACAAGATGAAGTAAACACAAAGTAAACTGTGTACAAAAGTAATTGCTGAAAAGTAAATGGGCCAGAATACAAACCCAACGAAAGTACAGTACAACTGAAAAGAAAGAATATCAGATTTAAAGTAAATCAGCAACCACTGAGTCATCTCCCAGATATCCCACCTGAAGGGTGGGTACATATGGTCTCCTCAGCTCCTTGGGTCCGGCCGTTCGCTCCGTGTACTTCCCACCTGATAGTCCACCTCCGGATACCGTCCCGCTCCTCAAGCCTCAACCGCAATCAGCGATATCTGTCGTCGGCAACCAACACCACATTGTGCAGGCACATCCTGTGCAGGGGTGAGTATACAATACTCAGTAGGGACCCCGAGACCCCTGAAGGTCTTCCAGAATCCAAAAAGGATAAACCACAAATGAAAGATACAAAAACTAAGTATCAACCAACTCTACTTAGGTATATGCCCATACATATACCTAATTCATCAATTCCAGTTCAGCTCCAACAGACGAGCCCAAGTACAACCTAGTCCACACAAGAAAGCACAACTCAGTCCACACATGAAAGCAAGTCAATCATATAGATGATATTGATTGAAAGTCAAGACTCAGCTCACACAGGTATACTACTCACGAAGAGGAGTGTAGATGATTGATGTAACCTCTGAATCATCTCCCCTACTTAACCCACATAGGATCCAAGCATAGAAGTCGTCGCTTCCAAACCCATGTAGGATCCTAGTACAATAACCATCGCTTCTGAATGCATGGAGGATCCAAGTACATTCTTCCGCGCTACCGAACCCACGTAGGATCCAAGTACAGTCGTCATCGTCGTCACAACTGCATCCAGATCTAGGGTTCCCACACACGGCTTACTTGATTCCGAGAGGGTCCACTCCTCGAGTCAAAGGGGTGGATACATCAACCGTCATGAAGACCATAGATGATGTATCCCAACGTCCCATCCCACTTCATAGGGGAAAAAAGTAGAATGTGTCCAAGATACAGAGAATAAGATGACCATGTTATTTCCTAAAAAGTTCACGGCGTGTAGGTAAAAGGTACACACCGTGTTATTAGACACCATGTACTGCCCGTGTAAACGGCTTGTGTCATGGGGCTGGTCATGTAAATAAGTAAGTACACAGCGTATGGTATGGTTACACACCATGTCCAATCCTCTAGGGTCAGGTCCATGTGTGCTTGCCATGCCTGGACGTGTGGTGGAGTACATCCTCTTGTACTCCACCCCGTGTCCATGTATTCCTGGAATACACACCGAGTCATCACGAAGCCGCTTCTCCCATGGTGAATGAAGTACACGCCGTTCCTCTTGACCGTGTAGTTCTTCCCATGTTCATGTATCTCCCAGATTACACGCCAAGCCTCGTGAAGCTGCTTCTTCCATTCTATGAAGTGAATACACACAGTGTTGCTTGACTGTGTATTGTTTTCCATGTCCGTGTATTTTCCCTAAATACAAGCCATGTCCATCGAAGCCTCCTCTGAAAAATAGTGTGGAAAGTACATGTTGTGTGTATAGATTTAAACCCCATGTGTTACTTTTCTAACATCCAAAACAGAAGCCATAGTATGCTTTTACTACAAGGCGTGTGCTTTTGGAGAACATGCCGTGTATTCTGTAATTTTCCAGAAATGATGCCTTTGGCCAGCACGCCTCCCAAGGAATCCATTCTTCATTCCGATGATCTGATTTCTACGAAACATCTGCTTAAAAGTCTCCCCAACGCATTTAGGCCATTTACGATGTTTTTGGGCCTCCGATCGGCTATGAAAACATAACATGATTCACCTATCAAGAACAGTTGAAGGACTCCACTTATTCATAAGAACGACGGAGGAATCAGACCGTGTTAGTTTTGTCCGGTCCCTTCCGCATTATTCCGATAATAGGTGGTTTAAGAAGAATGACAACATGGAAGGAAAACCAATATTTCTCAATACAAAACAGACCCCTACCTCGATAAACGATGTCGTTTTCCGGAGTCACAGAAGATGGCATTGTGGGGTGAGGTTTCGAAGATGGCGTTGGCGTGACTCCAAGGAGGGGACGATGTCTCACACTAGCTACGGAGAGAAGAAGGAAAGACACGTCGTCTCTCTTTGTGGTAACGACATTCTTTGTCGAAGAGGTGACATTCTTTACGGGAGGATGACGTTATTCACGGAAGGATGAAGTTCTTTAAATAATTCTAGAGTTCTCCCAAATCTCCTCACACAACAATTCCAACCCAAAAATTAAATAAGCTAGACATCATTTTATTGTTCTTTTCCATGCATTTCAAAAACATAAAATTCAAACACTTAGTTAAATTAATTGAAGAGGATTAATGAATTAATTTAGCATGTGTTGGAATATATTAAAGTGGTAGAGGAGGAGTTACTTAATTAAGTTCAAGGGGTTTCCCAACATTAAACACAAGGAGTTTAATGGGGGGATTTAGGGGGTTTTAGGGAATGTGAAGGGTTGGGGATCATGCGGGCCCCACGTCACATTTATCCATACATGGGTAGTTAGGATGCTATTGGGTCCCACCCTAACTCTCCCATGTAGGATAAAACCGACTTAGTAAGAAATAAAATTGTACCACAATTTTATTCACTTTATATTTTAACCACATTTTTTTAACAACTTCTCCCAAGAAAATGGATCTTCAGTAAAGGTCCTCCTAAGCAATTACTGGCACTTTGAACTCATCGATGCCCTCAGATTTTAGTTCTGAGCACCGGTTCAAAAGATAAAAAAACCCACTCGTTCGTTCACGGAATGTACCAGAGCTAAACTTCATAAATTGATTTCGGGCACACCAGGCCTTGGAATTAGGTGCCGTCAAGAACTCCGTACTTGTAAAATCCCTAAGAATTTAAGAAAAAAAATTACTTGAAATTAACGTGTCTTTAAAATAATTATGATTTCATCATATTTAGAATGAAAATTCTCACACAAATTTAACTAAATTTTTTGTTGAAGATGTCACTTATAGTACAACATAGCTTTCTGAATCCTCAGAGAACTATGAAGAAATCTAAATATTCATACACTCTATGGGATTATATTTGACTATTGAGTGTCCTACATAAGAATGATTTTAGTTTTTTTAAATTAACCTTAAGATATCTAAGTTCAATAAATTTTATCTAATGATTTTATCCTATGTTTTTTCTATGAATTGATTAGATGAGTTTCTCAAAATGGTATCAATGACTTAAATTCAAGAGTGTTTTTTTTAATGAAATGGGAACATCCCAAAAGACTACTATATTTTTTCACTATCCTATGTCTAATCACTAATACACTTAGAGTATAATATTCATGGGAACTCCAAGTTACAAGATCATTCTATCACTCAAAATTTATAGCCTTAAAATTTTGAGATCAAAGGAGAAGGTACATCAGTGAATGAAAAACTAAACTATAAGAATTGATTAAGAATTATTTGAATAAGAAATAACATCAAATTCATCCCCTTTAAACATTCATGTATCAATCCATAATAGGTTTAACCCTCCATTGATGAATATATATTAATAGAATATGGAAGTAGACAAATAAAGGCATAATTGAAGAAATTAAAAAAATGAAACATCAATAAGTCCACTAATTTTATCAATTTTATCTTGAAAAGAAAAAAATAAGAGAATAAGAAGAAATTTTGTTAAGAATCCAAATTGACTCAACCAACTTAATTATGAAAAAATGAACTAGTGATTGTAAAATTATAGTGTAACTTTCAAATTGAATGAAGCAAACATAAAAACTAATTAATTAAAAAATAAAACATTAAATAGGAATTTTAGGATCCTTCGATCGATTCCATATCATTGAATTTCATCCCAATTAATTAATATAGTCAAATGTGAGTCTGAAAAATTAGAATATAAGATTTTAAATATTGACCAAAAATATAAAACCAGATTCATCCCCACAATTGACATGCATAATAATATTTGAAGATAAAATATTTTTTAAAGAACTTATAATAAGAAAATATTATTCAATATTTATTTTAATATCAATAAATATTTCAACCCATTTGGATCATTAATTTGTATATTATAATAAAAATGGGGGGATGCATTTTAGGAGTTGAAATATAGCTAATAATTTACACTTCTACTTTGGCCTCCTAAATCCACTTGAAAAATTCAAAATTAGAAACTTTTATGGGGAAATAAAATATTTTCCATAATAGTCTCTATCTTAAATTTAATGTTTAGCTTCCATGGTATTGATTTTAGGGTTCCATATCTATTTTATGGGCCTAATTTCCAATCTTATTTTCCTATAATGTTATGAATCCATGAAAAAAATATGTCTCACATTATGATTCATAAATTGATCCTAAAAGAAAAAAAAATAAAAAAAAATGATTAATAGTATCCTGAAATATAAAAATAAAATAAAATAAATAATTTATTCCATAAGATGATTATTTATTAGGTCCAAATTGATACAATTTAAAAATTAATTTCACATTTGATGATAAAATGAGTTCATATTATAAAATGAACTAATATTAGTTCTTATGAACATTGATAAACATTTTTATTAAAATATAAAAAATGAATATTTCCATATTTTAGTGTCAAATCATAACCCCAACATTAATTTGTCTTGTCATTGCAAAATAATTTCGCAAAAATTGAAAATTTAATTCCATTTTCCAAAAATCATTTTAACATAAAATTCCAACCAAAAGGAATCATTCTAAATAACCATTAAACCTTTAAAAACAATTTAAAACAGTCTAGTTTCACTAGAATATCCGCATCCAAATCCCATTCCTTTTTGAAAATTTATCACCACATTTCATCCAATTTCAATTAATCATGATGATGTGTTGTACATCACAATATATTTTCAGTTTCATTTTTATTAATGGGGGAAATATAGAAGAGTTGGGAAAAATCACATTTAAATCTTAACATTCATATTCATTTTTTAGGAAATATTCCCTTAGAAATTGAAATTACACACAATCAAATCATCCCATGAAGAGAAACTTTTTTGATGACTCCCATCCTCAATGTCCTAAGGGCACCTTGTGAAGCTCACATACTCAGACCTTATCTCAAGTTAACACAATAAAAAAAATTAAATTACAAAAAATAAAGATAAAATTTCTAAAAATGGTCCAAAAAACTAATTATTCATGATCCCCATGTTACAAAATACAAACATTAGGTTAATATATTTCTAAATGAATTATTTTATTATATTTTGTTTTTAAATACTCAGGTTATAATTAATATTATCACCAAACCTATGCTATTTTTTAGGGAAACAAATAAATCAAACTAGTACCCCAAAATCAAATTAATGTGGGTTTTAAAATATTAATTCAAATAATGAAAATATAATTGGTAAAAAATAAAATTGTAATACCACTATTTATATTATTTAAGATCATGAAATTAAAAATTCAGTGAAATAATAATCATGAAATGAAATAATATTTGAAATTAAATTTCATATTTCTCATAGTGTATTATCATGTTCATGGTTAAAAAAATTTATTTCCCATTTATGCACACAATTTTATTTAAATGGACACACATGAAACACATTTTCTTCTCCCCACACAAAATTTATTTATAGTTTCATTATTTTCACCCCACCTAACATATAATAACATTGAATCAAGTTCTTATATAAACAAATATTTAGAAGGGGAAAGAAGTGGAAGAGAGGAGTTCTAATATTTAATTTTGAAATGAAAATATAGATCAATGTGACTTTGTATCATGAAGAATAATTCCATACTAAAACTCATTGATCCCTTTATCTATATATCACCCCAAAATTCTTCATTAATGATTATATAATGTGTTTTATATTTTTATGAATTTTTTTTATTTTAAAATACTACATTACAGTAGTTGATAAATCAAACTGACATGAAAAAATTTATCACATTGAAAACCGCAATGGGGTCCCATAAAAAATTAAAAAAAACCAATTTAAACTAAAATATATAAAATTATTTTATAATATGGGTTTCCACACAAAATTAATTTTCTTAAAGTCATTATCTCAGCCCCCCACTTACCTAATAAAAACTATAAACATATTAGGTATTTAATCTTCCACCACTTCATTATGTTGGAATTTATTGTACACTATAATTAGTGACATTGTATATAATTGGTTTCAATAATTTTATGATGTTTCTCAATGAGTGGGATAATCCTAGAAAAATCTGATAGGATCCATCCAATCTAATTCCAATTCCTGCTCATGATATCCAGAATATTTCTCCCTCTGTCATCTTTTGGAGAATAATATATAAAAATAATGTTGGTTTTATTGTCCCCTAAGAATTAATATTTAAGTGATGAAGGTAGGGCCTTTAATTTTAAATCATTTTGGTTATAAAATTCCAAATAATGATGGGAATTGGATTTGAACTATTTTTTCTATAATATTAAATACAAATCATTAATTTTATAACATATGTTTTAGTAAAAAAATTGGGTAGATCAGTTATCAGAATAGGTATAGACTCAAAGTTAATTTTTTTATTAATGTTTTCTCTAATTGGTGGTCTTAAAAAATATTATTTGATACATCTCAAAGACATTTAATCCTTGGATACATGTTTCACTCATAGTAATGCAATAAATTTATTTCCTTATGACTTAGAAATCCATCAACCATTCCATGATCATCCTTAGATTCATATTAAAAACTATAAACCCAATTTACCCCCATTAACATCCTCACCATCACTAACCTGATAGATCGAGTTATAGATCTTAAGATCACGACTCATGTTTCATAGGGTTATTTTCATGTTCTAATTCATAATTTGGATGACTGAGTTGATTGACTAAAATATGGGATGACCAAGAATCATGGGGGTTTTCTTCTTATGTATAAATCATGATTGATTTTAATGTAAAGTAATTCCATTAGGGTAAAACGTAATTTCATCTTTCACCAAAACATCCTTTAAGATTCCCATAGTAACTCGAACACTAAGATAATCTTATTGAGGAGTGACATAGGTGGAATGGTGTTCCTTTAACCCTAACTGGAAATACACTACATATAGAATGGGGTTCTATAATGACCCTGACATTCCATACATAAATATAATATATCGTTAGATGATTATTCAATACATTTCATAAATACACACCTGAGGACTATAAAGGATAAGTGTATTTATGTTATATATACTTAATCTTCCTATTTCATGAAAGATCATAACAATATCCCACAAAGACCTCCTCATCTAGTACTCTTCATAAACATACCCAATTTAAAAACATTGTTTATAACCCGAGGAAAGAAAAAAATATGAAATATTGATCTTAGATTCTCAATATGGGTAAGTAAGGGATATATTAATTATAACTTAAAAATAACATGAACATAATGGTATAAGAACATGATATTGACACTTAAAAACAATACCATGCATGACCTAAATCATAATCTTAAAACATGGAATAAATCAGGGAAGAACATAAGACAAAAATTATAAAGTAAATCAATGAAAACATTCCATTATAGAATAACTTAAACAAAGTAATGAGGAAAAAACATAATTTTATAACTTTTTGAACATGTGAAAATAGAAATATTTTAACTCATTAAATTAATGACATGAAATCAAGCCATCATATAAACTTACTGACATGAAACCAGATCCTCACATAAACCTATTGACATGAAATAAGTTCCAAACATGACCTTATGAACATGAAATAAGGTCCACACATAACCTTATTAGCATTTAGCTATGTCCTCACATAACATTGTGATCATTAAATATGGTTCATGAATAACATAATTAACCCATGATTTATCCTTCTTTACCAAATTAATTTGAGAGCTATAACGTGCCCACTAATCTTTAGATTATAAAGAAACCAATCATTCTATGTTTTTAACGAAACCACACATGACATAAGAAACAATACATATTTGTGGAATAAGATCATACAACATTTACCATATGAAAAACCATAAAAATAAATAGATTTCATAAAAATTTCATCATTTCATAACCCATGGAAAATAAATGGGTTCAATAATCATTTTATCATTTCATCAAACCATAACTTTTGTAAAAGGAATGGGTTTCAGAAATATATTTTAATTATAAACATAAACTATATAAAGAAATAATAAGGATTTTATGAGTGGTTCATATAACCATTAAATCATATGTATCATCAAAATATGTTATCTTACATTGAAAATAATTTATAAAGAATGATTTGAAATTTCTAGGATGAAAAAGACCTTTCCACATTGAGGAAATTTTTTTAAAATATAAAAAAATTACAAAATATTAAAGAAAAAAAATTATTTGAAAATAAAATAGGATTATTTTAAAGGAATATTTAAATCTTTAATATTTTATTATGGTGGAAAATAGTTTCCATATCATACACATTAAAATTAAAATTCTGTTCAAAATTTTGATAATAAAATCAAAAGATACTTATTTAGGAATTGATATGAAGATTATTTTTAATCCATTTTGTAAAAATTGGAATCATGGGTAAAAATATAATTAAATATTAATTGGATTGTTTTAAAAAATTTCTTTAAATTTTGTTTCAAAAACATATACACGGAAGAAAAATGAATTTTAGACGGAAGATAGAAATTAATTTCATTTTCCTTAAAAAATAATTTTAGAATCTTGAGTACATAAAGAGATAAAAATTAAGGAAAAATATTTATTTCAGGAAATAACTATAAGATAAAATAATACATGTGTTTCTTGATAAATATATCATAATATTTCATCATCGAAAGAAATATAATAAATAATCCCAATAAATAAAGAGATTGTAACATAAAACCTTCACCTCTTTCACAATGTTAGAATAATAAGCCCCATGGAGGAAACAAATCAGGTGTATATATAAATAACTATAAATTTCATAATAAGAATCCCTAAATACATTAATGGGAAGAATATACACCACCAAAAAACAAGAAGTGAATATGGCATGTGTCCCAAGAAAATAAATATGAGACATAAATACCCTTACCTCTTTGGAAACTTTTGAATCATAAGAAATAGTAATAAATCCCTTAAAATGAACATTAAATATCATGAAAATAAATATATTAATTATATAACATGTAAAATGTGTTGTATATATGCCACCTAGAAGAAACAAGTAATGAATATGTAATATATCTCCTAAACATAGAAGAGATACAAGAAATATCGTACCTTAAGAATTAATGTTCTTCGTCCGCATTCGAACCTACATTATAATAAATATAGGTTTATTATAAATCTATTACATAATAATAATAATATATATCATACCTTATATTATTTACTTATGACCTTTTTTACCTATTTATTATCTATTCCATTTAAAAATCACATTTCATGTAATAACTTCATTGTTTTTCATAAATGTTTTGGTTTATTATATTTATTCCTTTCACTTTCATCATGGTTACATCATATAAATAATATTAAACATGATATAAATATCATATAAATTAATTATATACATAATTAGATTCATATAAAAAAGTTACATATTGAAACATAATTACACCATTCATGGAAATGGTAGGTTGTATGAATACATGAACATTGTTTTAAGTTTCTCGATTGATGGAATATAAAAAATGAATCACAACACTTCATAGATGCGGTATTCTACTTATATGCACAATCAGCAATACTGTTTTCAACATATTTTAAGGTAATATTCTAGATGTTATATATTAATTCCAAGAGTTTTAATAGGTCATAAATATCACATATATATATACACACATTAAATACATCATTATATCTATCCGTTAGAGGCGATGATCGAAAATGAAATACATCTTTTCGTGAGATGGTTGTATAAGGTACACATGATTAACTATTTTATTTACAATTTTATGGAAGAGGAGATAGATGTAATTTTTTAATTAACATAATAAAATATAATTATAGGGTAGATACTTATTATATTGTAAGAACATATTTTAAGAAGATTTGAAGGTCCTAGAATAATAAATGATATACAAACACACGGTTAACAATGATACCTATTCTTCTGAAAACCTACATAAGATTGTAGTAAAATCCTTCTTGAGAGGATATCATAATAAAAAAGGAATCTAGTATGTGGGTAGATAAGTATGCAAGATATTAGGGAAGTTATTGGAAAAACTAAAAGGTTTGGATGTGTGAAGTGAAGAGGATAGGAAATGGCCATTTATAAGTGGGGGAGAGGACACACTTAGAATTTTTGAAAGTAGAAAAGTTATAACCACATTTTTTACATTCCAAATTACCCTAAACATTCTCATAATAGAACCATAGATGAGATAATTTTGAAAATGCCTGAAAATATCATTTGGACTTGTTTTTAGGTCATTTTAACACCTATCTTTTTAATTTAACCACCAATAAACTTGGTTTAACATTAACTACGATAATTAATTTTTTCTATTTAGACTATTCCTTGTGAAATGTTTTTTTAAAATTTTCCATATATTATTAATTATTATGATTCAAAATATTAAATACATTTTTTAAATTCAATTCACAGAAGTTAAATGTTTTATTTTATAATTAATCTTTCAAATATAAAGAAAAATCATTTTTACAAAGAGAAAATTTTTACAAGTATATAATGTTTTAATATTAAAAATATAAAATAATTTTATTCCAATTCCCTATATTGGATTTTTAATAAACTAAATTTAACTAATTTTAATTTTATAACATTTTTAAAAAAGATGTATCTATTTAAATTCTTTAATGAAATAAATTTTTTATAAAAATTATTATTGTTCACAATATATCTAAAAATTAATCTTTTCATAAAATTATCAAAAAAACTCTAAGATAATTTTAAAAATATGATTCAAAAAATGAATTTAGTTTTTTAAAGTTTAGTTTCAAAAATTTATAAATTTAGTTTTATTATTTTTTCACATAAAGCAATAAAAATATTTTTTAGAATATTTTATTTCTATATATATTAACTATTTATATATAATTAAGTACATATTTATCAATATATTTCCATTATATAAAATAATTATATTTATTTTTTAAAAAATTATTATTCTTATTCATACCATAATGTATAATTTCTTGGTAATAATGGTTATGTTTAAAATAATAATATTAATTATATATCATTGTTTGTTAAAAGGTAGTGTTGCATATAATTCAAACTATTAGACAATTTAAAATTATTTGGAAAAAATATTTCATAAAATTGAAGGGAGTTACATTACACCCCCATTAAAATTAATTTCACGATTTAAATTTAATTACTTTTATAAAAACAAATGAGGATACTTCTACCTTGTCGTATCCTTAGGTCCCCATGTTATTTCTTCATGATAGTGGTTTCTCCATAAAACTTTTAACATTTGATTGGTCTTGTGTCATAACACATTCTTTCTCTAATCCAGAATCTCCATAGGTTGTTCTTTATAGAAAATATCATGATCTAGGGTTATGAACTGTATGTTTAGTATATGTGTAGGATTGGGTATGTATTTCTCCCAGAAAGACACATGGAATACATCATGGACTTGAGAGAGGTTCGGTGGAATCGACATGTAATAAGAAATTATCCCAACTCAATAAATAATCTAAAAAGGTAAATACACCTAGGGATCAACTTTCTCTTCTCCATAAATCACTTAAATTTATTCCATGGATAAATTAAAATAAAACCCCTCTCAATCACATTAAACATTAGATCACATATATGATTTTCAATATAAATAATTTGTTGACACTGATATTCCTTGATGTGTTTTTGAATAGCTTTGGATTTCTCTAACATTTCCTCAACTAGCTCAAGTCCCAATAGCTTTATTTATTTAAATTCATCCTAGTGCATTAGATTTTTACACATCCTTCTATATAGTACTTCATAATGATCCATATAATATCTTGAGTTAAAGCTATTGTTGTATGAAAACTCGACTAGAGGAATGTGTTGATCCCAACCACATTTGGAATATATAAAACAAGATGTCAAAATATATATAGGGTTTGAATAAATGTATTGAACTAAAAATATTTTTGAGGATGATGCAATGTTTTGAAACTCAACTCTGTATCCAATTCCTACTAAAGGATTCTCTAGATCATTGTGGTAATCCTAGGACCCCGATTTGATGTGATTGATATTGGTTTTATATGAAATGTTACCACTTTATAAATGTATAATAATGAAATTTGGTCAATAAAAAAGTATTTTCTTCGGAAAATGTTTTTTTATGACTTCTTAGGTCGATTGCCTATAACCCATATAACATTTTTCCTTTTAGATATTTTGGGTAGTATTATGAAAAAATCCAAGTTCATGTTATCCCATTTCCATTATAGTAAGGGTGATGGTTGTAACATACCCTTATCCTTTTATGTCATAGCATTAAGTTGAAGGAATATGAGGCACTGATAAATGATCATTGGTTGATTCCAAATATGAAATATGAGTTCATTATTCCATAATCTTGGAATATAGAGATAACATATTCTCATAATTATATCACATTTCCCTAAAGGATGAACAATAACATTTACATAGGACACATTCATACAACAGCCAATATAAAATTACCAATTCTATGGTGGATGATAATTGTTGCCTAATTATCATGATTCACTACAACAATTGTTATTGCATAATATTTCACATTTTTTCTTTCGTCTTGAGAGGTTGTTGTGTCTTATTATCCAAATTAGACTTTGGATTAGGGAATTTGTTCTCATATATCCAAAACTCCTTGGATTTGAAACTCTAGAGTGTGGATAGTGTATTTTTTTACATCTCTCTCTATTAATTTCATTAATTAGACACATCACAACACTTATATATTCTTTTTATTGATGGGAAGTCTTTCCACACTTGAAACAGATTACTATTCCTTTCAAGAATTAACCTCAGTACTCTTTTCCAAATTTTTGCTGGGTAAGAATTTGAAATTATTTCTTCCCTAAACCTGACATATCATTATATCTTCTATGAAACCTTATCCTTCTTTTATTATCACCATAACGATGATTGTTTACAACTTCTATTTAAACATATATTGAACATCAAATGATTTATCCATAGCTTCAAAATTATTTTATGGATTACTCCCTTTCGATACATGATTTTTATCCAATGGAGAATTGATCATCCTTACGTTTAAGTTGAAATATAATATTAGAATCCTACCTCATGAGTCTTATAAAAAAAATTTCATTAGAACCAAGAAATTCATTATCCTTATGTTTAAGATGGATAAAATCATTCTCTATTTTTGTTTGAGGAATGTGAGGAATGTAATTATAGAAAAATAATCTATTAAACTCATCCCACCCTATGGATTTAATTTATTCTCATTTATATGTATTCTTAAAAAAAATCCACAACTGATTTGTTTAACATTCCAAATGATAAATGACCAAAATAAATTATTCATTTTCTAAAAAATAAAGAATGAAATATATATTTTCATTGGTATAGATCCACTATGTACCATCTAGTGGATATCTAAAACTCATTAAAATAAGTTTGATGTTTCCTCATGAAGGATTAAATAGAAAATTATTCTCTTATTTGATCATTGGAAACATCAGAGTGATTCAGGTTTAGAAAGGTATGTGTTCATAGAAACAAGGTTATGAATCCCATATCCATAATTATTTGGTTTCTTAGGTGGAAACTAATTTCATTACATATAAAATTAATAATTAACATTATTTCTTCCAGTTACAACCACTAACTTAATCCAGAAAGAATACTGCTATCAACAATTATCAAAGTGGAAACCAAAAAATCAAAAAAAAACATATTTAGGATGTCAAAATCATGACAGCCTATATTCAATATATGAAACCATAGCTTTAATAGAGGCCATCTGTGAGTATAATATATTTAAATACATTTTAATGGTTCATAAATAAAATTTTAATTAACCAAACCATATCCCCTAGGAGTGTCAAACCCATTTTTCAGTAAGGGTGATTGTCAGGCACTAGGTAACGATCGAGTCAAGTACAATATTCCCTTTTCAAATTCCTCACCACTGGGTATAAATATTTTATATCCACATATAATTGTAGTATAAATATGGTGATGTGTTTATAATAAAATAAAATAATAGTTTCTTTACAAAAACTTTAGGATATTACTCTATAATTATACTTCTCCCCGGGGTTTTTACCAAATATATCTTACCCTAATATCCAAAATTTGACAAAAACTATTCCCTTGGACAAACTATAAATATTAATTCTTTCCATACATAAATATTAAATCTATTTAGATGAATATTTCAGAAATATTAGCAACAAAAACTTAAGAACCATAAACTTTTAGTTTATTAGAAGACTAGATACTCAGTCTTTTTAATTCCTAGATGATATTAGAAATCACCTATAATGATCTCCAAATTTCGTAATATTAATATAAATACCCTACATAAAACTTTTATTCATGACCTAGGTAATGGAAATGTAACAAAGGGTGATCTAATAATCTCAGTAAGGTTAGGAATGGGATATATCAATAATATCATAAAAATAACATGATAATAACGGAATTAGAACACAAGATTAAAATTTGATAACAAGACCCTATATAACATAGATCATAATCCCAAAACATGTCATAAAGCATGGAATTTCATAAGAAATGAATAATAAGGGAAATCAGTTACCATAAGTTATGAGATTAAAACATAGACATCGAAATGTGGCAAAGAGATAAAATTAAAAAAATTTAACATGAGTGAATAGAAATAGGTTCACTCATAAAGTTCAGGATATGAAATTAGGACCTTACAAAAAATTATGGACATGAAACCAAGTCCTCACATAACCTTATGAACATGAATGAAGTTCCACATAGAACATTATGAAAATTAAATAAGGCCACCACCACCAAATATTTTTTTTATGAAAACACTTTATGGAAAAGTGAGAACTGTTATGCACACAAAGGACACACATAATAGGGTTAGGCTTGAAGAACCACCCATGACTAGACCCACTCAAAAGGATAAACAGAACATCAAACAAAAAAAATGAGATGACCATGAAACACTACCCTGGGCCACCCCGTCCAAAAATCACTTCCAGAAAGTTAGACCATCGAACACTGAGTCCTTGAAAGCAATAAATATGTTACCTATCATTGGGATGCTATGCTGCCAAAATAGAAGTGACCACCCATCCCTGAAACGCATCATCAGGAGTCGAAATACCAAATTTCAGATCTTTGAGGGAGGGGAAAGGGTCACCAGAGCACTCAGAACAAGATGACCAGGGGCTCTATTTTCAGCATGAGGACAAGAAGTAATACCTCCAGACTAGAGGACCATAACATGAATTATATCACTGAGGATACCAAATAAATCCAAAAATCCATGGGGGACATTGATATTGACCATATTGGATTCAGGCTCGATGGGCAAGAGTGAAATGGCAGAGGAGTCTGCAGAGAGTCAGTTCCATCCGAAGCCAGGAAAAACTGAAAGCTGCAAAAAGACATACCATATAATATGGTCACAAGAAAACTCAGAAGCTAAAACTCTCAGAAACCGGTGGTAGAGTGTGAGTGAAGGAAAAGGCTTCGTCAACAGTACTCCAAATGTGGAACCAGTGGTTGTATGAATTAAAATCTGAGTACAAATGCAAGAATGATCAAGAGAAGAACTATTAAGGGGATAAATCCGGCACCGAGAATTCTTGAGGTCCCCCTCTGTGACCTCGTAATGACCCTGGTGGAAGAAAACATCCCTATCACATTCCAAAACCAATGATCCCAAACGACCGAGGACCCTACGATGACCATTGAACACTTCCATAACCCCATCCATCAAAACCCATGAAAATAAACAGGTTTCATAAACATTTCATTATAGCATAACCACTGGAAAAGAAAAGGGTTAAATAAAAATTAGATCATTTTAACATAGTTTAAATCGTAGAAAATAAATAGGTTTCCTAAATATCTGAATTCATTAACATAAACTATATATATAAATAATAATAATGGTATATATAATGACCCAGACGTTTTGAATGATAATTTTTTCCAGAAAATGTGTGTTATGTTATACTCAAAAAAATGATATCTATTTATTAATTATGTGAGTATAAATTGAAATATTAATATTGTGTTTAAATCATTATATAAACATTTCTCAATATGTCCATTGTAAATAATACACTTAATAATAACTTTAACATTTTAATTAGTGGTATAAATAAAAATGACAATGGAGAATTAATAAAAAAGGGTAAACGATGGCATCAAATAGTTTATTCAAGATGTATGAAGCCAAGTTGTCAGATCTTGGGAGGGAGTTAGAATAATTGGACTCCAATATTGACGAAGATCAAGCTAAGATTAAACATGTTAATCGTGAATTAAATCCCATATGGGAGAAGATAATGTTAGTGGAAATTACCACTCGGGCGATATTATCTGAGTCGCCCCAAAAATATATCACCATCACACACCTTACCCTTAGTTCATGTTTGGGTGTTATAAGGGGTTTTTTTTTCACAACCCTACTTACCTAATGATTAAGTAAATTCTATAAATAGAATTATTATTCCATTAGTTAATTTTTAAGAATAATTTTTCTTAATAAAATTGAGTTGAAATTTAAAAAATAGATTTTTGGAAAAAAAATTATACTTTTTAGAAAATATATTAATATTATAATAAACTAATATATTATGAAAAAAAACTTATTTTAAGGAAGTAATATGGGTAAAACCCTTCTCTTTTAATATAAATGACAAAAATTTTTTTTTTCAAGTTTTAGACATTTCACTATTTAATTTCACTACACACTTTCTATATATTCTTATTTTTAATAAATAAGGATTTTTAAATTTTAAAGTTAAAATTATAATATTTATATAATAATTATTATAAAATAAATATAATTTTCAAAATTAGAACGTCTATATTTGTTTAGGGTGAATTAATGAGAAGTTTCTAAAATATTTTGTTCTTAATGAATAATAAAAAAACAGTTTGAGTTTTTTTAAAAGTTTAATGAAATAATAATAATTTTTATAGTTATTTAATAGTTATTTAATCATAAAAAAAGACTCAAATTATTTTATTTTATTAATATGATGTATTTTAATATATTTTAATCAATTTCCAAATATATAATTTGCTTTCCAAATTTTAAAATGGAAACTATAACATAAAAAATGATATTTTATGGAGACTTTTTATTTCCTTGACAAAATATGTAATATAAAATTATATGTGAATGTTTTGGAATAAAATTAAATAACATATTTTCCATTTTTTCAATTCCATGGGAAAATACCATGGGAAATCCCATGGTTTTTCATTTACCACTATTTAGGTGTCCAAGAAAATTAGTAAAAAAATCCGCATCTTTTACCCATCCATTTCTCCATTTCCCTCCATATATATTTATTCGTATAAAAATATATGATAATTTAATCTCTCATGGAGTCTTATGAAGAATTCCTATATCCCCCAAGTTCTTGATCCTCATGTTTTAGGAACACTCTTTAATGTAAGAGAAATATCAACTTCTCTTTTCCTTTCAAGTTCCCTTTTTATGAGGTATATCTTTAATATTTCCAAACAATGTATTTATATCCATTTAATTATATAAATTTATTGTATTAAGATTATTTTATGAATTTTAGACCCTTTTCGCCTCTCTTTTTACCATTTTTAAAACCATGTTTCATATCATTATACTGTCAAATTTTCTTCTTAGAGATTCAATCTTTTATTAAGAAAATTCTCTTTTTATTTTCTTTTTGTGAATACCCAAACAAAATTATTTTATAGGGGTATTCAACTAGATTTAAATATGATCAAGTTTATTTGGTTATTAACTTACATGAAACCTGCATTCATTTTTTCATGGGTTAATAATGACATAAAGATCTTGTCTTTAAGCACTTTTTTGAAATGTCATGATTTTGATATGAAACCACATTATTTTATTCTACGAATGTTATTTAAAAAATGTTTTATTATGATATATGTGTCTAACATTAATTAATACATATTAAGGTTTCTCCCTAATATCAATCCAATTCATTGGGTAAAGAATTTAATCTCTTGAGATGAATTTTTTTATGATACCTTGGTGAATAACCCTAGTATTATTTTGACACCTCAGTGATAAAACATGGTTTTATGCTAATAAATGACCCAATCAAATGATGTATCTACATTTACATGTTATCATTTATGTTCTTTTTAATATTATATGTCTATTTTTAATTTTCTATTTACTTTATTATATTATTCAACTTCTTATTGATAATTCTCATGATCACTTGAAAACTATTTCACTTGCATACCCTTACTAGGAATTATGCTCACTATTTACTTTGAAGTATATCCCCAGGTTATGATATTTAGTAATTTTACATAGGTTTAACTAATTAATGAATTCATTAATGTTAATTAAATGGATTTTTTATGTTTTTATGTATTATATACTTATTTTCCAATAAAGTAAACTTTAAAAGATACTTTGTTTGTATAATATAATGTAATGTTTTGTAATAAATGTGTGGGATTTAATAGTTAATATCAAATAAAAATTTAGTTATTTTTGGAAAATAGGATTTTAAAACATTTGGGTGAACCCTAGGTAAAAGTATAAATATAGGAAAACATCCTGGTGTTCATATGAAATATTAAGTAAGTGGGTTTTGAAAAATGAAATCCATGTTTTGATACGAACAAGTGGATGTAGTTCTAGAACATATTTTCCATGAGGTAAAAAACTGAGAAGGTGTGTTGAGCATGACTCATTATAACCAACTACACAACAACGAGCCTAACTTATCTCCTAGTTTGTGTCCCCTGGGGGATATTTTAGCTTAGTCACAAGATTTTTATACACCATTATAAAGGATTTATAGAAAATGTAATTGTTTTTAAATAAACAGATATTTAAGAATGATGTTTTATGACATGAATTTGCTTTAGAATTGTAAGATTATTAAATGAAACACATTTCTAACTAAAATTTTATTCTTTTATAAAATGGTATGAAATGGGAAAAACAACGTAAATGGTGAGAATTAATGACCAGGAATTAACTGGCTTCTGATGGAATACAAAATAGAAAACTTCATGAGAATGGTGGATCAACTAAATCGAGTTATGAGAAATAACATTAATCAGTCTGAGAGACTAGATTCTTCTTGAAGGGAACACATTTTAGTTGATTCCTTTATGCATAAACGACCACCTTCATTAAGTGGATATACTTACCAATTGATTTTAAAACATTGGATAAGATCTACAGAAAAGATTGTTTCTGTAATTCATCATTCAGAACAAAATAAAGTTACCCTGGTTGTGTACCACTTAGATGGATAAGTTAATCATGGGTGGAAACTGGTTGAATAAACAAATACAATTGTGAATTTGGATGTAATGGAATGGGAATAGTCTAGGTTAACCTTTTTTTAAAAATAATTTCCCCGTTCAATGAAAACAAAACTAAAGAAGTAATTACTAGAGTTGAAGGAGAAGGAAACTGAATCTTTTGGAAGCCATGAGATGAAAATCATAATACATCCTCTATAAACATATATCTTTTTCAGGGAATATAATGGTATGGTTGATATATTATTCAGTGGAATAAGACCCCAAATATGGAAGAATCATTCCAATCAAGACTATGAAAGCTATAAGGGGGCTTTGAGAAGTGCTATGGAGTTTAAACCAGAGTTCAGAGAGACATAGTGGTCCCATAGATCTAATGAAAATATGTGATCTTTGGATCCAAACATGGGGATGATCATTGATCAAGGATGAGTAGGAAAGAAAGTGGAACATACCACTTGCAACAAATTTTGGACGAAGCATTTGGGGAACTTATTGATTAGGAGAGGAAAATGATACAAGTGTGGAAGAGATGTCCTTATTGCTCAGAAATATATTAGTGATATGAAACCTAAACTTCTCAACACTAATAAAAAATGCAATATCATGTAGGCCCAACCTGAAGTTCAATTCATTATGTATGGAAAACTTGGGTACTTTTCCAATCACTATCAAAATATGAATATAATAAAGGTGAATCACGATCAACATCAGCATAGTACAAGGTATAAATGTCATTAATTTTCTATCAAGATAGATAAAGTTGATTCTCTATATGATGTGATGAATGGTAATATCATTGTTCTCTAAAAGCTATAAAATAATTTGTTTGATCTTGGTTCTATGTGTTCTTTTGTTTCCTCTAACTTTGCAAAGAATATAGAATCACTCTTTGAACTGATAGAAGTAGATTATTCATTAAATATTCTATGAGGGATTAACCAATAATAAATAGTTTATATAAACTCTTGTATTTAATTTTGTGATAATAATATTATCTCAAATATAGTATTCATTACCATGAGGGAATTCGACATTATACTACATATATATTGGCTCTAAAAGTATAATTCTATGATCAACCGCAGATGAAATGAACTATTAGTAGTCTTGAATGGAAAACCTACATTTCATTTCAAAAGAGATATATCTAGAAGTGATATTTGTCTAGAAGAACCTCCCATAGAATTATTTATGAAAATGATTGCTGAATTTGAAGAAGGAAATGAATGTATATGAATAGAGAATGTTCCCATAGTTCAGTAATACAATGATGTATTTTTTGACGAGTTACCTTGAACCTCCCTAAAACTAGTGGTATAGTTATCGGTTAAGTTAATGTTTAGTTCCACGCCAATTTAAAAGACCCCGTAAAGAATAGAAAATGTAGAGCTGGTTGAGTTAAATAAGAAACTAAAAGATCTTTTGGAGAAGGGATTTATCTGACCAAGTTTCTTAGTTGATCCTGATTAGAAAATATTTTTGGGGGAGTGGCCTCATTCTACAACAGTAATTAATATTCTTAGTTTCCTTGGAATAGAATGATATTATTGAAGGTTTGTGAAAAAAAATTGTGAATTTCTAATGAAGTAACAATGTTAAAATGAAAAGGGTTCAAGTTCATCTCTATAATGTATTATAAAGAATGTTTACAATATATGAAGAAGAGATTGGTTACTACACCTGTGTTTTCTCTACCCTCTATCAGAGAATGATTAATTATTTTTAGTGATGCATCAATGAAAGGGATTGGGTTCATCCTCCTGAAAAATGACGAGGAAATTTCTTAGGAATCGTGACATTTAAAGGCTCATGAGAAGAATTATCCTACACATGATATGAGGCTAGCTAAGGTTATTTGTGCAATGAAGATATAGAGGCACTATCTTTATGGGGGAGAAATAGGATATGTACGCAAACCATTAACGTTTGATGTATATTTTTATGCAAAAGTAATTGAGCATGAGACATAGGATATGGTTAGAACATCTAAAATAATATGATTTTTCAATTAATTATCATCCTGGAATGGAAAAAAAGTCATTGATGCATTAGGTAGGAAAGACCAGGTTTTGTATATAATGATGAGTATTTAAGGGGACCCTTTGATCAAAGAACTAGTAAAAAAGGACATGGGAATCGTAAGGGAAGGGATATCATCAACCCAATACCAAATTATTTCACAACCATAAATACTAGATATGATCAATAAATATCAAATAAAATATCCTTTGTTATATAAAAATTTAGAGTTTTTAAAGAATGGGATGTTTCCTGAGTGAAATATTGATCAAGAATGTGTAATGAAATTTCATAGAAGGATATTTGTTCCATGTATTCTAGAAATAAAGAAGGATATGATGGATGAAGCTCATAGCTCTACTTACTCAATACATCCTTGAAGAAAGAAGATGTATAGGAATATTCATGATCATTATTGGTGGAATCACATGAACAAGGATATTTCTGAATACACTACAGGGTTACTGGTGTGTCAACAGTTAAAGGCAAAGAAACAACTTCATAAAGGGGTATTATAACCACTACCCACACCTGCATGGAAGTGGGAAAATATCACCATGATATTTTCCATCTATCTCTTAAAAATTTACAAAGTAAACAATGTGATATGGGTTATAGTAAACCATCTCACCAAGAATACCCATTTTATCTCTATTCGGGAAGATTTCTCTCTTGAACGAATTACCAAGATATACATGAAGGAAGTGGTAAGGCTTTACGGAGATCCACATTCTATCATTTATGATCGTGACCCAAGGTTCACATTAGAATTCTAGAGAACTCTTCAACATGTCCTGATTACCGAATTAAATTTCATTGTAGCATATCACCCCAAAGAGATGAAAAATCAGAAAGGACTATTAATACACTCGACGACATGCTGAGAACATTCTATATAGAATTAAAAGATTGTTAAGACCAACATATCCCATTAGTTGAATTCTCATACAAAAAAAACATATATTTATGAATTCAAATGGAACCCTGTGAAGATATATATATGGGAAGATATATGGAAATCCTACTTGTTGGGATGAGTGTGGTATGATAAAGCTTATTGGGACTGATCATGTGAAATAGATGACAAAAATGGTTTATGCCATCCAAAAATACAAAAAGGCTACTCGGAGTTAGTAGAAAAATCAATGATACAACCGTTAAAGGTACATGGAGTTTGATGTGGGTGAAAAAACATTCCTTCAAATTTCACCCTGGAAGAGAGTCATATGGTTTGATAATAAATGGAATCTCAAACCTAGGTAAATTATCCCCTAGGAAATCCTTGATCACATAGGAGCAGTAGCCGATCAACTTACACTTCCTCGAAATCTTGCTCATGTTCATGATGTTTTCCAAGTTTCTCTCTTGAGAAAGTACATACCCAACCTTTCAAATGTACTAAATACTAATTTTGTGCAATAGGAACATGATCTCTCCTATGAGAAGCAGCAGGTGGATATCTGGGACCATAAAGACAAGGTTTTGCGTAAAAAGGCAACCCCCCTCATTAATGTGTTGTGGAAGAACCACAAATATGAATAATCCATGTGGGAACTAGAAAAAACCATGAGGTATAAGTACACATAAAATTTATAACCTGAGGGAATAAGATGAAATTTCATGGACATAATTTCTTATGGGAGAGACAATGTAACAACCTGAACTTCTTGACTAATAATTGTTTCCTAAAAATGTGTGATATATTATATTCAATAAAACTATATCTCTTTAATAATTATTTGAGTATAAATTCAAATGAGGATAAATGGTTCAGAATGTTATATAAAATTTTGTCAATATGATCTTTGGAAACAATGCCCTTAATAATAATTTTTACATTATAATTAGTCTAATAAATAGACATGATAATGGTTAATTAATGATGAAAGGAGAAATGATGCCCTCAATTAGTATATTTTTCCATACGAAGACGAATTGTTGGATCTTGGGTGGGAGGTAGAATCATTGGGATTCAGTCGTTAAAAAGATGAACCCAATCTTCAACATGTTAAGCTTGAACAAAATCTCCTAAGAGAGAAGTTTATGTTATTGTTAATTACCATTCAGGCGATGTTATCCAAGCCACCTCAATAATTTATCACCATCGCACACCTTAACCTTAGGTAATATGCAGGTGTTATAAGGTGTTATGTTTTGAGGCCCCAATTACATAATGTGTAATGTCATTGTAAAAATAAAATTTTTATTCGATAAATTCCATTTATTGTATAGTTTTTCTAAATAAAATTTAGTTTTAATTTGATAAATTGATTATTCATATAGAAATTGTACATTTCTGAAAATATATAAATATTATAATAAAACAATATATTATGAATAATAATTATTTTAGTCAAATAGTATGGTTGAAACATTTATATTTAAATATAAATGATAAATTTTTTTTTCAGGTTTACGCAAATTTACTATACAATTTCATAATTCCTTTTTTATCTGCTATTATTTTTAATAAATAAATATATTTATATTTAATATTTAAATTTATCATATTTGGATAATTATTATGAAAAAATAAATCTCTTTTTTTAAATCCGTATGTTGATATTTTGTTAATGTAAATTTATGAGGATTTTTTAAAATATTTTTTATGGTGACTAGTAAAAATACATTTTGAGTTTTTCGGTAAGTTTAATGACATCCTAATTATGTCATAGTGATCTAATAATAAGATAACCATAATCCAAGACTCAAATTATATAGTTCTATTAATATTAAGTATTTTAATAGATTTTAATCAATTTCCAAAAATATAATTTACATTCCAAATTTTAAAATAGAAACTTTAACTTAAAAATTGTTATTTTTTGAAATAATCACATTTAATTTCCAATATAAGTAATATAAAATTATGGTTGAATATTTTTGGACACAATTAAATAAAATATGTTTCATGTTTCCAATACCATGAAAAAATACTATGGTAAAGCCCATTTTTTCATTTACCTTTACCTAGGTGTCCAAGGAAATTAATAATTAAATACTCCTCTTTTTTTGTAAATAATGACACATTTATCCAATTACATTTACTCCCAATTCATACTCTATAAATCTCTGATAGTTTTACCTCCCATGGATTCCACCAAAGTTGTCCCCAAGCCCAGAAGGTCCCAATAATTGTGTTTTAGGAACAGTCTTTAATGTAATGTAAATCTCAACGTATCTTTTTCTTTCATGTTCTGTTTTTTATGTCATATGTCTTTCAAGTTTCCAAACAATTTCATTATGTCCATTTAATTATATTCCTTTATTTTGATAATATTTTCCAATGAATGTGATACCCCTGACCCCTATTTTTTTACCATTTTTTAAAACCATGTTTCATATTGTTATCATGCCGAATTTTCTTCTAAAACATTCTCTCTTTTATTAATAAAATTCCCTTTTAATTTTCTTTTTTTGAATACCAAAACCTTTATCCTTTATAGGGTTATTCAATGAGAATAAAAAATGAACTAATTTTTTTTGGGATTAACATACATGAAACCCAAATTCCTATTTTTATGGGTTAATAATGACATAAATATATTGTCTTTAAACCCTTTTTTTAAAACATCATGTTTTCGATAAGAAAATCATTTATTTTATTCTCTAATGGTTATTTATGTAATGTTTTATTCTGATCTATCTGTCTCACATTAATTAATACATATTAATAGTTCACCATGATTGAACTCTAATGCATTGGGTAAAGAATTGAATATCTAGGTATGACATGTTTTGTGATACCTTATTGAATAACCTTGGTAATTATTAAGACACCTCAGGGATAAACATTGGTGATATTTTTATGAATGACTCAATTAAATGTTTTATCCAAATTTCCATGTTATTATTCATGTTATTTTTACTATGATATGTCTCTTTTATCTTTTCTCATGCCTTTATGAAATTCTTCAAGTTCTTATCAATAATTCTCATGATCACTTGTAAACTATTTCCCATGATTTCCCATAATAGGCCATATTGTCTCCCTTTAACTTTTTATATGTCTCATGTATATGTGATGTAGTAATTTTACATAATTTGAACCAATAAAGAAGTAATTAAAGTGGATTGAATTAATTTTTTATGTTCTCAGGTGTTAGGTACCTATTTTTCTGGAAACAAAACATTAAAATATCATCTATTTGTACAATATAATGTAAATTTTTGTTATTAAAATATTGGATGACATAGTATAATTGGATCATATCCCTTTTAAATCTTATGAAATATATAAATATGTCACCTTAGATGGAATTTTTTTTAAAAGTTCACTAGGAAAATAACCTTTCCAATTTCAAAACACTTATTTAAAATATAAATATTTATAAAATATTAAAGAAACCAGTTTTCTTAAAAATAAAATTGGGATCTTGT
The DNA here is from genome assembly GCA_963277665.1 of Viscum album. Classification (NCBI taxonomy): domain Eukaryota; kingdom Viridiplantae; phylum Streptophyta; class Magnoliopsida; order Santalales; family Viscaceae; genus Viscum; species Viscum album. The sequence goes on along the minus strand of OY728136.1, from coordinate 1,123,849,071 downwards.
ACAAGAATATTTTCATAATTAGTAATTAATGACTATATATAATAACATTCATTTCATATATGATAAAATGAGTATTCCTTTCAAATTTTCAAAAAAAAATATTTTTTTTTTGGAAAATAATGAGATGATTGCTTTTAAACCATTTAATAAAAAATCATACATGGGTAAAAATTTCATTCAAAAATAATTATTGTATTTTAAAATATTTCTTTAATAAAAATTAGAAAACATAAACATGGAAAAAATTATTTTCAACTGAAGAAAGAAATAATTTTTTTTCATTAAAAATGTATGTTGGACCCTTGAGTATATAAAGGGGGAATGTGTCTCGAATATTTATTTTCATTAAATAAATAAAGGATAATAAAATACATGGGTTTAATGATTATTAGATTATGATATTTTGACATTTGAATCATATTAATAACTCTACAACAAGATGTATCTATTTCCACACATTAATTGACATGGTTTAATAAAACCTTGGTATTATGATATCTAATGCCATGGTAAAATAAATCCATGTCCATAAAGATCCTTAAATTTCATGATCGTTCTCCCCCCACCAAGCCTCCCCAGATATCTCCAAGCCAGCACTCATGGTCAAGCTCCCCATCCTCTGTAGATATCTCTCAGATAGTTCTCACAATTGAGCCCCCATCTGCCACTAATTTTATTATTTTTAGTTATTTACCTCATTTCAATCGAAGCCCCATCTTCCACAAGATCAAACATCCCACACCTGCCTGATACTCTTGTGAAGAACCAGAACAGGTTCTTACTTTCATTATATCAGCTCACACAAAGGAACCCTACCTGCTTCATGATCTCACAACATCAACTCATAAAAGTGAAACCTTCCCACTCTGGATCTATAATAGGAACCCTACATGTTCCCTTATCACATAGACTAACCCTTCCAACCAATGGAATGAACCTTCTCTCTCCCTTCAATCATGATTCACCCATTTTTATAAGTAATCGCAAATATTCACTCCATTTGAATGAAATGAAAAAAAAATGTATTTAAACTCACTTTTGTAGATTAATATTCAGTGATCTATTACATTGGAATCCCTACGTAGATACATAGTATATTTCTCTTCATCTCTACCACACATTTCCCTCCTTCATAGATATTAGCTTCAACAGATTTGAAACATTAAGGGTGATTTGGTCTTTATTCTAGGAATTTATGTAACATAGTATTCTACTTACTGTTGGTGAGATTTCATTTTTTCTTCCCTTTTACAACTATATAATTTTTAATTTCAAAAAAAAAATTATTCTTATTCCAAATTAATACTTTATGTTTGGGTTTTTCATATATGGTATACTCGGTATATGAAAACTGCATATGTTTTATATGAATGATTCATATCCACTACAGGAATATTACATTTTCATCTCTAAAAATATATGTATTCTAAAATTTACCCATATAATAATGAATCCTTAACTACCATTCATTTATTTGTGATAATTTTAATCAATTTTAGAGATATTTTTTAATATCGATATTCAATTACTCATACTGATTTCATTTTTACAAATATGTTCTATGTTAACTAATTTGAATATCACCATCATGTTACATTACTTATCACACTCCATGTAAATCACACAATATAGATTCATATATAAAATTTTTAAATTCTTACAAACCATATTTTGTTTTGGAACATCAATCAATTTATAATTAACCAAAATAGATACAAAAAATTAGTTAGTCTAAAATATATAAACTATTTGTTTTAGGTTTAACTAATTTCTATAATGAGAGTCATACTTCTACTGCTTATACTAGATTAAAAATTATATCATATGATAATTATTTATCTGTAATTTCACATTTAATATCTGTTAGCTTTAAGAAAATGGTAAAAGTAAATTTTATCCTTCATGATTGCATGTTTATGTGGAGACTCCTTTTTCTCTTGTACTATAATTAATCTTTTTATTGTTTCTTCTACTATTGTTTTTCATTATTTTACTCTCATTATTATGAGATGATTTTTATACCCTAGTTTTTTAGGATAGTTTTTTTGTTCTAATTTTTTGTGTATGTAATATTTAATAGGTTTGGGACTTCCTCAGTGGAACTGACTGAGAGGATGACTCTAGTAATTCCAGCTATATGTTCTGTTAACATTTATATATGATTTTATTGTGAGAATTTATTCAGTATCCTTTAATTTTGGAACCATGTATCACCTTTATGCATGTTGGGGGACAACCTTCTGTCATACCATATAGTAGTTTTTCAAAAGGGTTAAAAGAGTGATGGGAATTACTAAGATGGGGGGGGGGGTGAATTCATGATTTAAACCTTTTTAGTGACATGTATTCCTTTATTCTTAATCAGATATAATATCATCATCCAAATTAATATTGAATAGAAATATAGAACAAAAAATATTTGTTAACAAGGTTTTCCTCCCTAAGGATGACAATGTATTCAGTGCATAGTGGATCTTATCACACTCATATACAACTATTAATTTATTACTATGTTATTGCTTCTAAAAATTTATGAACATGAACTTTATAAAAGTTACTGGCCCCAACCAGATGTGTATATTTTTATTATTGATAAAAAGAAACAATGGGAAATTTTTCAGATAAATCAATAATAAAAATCCAGAGTTTCTTCAGTCTCTAAAAATAAGGATCCTCTTCATCTTCCCCTAATAATTTTTAATGTATTCATTAAATAATCAAAATATCTTCACAGATAAATAAAAAAAATCAAACCACAACTTTTATTTCTTCATTTACTCACTTAATATTCCCAATATATATGAATATGATTTCATCATTTCATACAAATTCTATTTTCATAAATCCACCCCTACACTAACATTATTATTATGAATTTATTGTAATAGGGAAATTAAATAAAATCATTTAAAATGTTTCAGTCCCTACAAAATCATTTACTATTTTCTTATAGAAATTCAAAACTATCATTCATCTCAATATTCCTTTCATGTAGTTGATACCAAAAAAAATTCTCTACTTGTTGTTATTAGAGTCATCACATTATCATATTATTTTTCCCAAACTAGAAATAATTGTATTATAAAATAAATTGTTTGATTTATGTATATGTACACCACAACACAAATAGTATCCCTGAAACCTTGTTCTTTGGTACTTTTTTTCATTATGGAATTTTTTCTCCACTAACTCTTTGGTCAATGTTAATATATTTCCAAAAAACATTATATATATATATATATATCACGTCCTTATAAAAATTTTCTCTACATTTTTACCCTTCCATATGTGAAAAGTTTATGAATTATCATTTGTCTATTGAAAAAGATTCACATTTCCCCATGAAATCATAAGAGATCAAGACTTCTAAGATGACATGTCAATAGTAATTTTAATTTCATATTAAAAATTTCCAAAATCATAATTCATTGATTTATTTCAATCTAAAAATTCACCTATACCACCAATAGCCTACGAGATTCTATATTTTATTTTTTTTCCACATTTTCAGATAAAAAAATATATACTTCAAGTTATAATACACCTTATCCCCGTTTTACTAAACACATATTTTGAAAAAAAATTATATTCCAAAATAATGAACATTTTTCTCACTAATATAGTGAAAAAATCTTAGTTGAGTGACATGTGAGGCACTAATCTACTTAGATCAATGACATGTTCTTGTTTATTCAAACCGGTCAGTCAATTTTAGTGAATTAAGAACATATGAGAAGTTATATAATACACTAACAATATATATATAACTTTTATACTCAATTACTTAAAAATATATTATAAAATAATTCAAATGATGTATATAGGTATATACAATGTAAGATTCATTAATTTGAAGATATGAGTTTGACTGTGATCTCTATAGAAGCCTTTATATCTTGAGTATAAATGATTTTTTTCTATTGGTTAACCTTTTCAGAATATTGTTGATTAGGGAATTATAAATTTTTTTATGTTCTAGAATGGCATGTAATGTTATATAACATGACATAGAATTAGGAAAAAATTTGGTACAATGTTTTATCCAAATGTTTGAGTGTGCCTATATTAAATTCATATCCAAAAGAGTTGGAATAATTTTACAAAAAGTTTCAATGATTTCAATAAAACCAATCATGAATACTTGAAAGTGGTATATTAATGTTAATATAAACCAATGTATTAGGCTAGATGTGGTAATACATAATGTTGTGGTTTGTGTTATCAAGTTATTCATGATACAGATCTATGTTGTATGTATTGAATGACATTAGATATCATTTGAACAAAAAGACTTAATTAATGATCATGTTGTTTACTGTTGGTATGTATGTATCAATATAAATATTCATTATTTATTATTGGTTATAGAGTCATGTATATTTTATCATGTATAGTAGACACACTGATCACATATATATATATATATATATATATATATATATATATTTTAAGTCATTATATCTCACTTCTTTTCCCATTATTTCTAAATAGGTGGCTTCTTAAGATGGGGTTTGTTCTATCCACCCTCATCGATGGTAGTGAGATTGAAATAGGATGTGGGTAAGGTTTCCATCATTTTTATTCTCTCACCCAATTTTTATTAGGGGTTTTGTGATTTTTGGGTTCCCTATATTTTTGAAGTGAGTTTTTGATCTCGTTGATGTGGATTCGAGTCATGGTTATTGAATGAGACATACATGTCTATGAATAGGTTTGAATATACATACATAAATTCCAACATTATATATGTCATGACCCGACCCCCGGGGCCCGTGCCGTGACTACCCCAAGCCTGCCTTCTATAGGCTATGGGTTGATGACTAGCACCGAAAGGAGTATTATTTGAAAAGAGAAGGCATTGCCTTTATACCTGTACAAACACATGGTCTGAGAACACAACAAAATGTAATTGTGAAGTAAACTATTGTAGAAAAAGTGTACTGAAAGTAATGGGGCCAGAATACAAGCCCAAATAGAAGATTACAAGTTCAATTGAAAAGTAAAAAAATGAAAATGTGAAAATAATATCCTTGATCATCCACCACAGATCCTACCTAAAGGGTAGGTACAACTCACAATCAGTAGTCCCTGCGTCGCGTCACACCAAACGGTCCACCCTGGATCCTACCTGAAGGGTAGGTATAGATCGCCTCCTCAGCACTCCAGTTCTATCTGTCTTCTCCTTGTACCCCTAGGTCTTGGCTCTCTCAATCCATAGCCTAGTTGGTCGTCATTTTCACAAGACACAACATGGTTCAGGTGAAACCAGTCTAAGGGTGAGTATAATGATACTTAGTAGGGACCAGAGACTCCGAAGGTCTCCTAGAATTCCACAATGAAAAACCACAGGGTAACACCACTAAGGTAAAGAACCACATAGGTAAAGTACCAAATAACATAACCGCAATCACAAGAAAAAAGTAAAGATAGCTCACACTAGGATTTATTCTAGGTGTAGTAACAAGTAACATCCCTAGTCACATTGTCGAACGCCTCGACAAATAGAGAACTCCTCCTCTATCATGTACAGTGGGCCCGTCGCGTCACATAGAGGCGCTTCCCACTAACATTGAACTAATGAGTTACTGCTCCCCATTGCGTACCATGGGTAAAACCGGTCACACAGAGCTATCCCTCCCTCAAGATGTAGTCTAGGGTACTCCTCCCCGTCATGTAACGTCACCACTCCTCACAGTGGCCTGTAGAGGCACTCCTTCCCATAAAGTACCATGGGTATTTTGTGTCACACAATGTATTCCCTCCCCAACACAATCTTCTAAGGTACTCCTCCCCATCACGTACTATGGACACTCCCCACCGTGGCCATCTAGTCACTTCAATTCGAACATTTAGCAGTTGTCAGGTCTCAGCCAGTCGCATGGAGCCATAGGTAGTGCCCTTGGAAGAACTGCTCCCCAATCCATCGGTCATATCTCAACCAACACAATGTCTCACAAATAAGTAACCTGATGATCCACCATGTCATAAGGGTTCCAACGCAATAGGTGGTACATCAATCAGATTCCCAGTCTGTGTGTTATTGGAATTTCAATTCCGAGGGCCCAGTTGAATTCGGGTGTGATCCAACCCGACCATACACCATGCTTCATCGAAACTCTATTAGAGTATATCAAGAGGACTATCTTGATCCAAGGGTCCCAATACCATATATGGTTCATAAAACAGGCATATAGTTTTCAAGATAAGGTCTTTTGAGTGATTCCGGGCCTAGTTTGGCCTGGGTCTAGTCCGATCCGGCCCGACCCAGTTTGGGCTGGGCCGAGGTTGTCTCGGCCCACTGGACCGATGTTCCGTCTGGCCAGCAGGGGTGGCTCATCTAGAATAGGGAAGCCTGCAAGGGGCATCCCGACCCATGTGGGATGGTGGCTCGGCCCGGGGGCAGCGTCATGCTTGGGTGGGGGCCCGGTCTAAGAGTAGAAATCTGGCTCGAGGGTTGCTACCAGGCTCAAGGGTGGTAGCCTGCTCTGAGGGCATCAGCCCAGTCCGAGGGCGGCGACCTGGTCTGAGGGTGGAGACCCTTCTTGAGGGAGGGAGTGTGGTTTGAGGGTAGCGGTCCAGCTCGAGGGTTGTGGTCCGGTGCGAGGACAACGACCCGGTTCGAGGGTAGTAGCACGGTTCGGTCTAACGTAGGGGTGTAACCCCCCAGTCTCTCGGATTCCCAGATGGCCCAACGGTCGTTTGGTTTTCATGGCCGTGGTGTCATGTGGGAACTGTTCAGTTACCGTGGAACTCAACGAAGGTTGATTCAGCCTCTACTATGGCTTTGGTTGTGGCTTCCATTCGCCGGGGACGTGGAGGTTGCGCCACCTCCCTTCCCACATTCAGCCATCGTGCTGGACTCATCCTTTGTTTTCCCTGACTACTGAGTCGCGGCCCTCCACTTGCAGCGTGCCTCAATGGGTTCATAGTCTTCCATGGAGGAACAAGGATAAAAGGATAGCAGATGGTTCATACCGGGTTCATTACGCATGCGACCTCCGAGTTAGCTCGTATTATGGAGGATATTAAGGGGTTGAATTATCAATTGAATTAAACCACAAGAAAAACCCCACAATGATACCCCAGAATAACCTCCCGCATAGATGAATGAATCGCGTTTCAAACCGTTAGTCATTTGACCTACGTTCTTCATATAATTTTATAAATGGGGAAGAGGGAAACAAAAATGCACAACTGAAATTACCCCTACCTGAAAAAGTCGGAGGAAAGACCATGCTTGAAGGTGGATTGTGTTCTTCGTTCCCGTAACTGGTTCCAAAAGAGGCCTCTCGCACGTCGCCCTTTGGTTCGGTGTTGTCCGTCACATCCCATTGGGTCAGCTCCGTCTTCTATGGTCTTAGAATAATAGTGTTCCTTAATCACTCTGCTGATTGGTGAAGCTCTCTGATACCCCTTCCCTAGAACCTTATATATAAGAGATGGGGAGAGAATGTAACGAATTAGGGAAATAATGTGGCTCATTTGATATGAAGCTTCCTAATTTTCCCCAATGTCGTTGCTTCCAAAGGTTGGTAGTTCAATCCATTTAAAGCCTTGATACACTGTCAGCCCCACCCTTTAATTGGTCTATTAGAGGATATGGAATAAAATAACAAAATTATTTCATTTCATTTATTATAAAAAGTTTCAAAACATAACATTTTCTTTGGACCTACTGCAGTCAAAATAAAGCCTCCCTTAAGCGAATCCCAGCATTGCAGATTCAACGATGCCCTCTGATTTTTAATACAAGAACTCGTTCAGAAGTTAAAAAAACGCCTCTTGTGCATTTACTGAACGTACCCAAAAAAAAGTTTAGAAAATTATTAACAGTCACCCTCAACCCGCACCGGTCGAGGTCAGGCTCCGCCTAAGTGAAACACACCCCAACGAACCCAATGGTACTCTCAAATTACCAATCCTAGTTACTTTTTAAATGTTATGGATTTTTCAATAAAATAATTGCCACATAATATTTTTATTTACGGCCAAAAACTAACTTCATTAGTGGCCCGCGCCGTCCAATGTTAGTATCTGCCTAAAGAGAGAATACCCTCACGAGTTCAGTGGTGGTCTCTGATTTTTAATCTGAGTTATCATTCACGATTTATAAGAATTTGAAAAGTAAAATAATTTTATTTAAATATTTTATTTATAGTTATGCCATTTTAGGTTTTCTCATACGAGGCCCGCACCGACTAAACTTAAGTCGCGCCTAGGGTAAAACCACCATCCTGAGCGTAATGGGGTCCTCAGATTTTTGATCTGGGTATACTTTTAAGAGTTCTTCCACTTTTTCAAGAAGACATCTTACGGGTTCTATTTATAGTTTAACAAAAAATTGATGGATCATTCCAGGGCTCTCCGGGCCTCGGAATCACGCGTCATCACATTTCACATACTCGAAATAATTCTATATAATTAAAAATAATTATACGAAAATTCTGAGACATTACATTCTCCCCACATTGGAGAATTGTGTCCCCAAAATCCAAAACACAGACTAAGGGAAAAAATGGGTGTACTAAGCATGAATCTGAGCCTCACACTCCCATGTTATCTTATAGAGGTTCTCGTGCTGCCAGTGAATGCACACTAGAGGTATCGACTAACCACGAAGGAGCCACTCCTGTTGATTCTCAAAATCCACTGGGAACTCTATAAAAGTCACCCCATCGTCAATGCACAACTCTCACTAGTTATTAATGTGTGATGGATCATGCACGAATCTCCTCATTTCTGAAACATGGAAATCATTATGCCCCCGATGCATCTATGGGGAAATAGATAGACGGTCCAACACCATTTCCGCTCTACTGAGTATCTAGAAAGGACCGATGAACCTCAGAGATAACTTGTCATCCTAGAAAAATCATCTCAAAACTCATCGAGGTCAGACCCTTAAGAAGAAATGGTCTCCCTCCTCCTATCGGCATAAGACTTATACTGGCTCTGAGAAGTTTTCACTTGTTAACAAGTGAGGCATGGTGATAAAAACTATGTCACTGCTTCCTTCCTCCCAGGACATCAGTACTGATGCTGGAGATCCTAGTACATCTTAACAACTCTAGGATGTACCATTAAAGGGGATGTATGTATCTCCCACAACAACTCCTTAATAAGAGTCATTAGTACCATGGTGCGTCCTCTGAAGAGGATGACGTCCTCTCCACCTTCAGAAAATCTATCAAGAGACCGTCCTGAGGATATCTGAGCACGTCATGCCTCATAGTAAACATCTCAAGCTATTCCCCCCACGAATATTTTAAAAAAATTGGGGGAGTGACAGTCATAGATTGGATGTAGAAGCTTTATATTTCTCCATGAAGGATATCTATGACGCGACTAGATGCTCTGGCACCTCACTCAGCAGTTGTAGACTAGACCTCTTGCTAAGTGCATCTACAAACATGTTCCCCTCCCCAGGAGTATAGACTATCTCAAGTTCATAGTCCTGGATGAAATCTTGCAATTTTCTATGTCTCAAGTTCTGTCCCTTTTGTGAGAATATACACATGATAATCTTGTGATCAGAGTAAATTGTAAACTATTCACCCATCAATTAGTGCCACCAAATCTTTAGCGCAAGGACCACTACTTCTAACTACAGTTCATGGGTAGTGTATCTCTACTTTCAGTCTCTGTCTCTGCTCTAGAAATCTCTGATGACACTTTTCCATCAATAGGAAGGATTCCCCCTTTTTTCTTCCAAGATGACAAGGGTGTCGCTACCCTGGAGAAGTCAGGTACAAATCTCTATTAGTCCCTAGAAAAAGGAGACATCCCTCTTCTTTCAGGGAGGTAATCCTGTAAAAATAATTTGAAAATATGTCCCCATGCTTTTCCACACCTGTTTTTAACTGGAAACTGAAAACTCCTGATGCCATGATGGTAATTCTAGTTGACTCAAGAGTGATCAGTTGCACCCTCTTATTCATGAGTTTATCCTTTACTTCCTGTGTTTCCTTTTTCACCGACCAAGAAAAACCCCATTCCCACGTAGTAGATAAACGACAACCTTTTTTATAATACGTTCAATCTATGTATAAACTTTGGATGCCCATTCCATACCCAAACTAACATCGTAATGCCTCAACGCTGCCACCAAGAGGTTCCAACAGAAAATCTTGCCTCAATGTTCATATCACACCATCATCCTAAGTGTGATTATCGAGTATCCTTCCAAACGTATCTCCAGACATGAGGTTCAAGTCAACAGTTTAATCGGAAACTCAAGGTCTTGAACAAGATTCGTGGAAAGAATCAATGATTGGTACATGTGTCTATTGATACGACAACTAGTAGTAGACACATACCGTACCTCTAATCATTCCCGGAGTCCTTGGGTCGCACTCTTTGGCTGCATGCAGCTAGTCCCTTCCCCTGTCCTCCAGTTCCCTGAGCCTGGTGGGGACCACATTGAGGTGAGTGTTGTAACATGTAGAAATATATACCACCTCATGCTGCTCTCCTAGCTCCACTTCCACGTCTTCTGTCCTATAGATTCATCTGTAACTAATACTTCATCTTCTCGAAACATTTAACATGACCAAATCTCCAAGACTGGCATTAGATTCCTACATTCATACTGCTAAAATTCACTACCTATATTCGCTCATCCAAAGAACATTCAACCACAAAGGTTCTTTTGAGAACCCTAACATAAGTAGGAATGAATAGAGGATTAGTGCTAGCTTGGATGTCCCTAATCACACCTCACTCAGTGGTTTGAGCCCTGAAGCACTATTTGTACTATATTCATCGAGTACCAACGATGGCTAGAATGCCACAATGAATACTCAGCTACTGACATGCTATCCTACGTAAGGTATAGAATCCCTAGGGAACACTCATCCCATAGCTGTTTATGGCTAGATACCCCCTTCTCTGAGGAAGGTTATCAAGATTAACAATAGAAAAATACACCTCTTCGTAAGATTAGAATAATCTAAACCATATCGTCGTCTTTCTTATCCACATAGAAGGCTCACTACAAGGACTGCCATTTGATCGAATGGTGCCCTGACTAGATGGAATCTTAGACACCTCCTCAAGCCATTCCTTAGCCGCCTGTGGGTCGGGCTCGCCTCAGATCCTGAGGGGCATCTATTGTTGAAAAATGTGTAAAGAACTAAGCCTACATGTTTCCTCTACCGGTATCGTAGTTTGTAAGTGATGACCAATGGGCAATGATATAGCTGACACAATACCCGAAGGTTTTATCTCAGGAAGCAATCCACGTACCGAAGCCTCATCACTATGTGATTAATATTCATGGTCACTCACTAGAAAATACTAGAATCTAATAACCCCATCTACTATACTGGTGTCTCGACTAGGTAGAAAACTCTAGCCACAACATTCATCAAGTTCTGAACTACTTGCGGGTCCATCTCACCTCAAAACCTCGAAGGCCCCTACCACTGAAACTCGTTCAACTTGCTCTATTTTTGTGCACCCTCTACTTGTGGGGCTGGTGCCAATGATTGTGCAATGGGTAGTCGTTTTGCTGGTATAAAAACTGAAGGTGTTAACACCATAAGAGGACCCTGCACTGAGGCCTCATCGATCGGTGGGTCGTTATCATGTAATCTATCAGGAATCTTAGATACCTGTCTATGAGGTGGAATCTCAATAAGGAACAGGAGCACCACTATCATTAAGTTATACCTAGTGAGATGACTCGAGAGATTAAAATAGAAAAAGTTTCAAAACACACAAAATTAGTGTTTCCGTGCACTGATTCAGAAATCAGAATTCAAGGTCCTTGTGTAGGGATACGTCGACCACTGTACCAATAGTAGAATCCATGAACTGAAAACCACACTCATAACAATGAACACAATTTCCTCACAGAAAATATCAGAGTCCTAGTTCTTCGGTAGAACCGAACTCCACTGATACCGCTTTGTCACGACCCGTCCTTCGGGGCCCGTGCCATGACTACCCCAAGATCGCCTTCCCTAGGGAAGATGTTGGAGACTAGAACTGAAAGGCATATTTCCTAAAATGGTAAGGCATTTCCCTTAATCCTAAAAAAACACACGGTCTGAGAACACAACAAGATGCAATTGTGAAGTAAACTACTGGAGAACAAGTACACCAAACACAAAGGGTCCAGATTACAATCCCAACTGGAAGAGTAAATGTATAACTGAAAAGTCATAAAAAGCTAAAAAGGTGAAATGAAACTCCTAGATCATCCACCATAGATCCTACCTGAAGGGTAGGTAAAACTCACAATCAGTAGTCCCTACGTCACGTCACACCAAACAGTCCACCCCAGAACCTACCTGAAGGGTAGGTACATATCACCTCCTCATAACTCTTCATCTGTCCATCTCCTCTAGGTATCACAAGGTCCTAGCTCCCTCATACCTCATCCTAGCTACTCATCATCTGCCCAAGACATAATAAGGTGAGGGAGAAAACCGTGCAGGAGTCAGTATAACGATACTCAGTAGGGACCCTGAGACCCCAAAGGTCTCCTAGAATTTTACAAAGAAAAACCACATGGTAACACTATGATGGTAAAGTACCACACAAGTAATGTACCATTTAGCATCATATCAATCACATACACAAAGTAAAGAAATCTCACAACATGATTTATTCTAGGGGTAGTAACAAGTAACATCCCAAGTCACATCGTCGAACGCCTCTGTTTCTGGAGATCTCAACATCAATTGAGTACAGTGGGCCTGCCGTGTCAAACAGTGGCACTTCTCACTAACCTTGAAATACTATGTTACCACTCCCCATAGTGTACCGTGGGTCTTCCAAGTCACACAGAGCTATCCCTACCCAACCTGGTCTATTAAGGTACTCCTCCCCATCGCGTACTGCGACCGCTCCCCAATATGACCTGCTGAGATACTCCTCCCCATTGCGTACCGTGGGTCTTCTGAGTCACACAGAGCCATCCCTCCCCAAAGCTATCTACTTTGTCACCCCTACCCATCACGTACTGCGGAAACTCCCAACCATGGCTATCAAGTCCCTCCGAGCCGAAAATTCAGATGTAGTCAGGTCTCATCCAGTCACAGGGTTTTGTACATAGTGCTCTTGGTAGAACCACTCCCCAAGCCATCAGTCATATCTCAATTAGCATGAAGTCTCACAAATAAGTTACCCGATTATCCGCCATGTAATAAGGGTTTCAATGCAATAGTCTATGCGTCAATCGGATGCACATTCTGTGCATTATTGGCATTTCAGTGTCGAGGTCCCGATTGGATTCAGGTGCAATCTAACACGGCCATACTTATTGTTTCATTGAAACTCTAATGGAGTAAGTCGCGAGTACCATCTCTATCCAAGGGCTCCAACACAGCTTAAGGTTCTTCAAATGGGTGTTTGGTTCTCAATATAAGTTCCTTTGAGTGTTTCTGAGCTCAGTGGGGCCTGGGTCCGGTCTGACCCAGATGGACCAACCTGGACTGATCCAGTATGGTTTGGGCCGAGGTGGTCTTGGCTAGCTGGGATGATGTTCAGTCCATCTCGCAAGAGGGGCGGCCCTGCCAGAAAAGGGTGGCCCACAAGGGGAAGCCCAGCCCGTGTGGGGCAGCGGCCTGTGGGGATGCTGCACACCCTGGGGGAGGGGGCCCGATCCAAGGGTGGCGGCCTGGCCTGAGGGTGGTGGCCAGGATCGAGGGTGACTGCCCGCTCTGAGGACGGCGGCTCAGTCTGAGGGTGAAGGCCCGTTCCGAGGGTGGTGGCCCGATGTGAGGGCGATGGCCCAGTTTGATGGCGGTAGCCTGACTCGAGGGTGGTGACATGGCTCGTGGGAGGTATCCAAGTTCAAAGGAGGTAGCTCGGTTCGGTCTGACATGAGGGTGTAATGCCCTGGTCTCCCGGATTCCCAAACGACCCATAGGCCGTTCGGTTTGCGAGGCGGCGGCGCCGCGTGGGCACCGCTCTGTCACCGCAGAACCCATCATAGGTGCGTTAGTCCTTCATCGTGTCTTCCATTCAGCAGTGGTGTGGCGGTCATGCTTCCTCCCTTCCCATTTCCAGCCATCGTGTTGGCCGCCTCCTCTGTTCTCCATGTATGACTAGCCACGACCCACCTCTTGTGGCGTGCATCGATGTGCTCACGTTCTTCCATGGGGGCGCAAGGATAGAAAGATAGTGCAGGTTTCAGGCCATGTTTGTTAGTCCCACACCCTTCGTGTTAGCTTGTATTATGGTGGATATTAAGGGGTTGGATAATCAATTGAATTAAACAACAATACAAACCCCCAAAATGATACCCCGCAAAAACCTCTCACATAAACGAATGAATCGAGGGTCAACCCATGAGTCAGTTGACCTACGTTCTTTGTATAATTTCAGGAATCGGGAAGAGGGAAACACAAATGCACAAACAAAATAACCCCTACCTCGAAACATCAGAGGAGCATCTGTGCTTGAAGGTGGATCATCTTCTTCGTTCCTGCGACCTGTTCCAAAAGTTGACACTCGCACGTTGCCCTTTGGTTCGATGTCGTCTGTCACCTCCTGCTGGGTTTGCTCCGTCTTCTAAGGGTTTGGTGTAGCGGTGTTCCTTCATCACCTATCTGCATGGTGAAGCTCTCCGATACTCCTTCCCTAGCCCCATATATATAGAAGATGCGGTTGGTAAGTAATGACATGGAGAAATAATGGGGCTCATTTTTTAGGAAGCTTCCTAATTTTCCCCATCGTGGTCGTTACCTAAGGTTGGAAGGTCATGCCATTTAATGGATTGACACACCACTGACCCCACCCTTTAATTTGTCCTTTGGAGGTTATGAAATAATGTAAAAAAATTATTTCATTACATTTTTTTTAAAAAGTCTCAAAACATAACTTTTTTTTCAGACCTACTACAGTCAAAGTAAATCATCCCCTAAGAAAATTCTGACGTTGCAGTTTCAACAGTACCCTCATATTTTTAATCCACGCACCGGTTCAAAAGTTCGAAAACACCGCTCACGCGTTTACTAAACATACCCGAAAAAATGTTCATAAAATTATTAACAGTCACCCTCGACCCGTGACGGTCGAGGTTAGGCTTTTAATAAGTGAAAAACACCCCAAAGAACCCAATAGTACTCTCATATTTCCAATCCGAGTAACCGTTTAAAAGTAATGGTTTTTACAATAAAATAGTCGTCACTTAATTATTTAATTTACAGCTAAAAACTGACTTTCATTTGTGGCCCACAGAGTCCAATGTTAGTATCTTCCTAAAGAGGGAATACCCTTATGACTTCAGTGGTGGTATCTGATTTTTAATATGTGTTACCATTCGTGAGTTACAAGCATTTGAAAAATAAAATAATTTTATTTAATTATTTTATTTACGGTTATGAAATTTTCATGTTTTCTTATTGGAGGCATGCACTGACTAATATTAATTAGTGCCAAGGGTAAACCCACCATCCTGAGCGCAACGGTGCCCTCATATTTATAATCTAGTAAACCGTTATAGAGTTATTCTACTTTTTTAGGAAAACTTCTTATGCGTGTTTTTTAATGTTTAAAAAAACTGTTATGGATCATTCTGGGTACTTCGGGCCTCGGAATCACGCACCGTCAGATTTCACAGTCTTGAAATAATTCCATTTAATTAAAAAAAATTAAACAAAAATTCTAGGACATTACCATATATATTCACTCATGGATATATAAATATATATATTGGGCTAGGTGTTATTATATGTGGATATGAAAAACGCATATGTGTGTACCCGTAAAGGGGTACATGACAGTATAAACATATATCTATAGACCCCCTGTGAATATTTATCCATGGGAATATGTACATGGGGGCTTAGTGTAGATATATATATATGTTAAGGTGCATAGGTGTGAAAACAAGAAAAATAATATTCAAGTTATCGTTGTCTGAAGATGTGTGCCTTGAGGTTGAGGTGGGTTCCCTATTACTAACCCTTAAATTTGAATTTCACAATTTATTTATTGTTTTAAAAACTTATCTATTTATTATATAAATTTTATATTCTATTAAAATTGTTTCTGTCTCTTTTTAATGGAATTTTCAACATTTTTTCATGATTTCTCTAAACCTTCTATGTGGACTATTTTCTAGCTCGGTATCTGAACCTATCCAATGGTGTGAGAACTACTTTCATTTTTATTAACAGAAGGTTCATATTATTATTTTTCATCAACAAAAAGAGAGTGAATTTTTTCATCTTAAAATACATCATCCCTTATTATTAATGGGATATCGTCAACAAAAACCTAAAAATACATAGTATCTTCTCTTAAATTTTATACAACATAAAAAATTGTACTATGCACATAAAAACTCCATCTACTTGAACCTTAACCTCTTTATTTAAAAAATCTTAAATAGAATCATTTACCATCTTCTAATGTGATGGGATATCCATTATTCCTCACCTTCAATCCTATAAACATCATGAGCTATAAATAAACAATCCCTGATCTCAGCATTTAGAGTAGGTTTCTCCTCACATGAATAATCATTAACCCCACCCTATATGACTTCATCAATAGGTGAGGTTGGTATCTTTACTCCATCTAATACAGGTACTACACAGAATTAAGAATATTATCTATAATACTTATCCTAAACATTTATAGGGATTTCAACAACATTTTTATCCTCCTATCCTTTAATTATAATAACCATTAGCTTTCTCATTTAATAATGTAAGAATAAAATCAAGATCCAATGTTAATCAGATAATAAAAGGAAACTATGATGAAATTTTATTAGATGATTTTGAATCTACATTTACCTTTTCAAACAGAAGGATTAACACCCAACTATAAGGATAGAATTTTATTTTTTGTGATATAAAAAACAAATGATACATGTATCTAAACATATATCTATTCATGTTTAATTTCTATTAATTTTTAGAAAATAAATAAAATAAATATCTTGAAACAATTATTTTTCAAAATACCCTAACCGTTGAGAAATCCGTTCCAAAATTAATATAACAAGGACATTATATTCTAATTCTATGTCCATTAAATTTATTTTCATGATTTTATGGGATCAAAATGGATTAAATATAGCATCCTAAGGAATTATAAACTCACCATTATCTATTATTAGAAAAAACATGAATCTATTCTTATGGTTAGTAGAAAATTTCAGTCAATTAAATTGTATAAAATTAAATTTTATTCACATTAGATATGAAAGTATCATTATTTGGAGAAAACATGAATTGAGAATTACCATAAAAATCTAAAACATAAAAAAGTATTTTATTTTCCTCAAACATAAAAACACGTCCTTGAAAACTTGAAACATTCTTCAATATAAACACTATTGAATTGAACAAGACAAAATTGACTACCTTAAGAGGAATAATTCACTACTTTATACCTATGTAATTAGTTTTCTTTGAACTGATTGAAGCTCCTTCACCAGTTCTCATTGATTTCCTAATACTCGATTGAAGTTTCATTGTTTAAGCGATATTGTAATAGGGTTTGAATGGTTTAGAATTGAGTGAGAAATAGAATTAACTATTATGTTTCCTCACCATTAATCTTTTAATTTCATGAAATTTAATCTATTTGATGAATAAATAATATCATCTTGAAATAATGATATTCTTGAGATATGATCTCTCAATTAAGAATGATACAATTGAATTTAAGTAAAGACTATTGAGGGGAGTCCTTTAGTGTCACAATAGGAATGTTTTAGTAATTATCCTAAGGGTGGGATGAGGGGTTGATTTATTTATGGGGTCACTAACATTCATAGTTGAATGAGACTTTTTTGGGAATATACCTTTTGGTTTTAACCATAATAGAAGTATTACTGAATTGATGATATTAATATTTGGACATCAATTATTCGCATGAGAAGAAAATGGGTATGTTATATAGACTATATAATAACCTTAGATGAGATGGAAATGAGTCTGTTTTAATAGTTATGAAATTTAAATATATCTTATGGAACAAAGTGTGTAATATTCGAATATATGAAGTGGGATAGCTAATCCATTCACTTTACAATGCCTTATATATCATGGCATGTAATCTTAGTATTACATTATGTTGATTGGTGAGTGATAGGTTATATTATTATTATTAATGTATTCCATGATAGGATGACATGAACAAGATATATGGTTGTTAGGAAATATGCATACTTCGTATTCTAGATACTCTTGAGTAATACGATTGGGTTCTATATTCCATATATTGTTTTGATTATAATCATAATCATGTTATTATACAACATTATTTGGAGATGGTGAAAATATTATGATGGTTATTTGGAACCCAATGTAAAACAATGGGACACAATATATTTCTTTAGGGGGATTTTCCATGACCCATCACCTATATATTTCTCCAAAAAAGATGATTGTATAAACAAATATTGTGTTTTTTCATGTGGATAGTTTATATCTTAGATAAATTAGTTGTGTAACCAATACTCCATGTTAGTCCATCAATTATATAGAATTGTTTTGTTATAATTGATCCTATCAACAAAAAGGATTCAACAGATAAATATTGTAATTATAAATCATTTCTAGTATATGTATTAGATAGACTAGTTCTATCAACAATACTCATCGCTAGTCTATTTCTTAGATATATTGATAGTGTCCCAAGGAATATATAATATTCTATTAATTAGATAAACTGTTTTTTTATTACCATTTCCCCAATTTATTCTATGGTATATTCTTGATTAAACTGTTATAATTAATCAGAGATGATGGAACATAGTAGGGTTGTGATTCATGTTAGTCATCTTAGTACATTATAGAATGAAATTAATTCATTAATATTTATGTTACAAAATTATTTATTATCCCATGAATATAATAGTATATTATTATTTATATTAGGGAAATATTTATTTTATCCTCTTGTGATTTAATATCTCATTTTTCATGTATTACAAAATCAACATGTGAATCATATATAGTAATTGAATGTGTATTTAATTAGAAGAGTACAAATAATTCAATGTATTGCTACTTTGCTATATATAATGAAACCCTACATCCAAAACCATGGGTAGTGAATAATAGATAATGGTGTAGTTTTCAAAACCAAAATAATTTTTTTTGGGAATAGATCTCTCTTTAATAACACCTTGTAGAACCCTACTTGATTATGCAATGATAAATCATAGTGTAGTGTTATAGGTCATACTACAATACTTTAGGGAAAATAATTTTTAAAAAATCATGAATACGTAAACCAAATAGCTTTATATCACATCCAATGGTTTTATGTCATATCATTTGAAAAATATTTAAATACCCAACATAAACCTCAGTTTTTATCCTGCACTCCATCATGCACCCCTTCCATGGTTCCACCTCTAAACCACACAATCCTCACATCAATCCACCACTAAGACATTGAATAAACAAGGAAACCCCTTTAAAATCTACTAGAGTATATTCAAATCCAACTTTTCATCTGTTCACATCAATTTATTTCCATATATCCTAACCAACATCCCAAACCCTTAATATCCCTCAAGTCATTACCTTCATTCTCAAAATATATATATATAACCATTTCAAAAACCCATATCTAATCCCTCACTCCATGCCCCATCCATCGATCATAGAAAACATGAAGAACACCCTTCCAAATCATTATGACCACCACCTCTAATAAAATAAGAAACTTCTAGTTAAACAAAAAGAGTAGATCAAGACCAAGAATACCCAACCACCACCCAATTGATCCAATAAAATAACCTCCAGACCCATTTATTCTCAAAAAGTTATCATAACTAATCATTCATCCTAGAGTGAAATTTTACACTAATTCCACCTCTATATTTAGTTATTCTTTCCAAACCATATTCATTGAGAGAGGCCTAGAAAGCTTATGATGTAAAGGTTTAAATTGAATAAAACCTTGGATATGTGGGATATGTAGTGAATTGACATGGGAAACAATATCATCGAAAAAATATAATGTGGAGATGTAAAATTCCCTCACCCAAAAAAAATGTTTTTAAGTTTAATGTGATATAATATCATGATAGTATGAAATTGAGTGGTGAAGATTTCTATTTTCACTTATAGAAAATAGAGAATATGAGTTCAGGGAGATGTATGTAAGAGTTTTTTTTTGGAATATAGAGGAAATATTCATGGTTTAAAATATAGTAGTATGGATTAATAGCCACGATTAAAAATTGGGGGTAACTAAATATTTTAATGGTTTAAATCATTGTAGTATATGGTCTAATTCCATGGTTTAAACTCTGTTAGTGTGGTTAAAAAGAATTTATTTAATTTTGGATATACTTGGATATTTCTAAAGATAAACTATGGATATAAAAAACTATTTCTATAGTTTAAATTATGGAAATATCCATCTATTGACACAGTTTAAATTGTGGTTATAGATGGACCCTATTGCAATAAAAATAGAGACCATGGGTTGTTTTAAATATAACTATAAGCTCCTTCGATATTTTTATGGCACATTTCTATGATTTCAATCCATGGTAATATATAATTTTGTAGTTGTGTATACAGTCCCAAAAAATGAGATTGTAACAAAAAACATTTACCACTTTGGAAATGTTTGAATCATAAACATAATTTGAGAAATAACCCTAGATGTATATATGAATCCCCATAATTTTCATAATAATCATTATAAAATATATTTATGGAGTGAAGATGCACCACAAAAACAATGTAAGTGGTGAATATAGGATGTGTCACCTAGAATTAAAATTGAAATGGAAATCACCTTACCACTTTCGAAACATTTTTATTGTAACAACCATTAAATAATAATTTCAAATGAAACCTAAAATATTATTAAATTAAGTATATTAAAGATATAATATGTCAAATGGTTAGAATATTGACCAAACAAAATAAATTAGTGGGGAATATATCATATGACTCCTAAAAATAAAATAATGACTTGAAATCCCTTACCGCAGGTCTTTAATTTCTTCATACACATTCAAAACAACTGTATGATAAATAGTGTTTTATTATATATATTTCTTAGAACCATAATCATGTATATAATACCCTATATTATTTACTTATGACCTTTTATTACCTAATTATTAATAATACTTGTTAAAATAACATTTTGAATAATAATAACTTCATTTTCCATGAATTTTTTTTGTTTGATAATATTGATCCTTTTACATTGATAATGGTTACACAATATAAAAATAGTTAAAAATGATAAAAAAATCATATACATTCATTATATATATATATTCATCCACAAAAGTTTGATATATAAGATGAATTACACTATCCATGGATACCGTAGGTCGTACAAACGAATGAATGTTGTCTATATTTTCAAGAAAGATAGAATGAATGAAAGATAAATAATATTCCACCATTAAATGATAATTTTTAGGCCATATATATAATATATATTCACTAAATATTAACTTATTACCAACCTTGTATAAATAAAATGAAAAATGAATCGCATCACTTCAAAGAGGCAATGGTCTACACGTACGCATAAGCAATGATATTGTTTTTAGTAGGATTAGAACGAAAAATGTAGTTGTGAGATTAAAATTATATGAAATTATATATTTTATAAATACCATGTATGAGCATTATAAACATAATTATAAATTTTTTTGAGATATAGTGATGGAAAATGAATTACATCGGTTCGTGAGGCGGTGGTCCCTCATACGTATGATTGACTATTTTATTTCCCATTTGATAGAAGAGGATATGGATGTATGTTATTAAATTAACATAATAAAATCTCATAATATTTTTTATACATATATTTTTTTATCATAAAATATGAATAATATTTTAATGTAGAGGGATAATAAATAAAATGAAAACACTATGTTGAGAATGATACATCTTCTTCGGACAGTATCCTAAGGTTAACACTAAGATTATTATTAGGAGGGTTTTAGAAAAAAAATAATTCCTCTAAGATTATGGAACAAAATTAATTAAGGTATTTTGGTAGGTATTGGCGGAACCAAAATGCTTTGTAACTGTGAAGTGTAAAGGAAAGGTTGTAGGCTTTCTTAAGTTGGGGAGATCACACATTTCGAATTATTGGAATGAAAATGTTATAACCACGTTTTTCACATTCCAAAAGGATCCAAAATGGATCATTATAAAAATTTATATTATATAAGGACAAAATATGACCATAAAATATGATTTGGAACAAATGTTAGGTCAGTTTAACACTTATCTATTTAATTTGACCCCAAGTAAACTGGTTTTAACCTTAACCGCCATAATTTATAATGTATTGTGTTTACTATTTATTATGACCAAAAATAATGTATAAATTATAATATAATTTTAATTATAATGATTAAAGATATGGAATCTATTTTTAAAAATTCAATTCACATAAGTAGAAAATTTTATTTTTATATTAAAAAGAAAAATGCGATGAAAAAGTGATTTTTCAAAGAGAAAATATTCCTAAGTACATAAATATTTTATAAAACAATCAACATGAATTTGATTAAAATTACATAAATTGGATTAATCATAGAATAATTGATCTAATTTTATTATTAGAAAATTTCTAGACAGTATGAATGTTAAAAAATTCTTTAAACGAAAAGGTAGTTCCCAAAAAAATTATTTTCACTATTCATTGAAAAATTAATCACTTCAAAAAACTCTAAATAATTATCTCTATGGTAATTTTGACATGTTGATAAAAACAATTGATGACATTTCTCAAATAAATTTTCTAAAAATATTAAAATATTTTTTTTCCACAAAAACCAATGCAATTAATTTTTTTATAACATTGTATTTTTAAGCTATGTTAGGACTTTCAAAAATTTAGTAATCATTTATGAACATATTTTCATTATATAAATTCATTATATTAAATTAAAAAAAATATTACTATTTATACCACCACGAATAATGGATTGTTTATAATGATTCTGTTTTAAATAATAATATTAATAGTATATCTAGGTTCTTTAAAACGCAATGTTGCATATAATGAAAGAAACTGAAGAAATTAAATTTATTTGTCAATTTTATATTCCATAACATCAATGGGTGTTATGAGATGAAACTAGATCATATATCACACAATTCTTTTGCAAATATTTTATCTTTATGTTCATTATTGATGTAATGGAAACATAGGACCCTTATCTTAGGTGGCATGGTTCCTTGGAAGGAATTGCTCACATTAGCAAAAAAACGACTTATTTTTGAATGAGAACTTACTTTTGAATGTAAAATGGTCTATATGGTACATAAAATATTAAGTTATAGTTTAGATAGCATCAAAAAGAGGTTTGTTCAACTAAACTTGTGAGAAAATTTGCCTTATTGTTTTATTCAATCCAAATTTAAATTTTCCCCTCACGTGTTAAGGGAATACAGAAGGTTGTTGGATTATTATAGTAAATGGGGTTTCATAACCATTATCATCATATCTTTAATTTCAATTAGTGTTTCTTTACCATTTTCATAAGATATTGAAGCATCTTGTGGATTAGAAATAGCTGGTTAAGTTTTTTCAATATTATTTTGAAACACCCTATGATTTTTAAAATATGAACATCATATTTGATAGTGTTTATGACACCCAAAACAAAGAGTAAAAAAAATTAACACCCCAATACATTATTATATTTGTTTTAAAATAATTCAATCACTTTGATATATTTCAATGTACGCAACATAGGGTTTGAATGAAACACTATACTCTATTAAAAAACTGAAGCACGACCATTATAACATAGTAATTAAGTGTGGGTATGAATAATTTTAAATAAATTATAAAAATTAGATGGTTTAATAATTAATAAAATAAAAAATAGAGATCGATTTACTAGAAATAAATTAATAATAAGTTAAAAGTAAAGGAAATACTTTCTAAAAAACAACATTTTTCAAGGAAATATATTTTTTCCATTCATGCACACTCATAAAAAAATAATTTTACCCCTTTTATAAAATTTATTTAGAAAAATTAACTTAATTTTTGAAATATAAATTTCAAAAATATTTTAGGGTGATTTTTTTGGTTTTTTCTAAGCATTTTTATTTGTTGATGAATAGTAAAAAAACATGAATTTAATAAAAAAATCTTTTTATCTATATTATTAATAAATTTAAATTATATTTTAATTTTTTTAAAGTAAAAATTGTTTAATTATAAATATATTAATCTAATTTACTTCATTTTAATTAGTTTCATATTTATTTTTTATATAAAAAAATTGTAAACTTTTGAATATTTTTTATTTGAAAACCAACTTTCTCTTCGCGTCGGTAGGATTTATTTTAAATTAAATTTTTTCACTAATATGAATTGAAATTATAAAAATGGATTCCATACCCAATGAATTGGTGGTTATAACGTAACCACCCATCCTGGTATTCACGGCACCACCCGTCATATGTTCTATCATGTAACCACCCGTCAAATGTCCAATTACCATTATAAAATCATAAGACATAAAACAAATATAATGGAAAGAAAACATTTCCACACTTTGATCACAATATATCACTTAAATATATTGACATAAGAAATCCATTATAAAAACCGTTTTCAATACTAAAATACATAAAAGAGTATATGGTATTTATTTCATTTTAAAAACATTACGGCTTGTTGAGGAAGCCAAAGGCTAAATAATACTCACGGCGGCAGAAAAGGTCGTTGTCACTGCATACATTAAAAGAAACATTACTTTTTCCATTTTGTAAAACGCTTCGTAGAAAAATATTCCTTTTGTATAAAAGTAAAATTCAAAGGGGCTTATACACCGTATAAAAGAAAGCCTTGTATTAGAACAAAATATGTCTCAATGAAAGGCGATTGAGACGAAGTCCCTTACCTCGTGTCCGACTTGACTCGATCGTTCTTTAACGTCCTGAATAATAAACTTGAGTTTATTTATACTTTCTTATGAACCTTTTTCATGTTCATTATTCCTTTTATATCACTTATTTCCATGTTATAAACATTATGTAATCATTTAAGTTAATACTGTTTGTTTTGTCGATATTTGGTTCTTAAGTCGAAAGTGGACTTCTTACAATTACATTTTGTTCGTGTGGTCAAAGGTTCATTATATCCAGAATGATATTCATGATTTGGATATCATATATATCATATATATCCAGAATATACATGTATTTATAATATTACATAATCATTTAGAGGTAAGAAATGAAATGCACCGTTCATGGAGATGATAAGCCGTACGTATGCATGAATGCTACTTTCATTTCAATGTCATATTAATGGAATTAAAACTAAATGAGAGAGATGTATATATTAATTCCACAATTATATTAATCATTTATATGTAACATACATCATATATATCCATTATATATATGTAATTATAATAGTACATTAAATTTGGGGATAAGAAATGAAATGCACCGTTCATGGAGACGGTAAGCCGCATGTATGCATGAACGCTACTTTCATTTCTATCTCATACATTAGTGGAATGAAATAATAATGATATAAATTTATATTATAATTCCATTATAACATCATATATAATAACTTTAAATCCATCCTTTATAGATCCCACATATGGCATTAACGAATCAAATCACTTTGAGGGGGCGGTAGTCCGCACTTCCTAAAATAAAGATATCGCGTATACCCATAATGGAAACTATAAAGTTATGCCATAAATGAAAAATACATAAGATTAAGGAAAATATAAACATATTATATATCATATATAAATATAGTTCCATTATAATGGCCACCTTTGAGGGTGTTATATGAGTGTTGAACAATAATCGTTTCGTGAGGCAGAAATTCTCCATCCACAAAAACAAAATGTTCTTTAACCATTAGATGAAGGTGTGTGTAAGTTTAGCTCAAATAAATTATATAAAAACATCCTAATATATTTAGGATACTTGTGTTGTTACAAAATAAATTAATAAAAATATTTTAGGGTGTTGGAGAAGAAAAATAAAACATTAGAACACAAGAGAAAACACTACCTTTAAAACGGGTAACTCCTTTTGATTTGAGCTCAAAGGCTTCCTTGGGAAGACTTATTCCCAAAGTGAGGATTCTAGGAGTAATATATGGATGTGGAGATACAAAATTGGCAGGGTTTGGCCGATCTAAAGGCTTTGGAAGTGTGGGTAAGGTGGTAGAGGTGGGGGCCTTTTATAAGAGGAGAGGTGGGGCACTCTTGGAATGTAAAGAAATGTTACTTTATTTTAAAAAGAGTGTCAGATTTAAAATGTCCCACATTGATATAATTCTAGGATAATGTGATAAGGTTTATAAATATACTCATACTATAGTTTTTTGACAAGTTTAGGTCTTAGATTTTACATTATCTTTTCATTTTATTTAAATCGTTAAATAATGAGGTAATCACTGCATCATCATGGTGTCAACAATAATTTACTTAATTTAATGTATAAAAATTATAAAACAAATATCATGATATAGGAAATCCTTTTATATTTATATGTAATATTTATAGTCAAAAATATGACTTTTATAACCCCACTTAATTTTTTTTATTAAAACAACTCATTTTTGTGACATTTTTACATTAACATTAAATAAAAAGATATTAATGTCATTTTCCTTCCAAAGTGGCTCCATGGGGTCCCCAAGGTGACCCATGTATTTTCTTCGCCGCCCATGACACATACAATAAGGTTAGGACATGTTTATAGGTCATTCCATATTATTAAAACATTACTTTTACCTTAAACTATACTAATTACCTCTAATCGCGATTAAAAACTCAAAAGTTACTATTCACCAAAAAAATTATTTTAATATCATTGAACCACATTTTACTTCTTAATGACAACCATGTATGTCATATTTTTGAAAATCAAATCACAGAAGTGGAAAAGTTTCATTTAAACGAAAAATCAGTTTCTTTAACTACCACTCAGTGGTTTCACTATTCATCAAAAACTGAAGTTTTTTAGAAAAATACCAAAACTTCAACCTATGATATATTTGATATTCAGAATTCAAAAATGATTTATATTTTAAAAAAATTCAAAACATATAAGTTACATTAATTAATTTAATAATTAATTCCCACTGTCAAAACAAATAGCGTGTTTTTATGGAACAAAAAGTATCAAAAGATTGACACTAGTTTAAGCCCAATTTCAAAGTGAAATTAATTCCAACGACCACTATTGGATTCAATGGTAACAACATATTTTAATTTCAATTTAAAAACAATTTAAAAGATAATCTAATCATATAACTAAATTAGATTAAAAAGAGGTTTTGAATTAAAATACAACATTTTTCACTATTCATTAAAAAAGAACTTTATCGGAAAAATACCATCAACTTACAAAAAGTAAATTTTGATGTCTCGATTCTAAATAAGTGTTTTATTTGGTCCAATAGAATTTATAAGAGTGACCAAAACTATATTTAATGACGGTTCTCCAACAAAAGGCGATAAGTGAACCTTTAGTGAAAATTAATGTATAAATGCCTAAAATTGAATTATTTTCATATTTTAAGCCTTTATCTTTAATTGGATAAATGTAAAAACATTTAACAAACACATATAATCATATTTAAGTTATTTTTATTCATTCCCTCCAATACAACAATTATGTGTTAACTACCATTTTAAATTATATTATATTATTACTAGTGTGCAACGTAAGATTTCAAAGAAACTCTTTGTTGCGTATCAGGTACGCTATTGATCATAGAAACCCCTTTAAGGTAAAATTAATATTTAATTCACAAATATTAATAAATATGAAAAAAATTTATTCTTTATTTACCTGGGATGTTACAATATATATTGAAATTCCATTCCATAGAATATACAATAACACTGCTCATGTGTACGACAGACTACTACCTTGTGATGCAATGTGATTCATCTTTCACTAACACTACATGTGGAAGGTGATAAATGTAATTTTAATGATTTTTTTGTGATATAAATGGACTAATTATGATATTACATTCATATTTATCACTCTCTAAAGACAAAAAATATCATTTTATTTCTATTATTTTAACTCCCATAAAGTTCGTAACATATTTCTTGTATATGAGGACTACCACAATCACAAAGCAATGTGACTATATTTTCATAATTGCATCACGTGGATAGAATAGATAAGTATATAATATGTTATATATGATATTATTATCATTAATTAATGGTAAAATAAAACATACCACCATAATGATCATTGAAAAATGGAAACGTTACTCGTGCATATGTAAGGCCTACCATCTCCATGATCGTAACGGACAATAGTTTTTATAACCAACATTCATGAATGGTTTTAAAAGTAAAATTGATGTAAAAATATGATAATTATTTAATTATTACTATTCTAGAGATCATATAACTATATAATATGTATAAGAACTGGATACTTAATAATGACAATTTTGTGAGAAAACAAGGCTATTGACACCCAAAACAATGAAAATAATTGGATTTTTTTTAGTAAAAGGGTAATAAGATTCTATAAAATGATAATATATTATATTATAAATATTAATATTTTTCTGTAATAGTTTAATAAATTTCATAAATCCATTATATAAGATGGTAAATTAGGTTCAACTAAAAGAAAGCACAAGGTAAAAGATTTCATCTCAATTAACATTTCATTGAGACTCATTTGTCATTATGAATCTACTCACTATAAAGTGGTGTATATATATAAATTTTTTTAATGAAATATCATTATTAACTCTTAATTCATGTAATTTTAAGCTTCACATTGAATTATCTCATCCAAGTTGTTTTAACATGAAATTTACACAGTGGTAAATGTAATCTTTGCAACCATACTTACTTTTAGGATTATTAACTTTCTCCTGAAACAGTTACTTCCTTATGATCATTTTTATTAGAAATTAAATTTCTCTTAGGTGTCCAAATTCTTTTGTTATGGATATTATTATTTATAAAATAGTATAACATTTTTACAAATGGTGTTTACTTTGAATGTAATTTTATTAATGGGGAAAATGTTGATAATTTTTTATCCATTACTCAATATAGATATTTGATGGTAAATAATAGTGTTTAGTAATTAAATTGATAATAAGATATATGACTAATTATTTTCACATGAAATAAAAAGGTTGGGGACTGAAAACTGAAATCCCACCAATGAATTGGTAATCTCATGAGATAAAATCAGTCAGATAAACATTTGTGTTTGTAACTACTATATTTTAAATTGTCTTGTGAAATTTATTAATAGTAGTATGTTCTAAGATATTAGAATCCTCAAGAGTTAATATTGTTTAAATGACCACAAATCATATACATTTTTTAAAGGTTTTCAATCTTGTTTAATCTATCTCAAATCATGTGTACAGATAATTGGTTTCTTTGTGCTTTAAATAAACCTATCCAAGATCTTAAGTGCTATGTTTGATTATGATAAAGTATTTGTAATTTGTGTTATAATGGATTTCCATGATAAATAATTAAGTTTAATCCATTATATTAATATAACTATTTATAATGGTATACAAATATTTGGCTAAGTCTGAGAAACCGTGATTCTGCCACCGGTTATGTTTTTTTGTTAAAGGACCCATACACCGTGACCAGACACCATGACCCGTACACCATGATGCAGACACTGTGACCAGACACTATGAACCAGACACCATGACTACACATCAGGACCCAAACATCATGATTAGACACTGTGAATGAGACAAAGTGACCAGACACCATGACGATACACTGTTACCCAGACACCGTGACCCAGACTCTGTGACTCGACACCGTGACCCAGACACCGTGAATAGACAATGCATTTGTGCTTCTAGTTCTTGATCTCTATACTACTATGAAATCATAACTATAACACCACTTAAAAGTCAAATAAGGATACACCATTTCATAGAGACACTATTTCTAGATAGACGATGACACCGTGCTTTAATCTATTTTTTCATTTTTCAATTTAATTCATAACGGCAATATTTGAGTCTTTTAAATGCACTAACATAATTAATATTTCTTTGTAGACAAGTCACCTGAAAGTATGGGGTATGAGGTGTAGAATACATGCATCCTTCTAGCTCCAACACATTCACTCCATGAATAAAAAGAGAATTGTGGCCTAGAAATAAGAAGCACACGATAATGAAAAAGCTTGAGCATTCTTGAGAAAAGAACCAACACATGAAACTCAACACATCTGAAGAAAACACAAAGAATTATCGAATCCAAAGATCTGGGATACCATAGATCATACTCAATGACATTATTAAATTACTAAATCTATAAAGAACATGATCCAGATCTAACTCGAAACTAGAGCATCAGACCTGCGATAATCTATTTCTCGCAAGAGGACTCGGTTCTTACATCTTCTTAAATCTACTACATCTTAGAAGTATTAAACTTAATAGGATATCACTAAGAGAACTTCTAACATTATCTCATCATGTTTTCTCTATTTTTTATTGTTTTTAGCTTTCGATAAGTGTGTGTGTCTTTGTATAAAAACATACACTATCTCCTGCATTAAATTGGAGGATACATGATATCCTTCCTCTCACATCCTTTAAAACTTGTTTATTCCCATGAATAAGTATGGAAGAGGTCCCTCTGTGGCCTATTAATTCATACCCACAATGAACTGTGGAAGAGGTCATGTGACATAAACAGTCCTATGCACTGTTGTTTACCCTGATCCTGGGTGTGGATCAAGATTCCTAATATAAACTACGTGGTGGTAGGTGAACACAAAGTAGAGTGGATTTGGTCGCGACTTGAGAATGAACCACTTATTTTATATCCATTGTGTTGTTTAAATTATTTTTCTTTATTTTACAATGTAATTTAGAAATCACTAAATTTACTTTGATAGAAAATCTTTGAAATAAGTTATAATTTTTATTCCTTATTAAAATGGCTTCAAAAGTAATATTAATAACTGATATTAAGATTAATGAGAATTAATAAATCTTCTGAGAAGTTATTTAAACTATCAAACATTCATAACTATATTACATTGATTAACTAGGTTGTATTTATTTTTATTGGGGGACTTTTTAAGAATTATTTTCAAATAAATATTTTTATAGATACTCAATTCACCCCCTCTTTAGTACTCTACTCTGACCAACACTTGGTATCAGAGGTGTTTATATTCCTGTTAATAATCTATTTTGACCCTATTCAATAGTGATTTTAGTTTTACTTTAGAGATCAATAAATTTCTATTAATTCGAAATTTCCATCAATTTCAATGAAATTAATTATTATGGATAATAGACTGGAAGGTTCTGCAACAAACAGACCACCATTCATTAATGGAACCAATTATACCCAATAGAAAATTAAAATGAAAATTCATTTAGAAAGTGTGGGTTTTGAAATTTGGTCTTCAATTATAGATGAGTATAAGATTTTTTATACTGATAGAATCATTTTTCTAAACCCAATCATGACTACATAAAATATAAATTGCAAATTCATTAATCTTTTATATTTCTCTTCAAAATATGTGGAATTTAATAGAATTTCTGCATGTAAAATAGCCCATGAAATTTCGGATATTTTGTTTGTTTGGCACTATGGAACATCTCGTGTGAATGAAATGAGACTAAATACTTATATTATTAAATATGATGACTTTAAAATGAAACTTTATGAGCCTATTTCTAACATGTATCTCAGGTTTTACAAAAATTTCAACAAAATTATTACTCTTGGAAGAGAAATTACTTATAAAGAACAAATTATGAGTTTTCTCATATGGCTACCTAATAGATGGAGAGGAAATTTTGTCTCTATTATATAATAATGTTACATAAGCAAGTTACCTATAAAATAACTCATTGGGAAACTAGTTATTTATGAATATGAGCTAAAAGTCAATAAGTAAAAGTATGATGAACCCAAAAGAAAATTTGTTGCATTGAAGACCACCACATCTAAACACAAAGAGAAAGGGAAATTGGAAGTCCCATTAGAAAGCTCCAGCAGTGAACAATCATCACCTGACAGTGAAGAGGAGATGGTTCATTATATAGAAGGTTTAAGTGATTTTACAAGAATAATAAATTTTTTATAAAGTCTAACTTCACGGGAAGATATGATAAAAACGGAAGCTGGAAGAATGATTGGAAAAGAAGTAACAAGTCTGATGAGAAAGTATTATATGAATGTAAGCGAAAGGGACATATAATGTCTAACTGTCCAAAGTACAAGTACAAAAAGAAATATGAGAACAAAGAAAGAAATTATAAAAAAGAAATGAATGCAACATGGAGTGCTTCCAAAGATATTTCATGTGACTCAAAATTTTCACATGATGAACATGATAAAAAAACCAATATGTGTTTTATAACAAACACATCTGAGGTAACACTAGAATATCCTGTATAAAATTAATATTACTCTAGAGATGAGAGTGACACTGAAAATATGTCTAAGGAAAAATGTTTGAATACTGTAATATGCTCTTACCACAACTATTAAAACTGAAATTACTGTATAAATGGAAAAAACTCTCAATTACTCAATGAAAATAATGAATTAAAGCAATATAATGAGAAATTGAAAAAGGATCATGAAAGTTTTACCAATGTTAAAGATACTTTGGTAAAAATTCTAGGTAAATATATTTCTCCTAAATATACTACTGGTATTGGCTATCAACCTGGAAACATAAATTTTGGAAGAACTGTTTTTATTTCTATGTCTAGGACATAAAAAATAACTCCTAGTTCTGGAAAACATTCAACTAGTTTATTAATGATACAAAATCTGCTGTCTCAAGATTTCTTGGACCAAATAGAGTTTATTTTTCATTCACTTTATATAATGCTTATAGGAAACCTATGAGGCAGATGTGGGTTCCTAAATCACTAGTCACTAATATTAATGGACCCAAACTAATATGGGTACCAAAATCTATTTTATTTGTTTATTTTGTAATAAAGATACTTAAAGAGATCTAGTAAAAGCTCATAGTACTTAAACAATAAGTTTTCAAGACAGATGACAGGAGATTATTCTTGCTTCATGAATTTAATAAAAATTGATAGTGTGCATGTCACCATTGGTTACAATCCTAATGGAATGATCATTGGCCTTGGACAAATCAGAAACTCTAACTCATCTTTATTTTCTAAAGTAATTGTTGTTGATGTATTGAAATATAATCTGTATAGTATTTTACAACCATGTGATGATGGATTTCATGTTAAATTTGAAAATGATGCTAGAAATGTTTCCAATTATAAAAATTAATTACTATCTTCAATATTAAGAAATGAAAATGTATATTTTGTTAATAGAGATTCTTTAGTCTCTCAAAATGCTTCATGTTTAAGTTTATTTCACAAAGTGTCTTGGAATTGTCATAGGAGACAAGGACATTGTAATATTCACTACCTTAGAAAATTAACTAGAAAAAGTTTCGTCAAAGGCCTACCCAAAGATGAGTTTCTAAATGATAAAGTGTGTAATACTTATCAAAAGAGAATGCAACACAAAATTTCTTTCAAACCAAATAAATAAGTGTCAACTTTTCTACCTCTCAAGTCGGTTCAAATGGATTTGTTTAGACCATCTAAAGTTTCTAGTTTAAATGGGATGAACTGTGTTTATTTTTTTGTAGATGACTTTTCTAGATATACTTGGACCTTCTTTTTGGATCACAAAAGTGAATACTACTCTCAATTTATAAAATATTCCAAATCTATATAAAATGTTAGTGTACTTATAATTAAATCCTTATGAAGTGAACATGGTTGTGAGTTTGAAAATCAAGAGATTAAATTCATTTGCTAAAAAATGGATATAGTCATAATTTTTCTACCCCTACAAGACCTCAACAGAATGGAGTTGTAGAAATAAGAAATAAAACCTTGCAATAGATTCCTAGAACCATGCCTAGTGAATATGACATACCGATTTATTTTTGGGCAGAAGTTGTAAATACAGCATGTTATTTTATCAATAGATTATTGATTAGACCCATTCTTAAAATAACTCCATATGATTAATGGAACAATATAAAACCAAAAGTTAGATACTTTGAAGTATTTGGTTGAAAATTTTATATCTTTAATACTAAGGACACTCTTCAAAATTTATCATCCAAGATTGATGAAGGAATATTTCTAGGATATTAAATCTATTGTAAATCTTATATAGTGTTTGACAAAAGATATAAATGTGTTGAAGAATCTGTCCATGTCAAATTTGATGAAATAAATCCCCATGAGCCTAAGACCACTCTAGAAAACCTAGAGGATAATGTATCAAATCTGGACATTAATTCAAAATCATCTACCCATCCTGTAATGGATTGTATGAAAAATCCAGTTCTGGAATTTTTTTAGATTCGAGTCATAATGAACCCGAACATATTAATGAACCTGAAATCAGTAGTCCTTTTTTCTAGAGCTGTTAGAACTCTTAAGAACCATCCTTTATATGTTGTTGTAATAGATTTAGATAAAGTAACTCAAAATAGATCTTCTCCTAGAAATAAATTTGAACATAAAGTCTTCTTGTCACAACTTGAACCTAAAAACATTAATGATGCTATCAATGATTAATTTTTGGTGATTTTTATGCAAGAAAAACATAATCAGTTTGAATGGAACAAAGTTTCAAAACTCGTTGATAGACCTAAAGACACATTTACCATAGTAACTAATTGGGTGTTTATAAATAAAGTAGATGGTGCTGGTAAGATAGTTAGAAACGGGGCTATATTGGTTGCACAAGGCTATAGTCCAGAAGAAGGAATTAACTATGAAGTGACCTTTTCACCAGTAGCTAGAATGGAAGCCATCAGAATTATTTTTTCATATACTACACATATAAATTTCAAACTATATCAAATGGATATTACGAGTGCATTATTAAATGGGTATATAGCTGAAGATGTCTTTGTTGAAAAACACCTTGGTTTTACAAATCCTCATTTTCTAAATCATATTTTTAAATTATCAAAAGATTTATATGGTTTAAATCAATCTCCAATAGGTTTTTATGATAGATTATGTACTTTTATTATTTCCAAAGTTTTTATAGAAGGAATATTTGATCCTACCCTTTTTATAAAACGAATTTCTAATGATGTTTTAGCAGTTCAAATTTATGTAGATGATATTATCTTTAGATCTTCAAGAAATTCATTATGTATTGAATTTTCTAAAATGATGAAAAACAAATTTGAAAAGAGTTTAATGGGTGAACTTAAATTCATTCTTGTATTTAAAATATTTCAATTTAATTATGGTAATATTTTAAATCAAACAAAATATACTAGATATCTTTTAAAACGTTTTGGCTTGGATAACACTAGAAGTAGTGACACTCCAAGGAGTACCAATTAAATGTTGTATCTTGATGAAGATGGAAAATCTGTTGATCAAACCACATACAGGGGAATGAATGGATGCTTACTCTACATAACTACTAGCCAACTTGAAATTATGTTTAGTGTATATATGTGTGCTCATTTTCAAGTAGACCCTGAATAATTTCATTTAATTTATGTTATGAAAATTTTCAAATACCTCAACCACACACCAAATCAAGAATTGTTCTATCCAAAATGAAAATCATTTGAGTTAGTTGTTTTTATGCAGACTTTGTTAGTTTTATATTGGATAGAAAAAGAACCCCTAGAACATGTCACTTTTTAGGAAAGTCGCTAGTATCATGGTGTAGTAAGAACCAAAAATTTGTAACATTATCTACTGCAGAAGCTGAATACATATTTGATGGAAGTCATTGTGCACAAATTTTATGGATGAAACACACATTACTAGATTATGGATATTAATTTAGGCATGTACCTATAAATTGTGACCATAGAAGTGCTATTAACATCTCAAAAAATGTTGTTTCACACTCTAGGACAAAGAATATTGATGTAAGACATCACTTTTTGAGAGTTCATTATCAAAAAGATGATATGACTTAGGAATTCATTGGAACTGAATATAATCTTACTGATATATTCACCAAACCATTAAATTATGAAAGAATATATTACATCATACATGATTTAGGAATGATAAATATTATGTAGTAAGTATACTGTTTCACAGCTTATTGTTTCACAGTTTACAGTTTCACAAGTCACTATCTTAATATTACTATCTAACTCTCACAGCTCTATAGTTTTACTATCATAAAATTTGTTGTTCTATATTTATGGTCTCACAATTACTATCTCCTGGTTATAGTCTATCACATACTATCTCCAACAATATGGCCACACAGTTTAGAAATCACACAGTTACGGTCTCATCGCGAAATCCTGTTATGGTCTCACTATAAAATTTTGTTATGGACTCACCATAAAATTCTGTCATAGTATCACTATAATGATGCTTTATTGTATTATTTTTATATTATAACTCATATCGGGATAATTAGTTATTTTGTTCTTTTACTTTTTTTCACTTTTGATTGTTCAATGCTTGACATCCATAAATGATAGAAATGAAATAAGTTTCACTCCTTTCTTCACTCGAGCCTTATTCTCTCAAACTGTATGCCCTCTTTCAATCCTTCGTTTTTCTCTCTCTCTCTCTCTCCCTCGAACCTTCGTTGAATTCCCAGAATGAAACAGTCATCCTCATCAACTCTTGTGAAGAAAAGATCAATGAAGAATATAAAAATAGAACCAAAGTTAGCGCCTAAAGGTCCTTTGAATCTGAACTCGGTGAATAGAACAGTGGTACCCAAAAAGGAAATTTTCCCCCAGTGGATGTTGTCAATTAGGTCTTTATTATTAAATGTACTAAAAGAGTAAGGGTGGATGGATTGGTTCAGATATTAGGACAGACCGATATACCCTATTATATTTTCAGAGTTTTATTAGTTAGTTCAATATTATTTTGATACATAAGATGGTTTTATTCTGAGAAGCTGGATAAATGGGCAAGGATTTACATTTTCTTAGAGGTTATGGGTTTCATGCCTATGGATACCTCATGAGGGTATTTTTATGGACTACCAGAGTGGTCATCCACCACTAAGTGAGATATTTGTGTTGGTAGAATCCTTGAAAAGCTTAATTGGAAATTCAACAAAGAGAAGAGATATAGATGTTGTGCTAGATGGGGATCCCGAACTTTTGTTTTAAATTTTGTCAGAATTTGATCAACCCCCGAAAAGGTCATTTTGCTACACTTGAGTATAATAAATTATTTTTGATATATCTTCTGAAGAATGGACCCAAGATCAACCTATACAAGTAATTTATCCTCCATATGTATGATTTGATAGAGACAACCTCTAATTCAACCTCCATGTTCTACTCAAGGTTAAATTAAGATATACATCATGCCAAAGTGTAGTTAGACTAGTTGAAAAATTCATTAAGGACTATGAATTTTTTATTTCAAAAGTTACAGTCAAGATAATGAAAATCATTTGGAATCCTTGGGGAAATGAATTGGTGGAAGATAATGACATGGTGTATAAAAATTTCAACACGTTTGAGAACTCTTCAAGACCTAAGGACATTCCTGATCTTGGTTTGGAGCCAGATAAAAGCATTGGCTATTCAGATGAGGAAGAAGAAGATGTTGTTGTACCTATAGGGAAAACTATCCGGGTTGAGGATGATAGTGAACCTGCACATCAAGTCTTAATTGAAAATAAATACCTATCCTGGAAGATATTTTTGATCTGGAAGAACCTGTCTCTAAAGAAGAATCTATTTTTGTTGAAAGGGGGAAGGTTGTTCTATATAAACTTTTAGAAGAAGATATTTCTCTTGAGAAAGAAGATACTCTTGAGGAACACCTAGAATAACAAGTTGCTCTTGAGGTTACCCCATCTGTTAAAGAGATAATGGAACAATACTTTCAATTATATAGAAAATTAATGGATGAGGATATTGGGGGTGAAATCTTGGAATTAGATCAAGGATCTAAATCTCTTAGTCTTGAGAAAGATCCACATGTCTAGGGGGAGAAACACCCAAGTCTGGAAAGTGTTTAAGTGCCAAATCTAGTTGATTCAAGCTCTGTGGATACATGGTACAAAATTTCCTAGTTGTTTTATGTGAATGATTCCCAGGAAGCCTCAGTTAAAGGTATATCTCTGTCTACAGTGTTTCAATTGAAACCAGTATCTTCTCTTGATGTTATATCTACAATGTAAACTAAGCTTGTCTCAGCTCCTATCCCTAAACCTTCACAAGAACCTTCCTCCTTGGTGAGTAATGATTTTTTTTAAATCATTTTAAGCTACCCTATTGGATGGGGTAGAAAAGAACATAAATACTCAACCTTATCCTATGACAAACTTGAGTGAAAAAAATGTTTCCCAGTTTTTAGAGAATATTATTTGGATGATTCATCCAAAAAATGCTTCATTAATTTCATGAAGTCAGAATCGAGAACAAATAACTTAGTGATGAAGTGAACTCTCTCAAAGGTATGGTTGAAGAAATGCAGAGAGTGATGAACTCAAGAAAAGAACATTTTTCTCATCCTGTTGAGGATGTTAGTTGTATGATTACACATGATGTTTCCCCCCTAATTCAACATAATCTATCTTACTTATATGAAAAGTTGGCTAAAATAAATAAGAAAATTGTTCTAGAGATGTTTGAGTTTGTTATTGGTCTTAACAAGATTACTGATGAGTATAAGGGTTGTCTCTAGAATGTTCGGAATCAACTGAAGTCTCTTAATTTAGTTATTACAGATTCTAGTGACTCTAGAAAATCATCTAAACCTTCATTGGACCGTGATTTTGTTAGAACAGTTATTAAAGAAGAACATCAGTCTATGCTATGTTCCTTTGACAAAGAGTCTCTATCTGTGGTTTTCAATAATAATGACAGAGTTTTTGATTTGGTGAGAATTCATTCCACGATTTACAGTGATGCTCAAGAAGAAATTTCTAAGAAGTTGTACTTATACTTCAATAGGATCTTATACAAGAATTATATGACAAAACACTTTAAGTACCTCGTATAGAATCTAAAAATACCTCCTTTCACTCAAGCGTTCAATACTAATGTTCAAAATCTTAAGGATTTCACTCCCTTGTTGGAAATGTTCATGGAGAACAAGGATGACTTTGAGAATGAGCTACAGTATGGTGGTGAGATCATTTCTAACTTCATAAAACTTTTGAGGCCATACCTTCATGTACAGAGGACTGCTATTGTGGCTCCTGCAACTACACCCTTGAGACCTGGTTTTCCTACCTTATCATCATATGCCCTTGCCTCAACATAAATTTCTATCTCTCAGGCTCTGAGTTAGATTAGACCTATTATCCTTGACCAACAATTACCTCGGACTTCCACTACGCCTACCTTGACGCCCTCTATTTTTGAAAGACTCCCTTTACCTTCTCTGTCAGTTGGTTCACTTCCCTCTTACACTTCTACATCTACTCTTATGTCTTCTCCTAATGATGCTACCAAGGGAAAAGGGAAGACAATAGGTGTTGAAGAAAAATGAACCCTACCTTTTGATAGGGATGATTTTTGTGTCTCTATTTCTTACTATTTTTAATGTCACTTTTTTATCCATCTAATGCATTGTGAACTATTCTTATCTATTCTCTTATTTACTTTTCTACTCTTTTTTAAAATCCCAAGAGGGGAGAGACATGCAAACTAAGGGAGATACACATTCACTATGATTTCATTTCTCACTCATATTACTTTTGATCATAAAAAAGGGAGATAATGTTGGAATCCTCAAGTGTTAATCTTGTTTGAATGGTCACAAATCCTATACATTCTATAAATCTTGTTAATCATGTTTAATCTGTCTCAAATCATGTGTACAAGTAATTAGTTTCTTTATGCGTTAAATAAACCTATCCAATATATTAAGTGATATGATTTATTATTGTAAACAATTTCTAATTTGTGTTTTAATGGATTTCCTTGATAAAAAATTATGTCTAATCCATTCTATGAATATCACTATTTATGTCGGTATATAGATATTTGACTAAGTCTGAGAATCTATGAGTCTGCCACCAATACGTTTTTCTAAAAAAAGGACCCAAACACCATGACTAGAAAAAGTGACCTAGACAATATGACCTAGACAACATGACTAGACACCATTAACTAGACACTATGACCAAAAATCCAGACTTAGATGCCATGACCCAGACACCGTGACCCGACACCGTGAACCATACACTATGACCCGACACTATGACGAGACATCGTGACCTAGACACCACATCTATACTACCAGTTCCTGATATCTATAAAACTATACCATCATAACTATCTCACCACTCAAAAGGCAAAGAAGGAGACACCGTTTCATGGAGACACCATTCCCAAATAGACTGTGACAACGATCTTTAATCTGTTTTGACGTTTTTCAATTTAATTTATAACGGTCATATTTGTGTCTTTTAAATGAACTTAAATAATTAATATTTCTTTATATACATGGCACCTGATATTATGAGGTAAGAGGTGCATAATACATTCATCATATCTATTCCAACACATGAACTCTAAGAATAAAAAGTAAAGTGTTCCTCAGAAACAAGAAGTGTGTGATAATGAAGAAGCACAGTCATTCTTGTGAAAAGAATCGACCCATGCAACTCAACACATCTTAAGATCACACGAAAAATTATCAAATCCAAAGAGTTAAGATACCATAGATTAGAGTCAATAACATCCTCGCATTACCAACTCCATGAAAAACACGAGCTAGATCTTACTAGTAACCAAAGCATCAGACCTACGATACTCTGTTTCTCTCAAGAGAAAATGATTCTTATGTATCCTTACATATTCTTCATCCATGAAGTCTAGAGCTACATAGAATAATAATCAGAGCAATTATAACCTTATCTCATCATTTTTTCTTTGTTGTGTATTATTTTGTGCTTTCAAGAAGTGTGTGTGTGTGTCTGTATAAAAACACACACTATCTATTGTATTAAACTAAAGGATACATGATATCATTTCTCTCACATACTTTAATACTTGTTTATACCCACAAATAGGTGTGGAAGAGGTCTTTATGTGACCTATTAATTCATACCGACAAATAAATGTGGAAGAGGTCCTGTGACCTGGATAGTACTGTGTATTGTTGTTTACCCCAATATAGGGTGTGGATCAAGTTTATTAATATAAACTTTTTGGTGTGAGGTGATCCCCAAGTTGAGAGTATTAGGTCTCATCTTGGGACTAAACCACTTGTTTTATATCCACTGCATTGTTTAAATTTGTTTTCTTTTTTTTACTGTATAATTCAAAAATCACTAAATTTACTTTGATAGTTAATCTTGGAATGAAGTTATAATTGTTTTTCTTTATCGGAATAACTTAAAAAGTAATATTAATAACTGATATTATGATTACTAACAATAAATCAATCTTCTGATAAGTTATTTATAAAGTAAAACATTCATAACTATATTACATTGATTAAATGGGCTATATTTTTTTGGTGAAACTTCTATGAATACTTTTCAAATATAAATTTTGATAGATACTCAACTCACCCCATATTGATTACCCTTCTCCGACCAACATAAACATTCTTGTGAAAGGTCATAATGGTAAAGGCATAATGTTCCTAAGAAACATGATATCTAATAATTAATAATTACCTTTATTAATATTTCTTCTATTATTATCCAATAGGTTTTCAATATTATATTATATCTGGATGCATTATATGTTCACTTAATTAATTAAATGGTATGTGTTTTAAGTAATATATTTTACCATGTTAATTATGATTATTTATTCATAATAACAACTATTGTACTTGATCCTTACTAAACATTTTAACTCACATTTATTTTTTTCCCTTACCCCAGGTTATGAAGATGAATCCATAGAATGAGTTTTCAAGGATGTTGATCATTTTATTTTTTTATATAATATTTTTTATTTATCTATTCCCAATATGAAATGGGTATCATATAAGTATCCAACTCTCCAAAACTAATAAACTATTCATTCCTTTGAGATATGATTCCTTGTACTATATTCCAATGAAATAAATTAAGGAATCAAATCTAGGCTACTCGTGTTGGGGTAATTACAGTTGGAATCGAGGATGTTTAGTAGAAACCTTGGGAACAAGATTTAACAAAACATAGTTTTGGGAACATGACCATAGGATAAAATTTGATAATAATTATAGAAGAACATACTAATGTTTTGGTAAAATAGATGTTATGTTTTTTCCCAGTTTTACATCTTTGTCTAGATACTACATGTGGATAGGGATCTAGAACAGAGGTATAAAGGGTTAATTTCTATGAAAAGGGACTTTTGGGATTGACTCGAGCATTAAACGGTACCCTAAAATAGGCCTTACTACACACCTGGTTTGGCACTCCTCATGGATATTATTTGGATAAATCACATTTTCTTTACAAACCATTTTAATATAATTGAAAATAACGACATCAACAATGAAACCATTTTTATGATTATGAGATTAGATATTAATATATTTACTTATTTATGTTAATTATTTCACTAATTTTTTGATTATACATTATGGATCATAATGATATGCTCTAATCTAGTTTATTCCATTGTTTATAAATGAATCCTAAAAGGAATAAGGGTTTCAATACACACAACCAATGTAGATATTTCCCTACCAAGAAAACCAATATAGCTCGTTTTGGAAATGAGAAAGTTTTGGCTATATTGGGGTAGAATTATTAGGTTATCCCAAATAACCTCTCCCTGATAGAGAAACCAAACCAACAATAAAATTATCCTTTGTTGGGTCACTTTATTTTATAGATGATCCCATTATTTTGTGGGAATAATAATTTATTAGTAGTTAATAAATGGATTATGTATTTGGAAAAGATATTTATTTCCTTGGGATATGCTGAAAATGAAAAGGTTACACTTTATGTAGATTGTCTCAAAGGTGATGACGATCCATGATAGTCATTGATCTATAATGCCTAGTAGGAGGAGGCAATATAACTCATGGGATAGAAATATTTTAAGGATATATTCATAGAAAAATATATCCCTTATTAACAATAAACTAAAATGAGGATAATATTTATTATCATAAATAAAAATATAAAAAATAAAGTTTTTTGTAGTATGAAGCTACCAATATAATGTTATCAAGGTATACTAAGGATTTAAAAAGAAACATAGAGTGAAATGATGATAACTTATTAGAATATTTTAACACAAGTATTTTAAGGGAACTGATCTCTTGAAAATTTTCTTCATATGATGAAACAGTTTTATGTGCAGTCAAGATAGAGAGGTAATTATCTGTGTATTATAGATTTGAAGGGAAGAAAAGTATGAATAAGATAGGAGATAAAAAATAGAAAAAGGGAATAATTGAATGATGTATTTTCCCACATGTGAATATTGGGGAAAGAAACACCTAGGTACTTGATTGAAATGAATATGTGTTTTTAATAAGTTTTGATAAAAGGAACACTAAGATCATGATTTCTAGGTAAATAATGAAAATTATAATTTGAGATTATTCCTCTATAAAGAGATGGGGAAATAGGTAAATGAATTCCCTAAGTGTTAAGGGATGCCTCAGATAATGTTAATGGATTAAGTTCATGATTATGCTATTGATATAACCAAAGTGAAGGGATTAATATTTTTATGTATTCTGATCTAGGAAATATGTTCTAAAGAAATTTTATTGATGATATCTACATTATAATAATTATGAATTATATAATTATTTTAATATAGTAATATTTCATTAATTATTTCAAAGAATATATTAAACAGTTCTAATGACCAAGAAAAATTATTCAAATAAAAGATGAACTTCTTGGAAAACACGTGACTGGTTGAAATATAACCCTTAATATGTTTCAGATATTGAGATAATGATGTTGAGATAAATAAATAATTATTGTGGATAATGTAAATTGGATAATACTGACTACCTTGGTACAGATTAATCTTTTTTTTAATAAAGTGGTATATGCTATCATTGATGGAGTTAATGGAATTTTTGGATATCAGGAATAAATCCAAATAACTATGTTTTATTTATATAATAAGGAAGAATTCATGGTTTCAATATAGTTTTATGGTAATTGACGTCATTACCATGTTACAAGACAATAAATTATAATGGTTTTCACATGTGTGGTATGTGACTATTAAGAGTTACTTCATGTTTTTTAAAGCTTAATTATACTTTAAATTTGGAAATTTAGTGAAATAAATTCTAAATTTTTGGATCTGAATCTTTTGGAAGTATCATAAGGTTTTAAATTTATGAAATGGTTTATGTATAATTTTTGGTTAGTTTTTATACACTAATTTATTACTTCACCAAATGAATTGTAATACATACTAGATAAATTGATCAAAACATATTGGTTTTTATAGAATTGTTTGAGACATGTGGAATGTGATTAAAACCTTTTATGGATATTTTG
The DNA here is from genome assembly GCA_963277665.1 of Viscum album. Taxonomy (NCBI): domain Eukaryota; kingdom Viridiplantae; phylum Streptophyta; class Magnoliopsida; order Santalales; family Viscaceae; genus Viscum; species Viscum album. Next base: position 1,123,804,688 of record OY728136.1, on the reverse strand, counting down.
ATATATTAATAGTGAATCTTAGTGCATCAGACATATAAAAATAATTTTATGTATGTTCATTCCTTGGTGTAAGATATGAGGTGGAAATTTATCAAAGAATAAACAAAGGATGAAATTGTGCCTTTGAAAGAAAAGTATATTAAGTAAGAATATTTCATTATATTATTAGAGTGAAAAATATTTCCTCAACCCTGAGAAAAAGTAATTTAAAAACATTTTTTCCTATAATCATCATTTTTTATGATATCAATTACCTTTTTCACACATATTATTTATGGATTTGTTGTCATAAACATCTTCCTGACCATATTCTCTATCACTCCACATAATTATTTGGCTATTAGTTTTCTATTCCTTGTCAATGTTTTTATTTACCATCTATGTTATCCTACTTAAGGACTTAGTTATGTGATTATTTGAGATGATATTCAAACATCCCTTTCACTCTTATTAAGAGAATATTTTATTAACAATTTTACATTGTGGGTTTTTCAGGAAATGTATTTTCAAATATGAAACCCTTTATTAAAAAATAAATTTTGTATTATGAGAATATAATTTTTTATGTTGGGGAGAAGGTAACACCCCAAAAATTTGAAATATATTTCTTTAATAATAAATACAATTTAATTTATATCTTTTGATGCTCGCAACAACATGTTCAAAAAAATTATTTAGTAACACATTTAAAAATATATTTTAAATTAAATTTAAACACTTCTAGAAAATTTATTTCACAAAATAATCATTATTTTAGAAATTTTAATTCCATACATATCTTATAATGATTTTTCGTCATTTCCCTGAGAAGTTTCATTTTTTGATTAATAGAAAAATACTGAATTTTAATTGAAAACTGCATGATTGTTTAAATAATTTATAGTGTTAAATTATATTTTTAATTCGTTTTAAATTAAATCTAATTCAATTATACATAAAATAATCCAATTTAGGTTATTATAATCATTTTTTATTGAATATATATATATAACAACTTTGTAAAATTTTGAATATTTTAATTTCAAAAACTTGCTTTATTGATGAATCTACAATATTAATTTTAAATTAAAATTTTCCACTTATGTGAATTGGATTTATAAAAACAGATTCCATGTTCTAAGTCATGATAATTATTTATTTATAATAAGGTCCAATTAATTTTTTACCAAAATGAATAGTGAATGGAGTAACAATTAATTAACATGGTTAATGTAAAAATGGATTTCAATGGGGTTAAACAAGAATGATAAGAGTTCAAATTTCTAAATTATTATAAAAAATTTATTCAAAGTGTTTATTTTGTCCTTTTAAATCAATTTCTATTAAATATAGATATTCCTTTCCACTTTCCTTTGAATATGAATTATATAATAAGTTATATAAGAAAAAAGACAAATAAATATATACCTTTCTTACTTTAAATATCTATAAAGCATTGAGAAAGGGACAAAGTCATAATATGTTTAGAATAAAAATAATATTTTTAAATATAAATTATTATTTTTATTCTGATAATTTATTTTAATATTTTTGAGGTGAAATAATTTTTTTAAAGAAACTCTAATCCATTAATTATTTAGTTAATAATTAGAGAAAATAAATAGTAGTAAACATTTTAAAAGTGAAGTCAATGGAGTAAATTATTATGTTACATTAATTTTTAAGATGAATATTTCAGGTTATAATGATATGAAAATAATGTCTTTGAATGACATCATTGTCCTCATATTTTTAAATTCATATGAAAAGTATAATGTCAAAATTGTCAATAATGTTATTTTATAATAAATGATATATTATTAAATGATTTAAAATTAAAAAAATACTAACTTTTACCGATTTACTTTTAAATGTTAATAAATATAAATCTTATCACATTCATGTACCAATTTTTATTTTATAATGAATATATTGACCCCAAAATAGTAAAAACTATATTAGATTAGTTAAAGTTAAAGTGGTTTTTTGTTCTTCACATGTTATTATGTTAAAATTAATTTTCAACAAACATAATATTTTTTTAACAAATTATATAAAATATTTATAATAATTGGTCCCAAATTTTCAAATAATTCTCAGTTTAATTTGGTCTTAAAAGATAAATTTCCTAGGTTTTAAAACTAGTTACGCTAGTTAAAAAAACCAAAATGATAAAAATAAGGAAACTTATAAATTTAGTGTAAAAAATATTTAAAACATGTGTTTCATTGTCATTTTTTGATTTTTCTAGACCAGATCATCAATCCAAGAATTTAATTATCAAATTTGGGGCCATATTAGGCAATGTTGACCTCCCAATAGTGATCATATTTAAGTATTTGAAATAATGTCACTCCTCCTTAAATATAAAAAAGGAACTCACTCCCATTACTTCTTCAAAAATTCAAACCTATTTGTTTCTTAAAATCCATGCCCCAATAACTTACCAACTTCCATAAACTAAGCCTATAATCATTATATTTTTTCATAAAACAAAGCCTTAAACAATTTAGTGGAAACCTAAAGAGGTTACCCAAAATATATGTGATGTTTTTAAACGAGAATCATTATTTTATTTATTTCTCCACCTCCTTCAACATTTAATAAACCATGATGATATAAAAACAAAAATATATTTTATATACTTATATTTACATTATAATAAATTAATGACCTGAAAATATCTACACTTCCATAAAATGGGTTACAAAATCATTGTTCTGTGTGTACATTAGAATACAACCTTGCGAACCGATGTCATTCGTTTTTTTCATTTCCACCTCTCAAGGTTGGGTTTGATGATTGATATAAAGTGTGTATATATATATAATATTTATAACATATTTATAAATCTATATTGACTATAATATATATATATGCATTTATATATATGTATATTTACCTTCCATTCTGTCGAAGATATGATAACCTCGCTTGTGTGTACGGAGGATTGATGCCTCGCAAAGTGATGTGATTCGTCCTTCACCAACGCATCAGATGAAAGGTGATAATGATAAATTTTATTATTATATTTAATATAAATTATATAATTTTAACTTTAATGTTGTATTTATCATTTTGTAAAGACAACACATGACAATTTATTTCATTCCCTTTCACTCACATAAATATGATAACATGGTTCCTGTACGTGCGAGCTACAGCCTTCCCAAAGTGATGTGAATCTATTTTAATTACCACACCACATGAATGATATATATAAATATAATTTTATAATATCATATAAATAAAATTATGATAATTTTTAGAAGCTAAAATATTACTTACCTTATTTCCATAATGATCACAGAAAAATGGAGACTTTACTCATTCGTATGTATAGGCTACCATCTCTATGACTGTAATGTTATTAATTTTTCATAATTTTCATTATCAATTGTTTTAAAATTATAATTGATTTAAAATATGATAATTTTGTCATGATTATTATTCTCTAGAGGATATAATGAGATAATATGCACAAGAAACAGATCTTTCTTCATGAAACATTCATGACAAAACAAGGTGATTAACAGCTGAAACATTATAAATAATGAAAGATTAATATGTTCTAATATGTTTTAAAATGATCTTATATGATATTATAAATATTAATATTATTATATAAAATGATAATAAAATTGTTAAAAAAATTATATAAGAATTTAAAGACCACTCAACAAAAGGAAATTGTGAGGCCATGTATTTCATCTCAATTAACATTCCATTTGTAATTATTTGTCATTATTACCTAATTTAGTTTAATATGGTTTATGTGATTCCCCATTGTCATTTAATATCATTATTCACTCATAAATTTTGGTATTTTATGTTTCACAATGAATTATCTCATCCAATGGGATTCGAATTGAAAATTACCTAGTGGTAAAAGTTATCTTTGAAATCATGATTTCTTTTTTGATTGTTTACATTATCTTTAAACAATCACTTCCTTACGAAAATTTGGAATTTGAAATTAAATTTCTATCAAGTTTCTATATTATTGTCTTATGTATATGATTATTGATAAAAATGTATTCCATTCTTACATATGTTGTAAACATTGAATGTTATTTGATTAAATGGGGAATTATAAATAAATTTGTATCCTTTACTCAATATATATATTTGATGATAAAGCATATTTTTAATTAATTAAATATATTATTAAAAATATAAAGATTTTTTGTAGATGCAATACGTGGGTTAGGGTGTAATGACCCAAACAATTATTAATCGAAATTCTTATCGATCTAATTAAATGTCTTATTACAATTATATAGAATGTGAACTTCTATGGTTTTATGTTTATAGATTTTAAAATAATATTTTTAATTGTGACTGTTTCTAATATATCTGTTGAATAGTGATCACATGATTAGGGTAAATATAGGGCTTTAACAAATCCAATTTACTCAGACAAAGGAAGCGATCACCTCATCCAGTAGACATTCCCCATACGAAGCCCATTTATCGGAGCTCAGAAAAGAAGGTGGAATCATTGGGTTTCTCTCTTGACTAAGCCCAAGCTAATCTTGACCACGTTATGCTAGAGTGTATCTAACTATAGGAGAAGTGGAAGTTAATAGAGATTACCACCAGAGCGATCTTATCCAAGCCACCCCAAGATTATATTACCAACGCAAACCTTACCCTTCAGTCTTATGCTGGTGTTTTAAGGGGTTATGTAATGAGACCACAGAACTATGACTATGTACATTATTTTTTATAAATAATGTTCATTCATTTTATTATTGTTACTTTGTAAATAGTTTTTAAACCAGGAATAGTATTTTTAGTCAATATTCAACTAGGAAATCTATTTTTATGAATTAATAGATTTTTGAATTAAAAAATAATTTAATAGTATATTATTATTGTTATCATATTACTTTTTATTAATTATAAATTATCATATAATTTTATGAATGCATTTTAAATTTTTATTATGTTTGGAAATCTATTTTTGTCGAAACCCATGAATTTTCGATAAATGTTGGTTTTTATTTTAAAAGTAAAAAATTGCATATTTATAAAATTATTTAGATAAAATGAATATTATTTTTGGAATCTGGATATCAAAATTATCCAACGGTGATTTTTTCATAATTTTCTAAGACAATTGAATTTTTGGGTAAAAATTAAATATCATTTAAATATATATTTTGTTTTATGACATCATAATGACCCAAAAGTGATGTAATAAAATACTATAAAAATTATGTTCAGCCAATATATGTCGTAATTTTAACATAATGTGATTTTAGATTTTTTTGATTAATTTTACAAAGCTTTAGTGGACCCTTCAAGGATAACAAAACATTTTGTCTTTTTAAATGGTTTTTCTTGAGAGTGTGACTCACATCCACATAAGTAACCCTAAAAATTTAAGAAGTTAGGCCATTGGAATTATAAATTTTTTTTTCCAATCCCCTTTGGTAGAAACAATGGGAAAAACCATGGTCTGGTTTGTAGTTTTGATTAGTTTAATGTGAGGTGTCCCAAACCTAAATAATAAACAATTCCCTCTCCTTTCCTATATAAACCCACATGAGCTCCCACTTCCTCTTCAATAAAATCCTTTGGAATTTGACCAACCCTTTCCCTCCAATCTCTAGAATCAACCCTAGGTTTCCCAAGCTCCCATGAAGCCTCTCTCAAGCATCTCCCAATCCAGTGGGATCACACTTCCAAGTGATGGATTTCTTCATTTCCCATTTTGTCTAATTTTTATTAAGATTTTATGCCCTTTTGTTTTTAATTAATAATTTTGGGGTATGATTTTCCACTTTAGACATACATACCTATTTATGTTTGGATAATGGGAAACCCCTTTCTATCTCCTTAATTCCTATAATTTACACCTGTTACCATGCTGAAATTCAATGAGGGATTTCTCTCTCATCTTTTACATCCAAGTAATTATTTATTATTTTAAATCTAAATTCCATTACATTTGTTGGTAAATGTATCTATATTACCCCCTTACTTTCCATTTCATGTATATGTGATGAGACACCATTTCTCTATCATCAATCATTTTCATGAATCCTTATGTCATGTCGTTATACTGCTGAAATTGCACTGTGTTTTTCCAAACCAAGACCACTATGTAGTGAATACCATACCCATGTCTCTATCAAGAGTATTAACTTTTATGTAGATATAAATATTTAATGTTACTTTAATGTATTTATTCCACATAACTTATTTGTGGAATAATTTATGATGTAGATTTATTCCATGTTATATGATCCATGTGACACACTTATGCATTAAATGAAATGTTTAAGAAGGGTGCGCCCTGATAGCGCTCCAATGCATTGGGTAAAGTATTGTATCATGATATGTCATTTTCAATGAGTGTTAACTCATGATAATTCAAGTGCAATGAATGTTTACTCAAGCTTCATGTGCAATGATAGTTTACTCATGATCCATGGGCAATGAGCCTTGGATCATGCTAATTCTATGTTAAGTGTTGTTGCCACATTTCCATGTTATGATTATCATGTTTTATCATGAATTTAGTTTAATTTTTCTCTTGTTCTCTATTGCTATATCCTAGTGGTAAAACCCAAAACTACTCTTTGATCTAGACTCTAACGGGAACTAGAGAATGAAAACGGGCCTTGCTACACTCTTGGTTATGACACTATTGGGGGATATTATTTGGTAAATTCACAATCTTAGTATGATTCCTTTTTAATGGAATTAAAAAAATTCCCCTAAGAATATATGTTGGAATTTAGATCATGAATATGATAGATTGAAGCCAATGGATTTAATGGTTAATGAAATAAAAGTTATTTATAAGTCATCAGTTATGTCCTTGTATTACCATTTATGTGTTACCCCTAACTTTAAATTTATTCCAGCTAATGGCTGGTAATAGGAGGACTCGGGCTAACAACAGATGTGAAGATCAATGTGATGACTGTGTTATTGAGATTCCCAATCCAATGGGAGTGAGAATCACGAACTTTGTCATGCTTCTCTCTCTGTTAACTGATGTTTTAAATAGAATCATGGGTCAATAGGAACGTTAAACCCCCCCCCCCAAGAAAGAACAAGTCGGTATCAAGAGCTTCCTTAGACAAAGGCCTCCTACTTTTAATGGATCATCTGATCCCTCAATCGCTGAAAAATGGATCAACTATATTGAAAAGATCTTCTCCATCCTTCAATGTTCTGAACAAGAGAATTTTTTTGTGGCTACTTATCATATGGAGGGTGAAGCCAATCAATGGTGGACATTGATAAAAAATAAAAATCCTGAGAAAGTGATCAAGTCGTTGGAAAGGAAGAATTTCTAGAAGATTTTTTTTGATAAATTTTTTTCGTGCACCCCCCGACTTAAGATGGAAAGGGACTTCCTTTCCCTCGAGAAAAAAAGATGGCGAATATGTCAGAGCTTATGAGGTAAAATTCACTAGGATTTCATGATATTCCTCTGGTATTGTCGTTACCCCGAAATTCAAGGTTGACCACATCTTTAGTGGGCTGAAACCTAGCCTACAGAAAGTGCTGGAAATCCGTGACATCGACAGCTATGAGGAAATTGTCTGATGTGCCCTCAAGGTCAAAATAGAGATTAGAGAATCTCTGGGGTATCATGGGGATAAGAATCATAAGGTGGAATTCAATGCTGGAAGTCTGATTGATAAATCTAATGGTGCTAAGAAGATACAGCACCCCACTTCGCAAAGGTGTAGAAAGTAGCACCCCATAAATTGCTTGAAGGGGAAGAGGAAATGATTTAGGTGTGGAAGAGAAGGGAACCTAGCTGTTAACTGCTGACAAGAAAAACCCGAGGTTGCAATTGAGAATAGGAACCCTCAGTTAGAACCTCTATGCATTGTTTATTGTGACAACTGCAAAGAACCAATATATCTTGCAAATCAGTTCCCTAATCCAGGGAGTTTTATAGGCAACTAACAACCTCCATGGTAGTAAGGGAGATATTTTTCCCTCACTAATACCAAAGTGAACCCTGAAAACAAAGTGGTGATAGGTATGCTAGTTATTCATTCAAGAATAGCGAATGTACTTTTTGATTCGGGTTCTATGCATTCTTTTATATCCCAAAAGTTTAGTAGATTAATCTCAGCACCACAAAAAATCATGGAAGTAAAGATTTCTATGAGTACGAAAAATGGGGAAATCATTGCATCCCATGAATATAACTTCTCCCATATCACAATCTGTGGATTTAATTTCCCGGAAATCCTCGTCGTACTCCCTCTGCTGAAATTTGATGCAAATCTTGGAATGAATTGGCTTTCCTTATATAGATCCAATATAAATTTCTGTGAGATGGAAATCACTCTCCATGTGGAGAATCAACCCCCGATTCTATACAAGTACAAGGAGGAAGATGAATCTTCTTTAGCTCCATCATATCAAGCATGGATATTACTTCCCTATGAGCATGCGTATCTGGATCAGATGATTGAGTCTAAGGAGACAACCATTCTTGAAGACATGCATATTCTGAGGGAATTCACTAAAGTGTTTTCCGAAGAATTTCCCATTCTTCCTCCTAGAAGAGATGTTTAATTCTCAGTTGATCTTATGCCTTGGGCATTTCCACTATCAAAGACTCCATATAGAATAGCTATTGTGGAGCTTGAGGAGCTATAGAAACAACTACAGAAGAATCTGGATAAAGTGTTTATATACCCAAGTGCTTCACTATGGGGTGCACCAGTCCTCTTCATTAAGAAGAAATATTGGTCAATGCGCCTCGACATCGATTATCGTGAGCTTAAATAAAATCATGATAAAGAACAGGTATCCTCTTCCAAGAATCAATGAATTATTTGATTAGCTCTGTGGAACACAATAAATCACCAAGGTGGATTTTTGGTCAGGATATTATCAAGTAAGGGTGAAGAAGGAAGATGTCCCCAAGACTGCTTTTTGTACAAGATATAGGCACTATGAATTCATAGTAATTCCTTTCAGACTCACTAATTCTCTAGAAATATTCATGGATTTGATGAATATAGTCTTTTGGAATTACGTCAAAAAAATTTTGGTAGTATTTCTAGATGATATTATGATATACTCTAAAACCAAGGAGGATCATGATGAGAATCTAAGAACTGTACTAGAAAACTTGCGGAAGGAGAAGATCTATGAAAAGTATAGAAAGTGTGATTTTTACTTGAAGGAGGTATAATTCATTGGCCATATCATCCTAAGAAATGGGATATCTGTGGATCTCTCCAAAACAAGATTCAATTTTGGGATGGAAAAGGCCAACATCAGTAATGGATATCCGTAGATTCTTGGGGTTAGCTGGATATTATCGACGATTTGTGAGAAATTTATCACGATTGTCTAACCCTATTACCAAGCTAACTCGGAAGGGTGTAAAGTTTTCTTCGAGTGATAAATTAAAAGAAAGCTTTATGGAGTTAAAAAGGAGGCTTATCACTACGCTCGTTCTCACATTACACACAAGTGGAGTACTTTTTGTGGTATTCAGTGATGCTTCAAAGAAGGCCATGGGCAGTGTGTTGAGGAAAAATGAAAAAGTCATTTCCTATGCTTCAAGGCAATTGAATGTTCAAGAGGAGAATTATCCAACACATGATTTGGAGATGGCTATGGTGATCTTCTCTTTAAAATTTTAGCAGAATTATCATTTTGGGGAGAAGAGTAAAATATAAACGGACCAGAAAAGCCACAAGTATATATTCACACAGAAAGAGTTGAACATGCACCAATGAAGATGGTTAGACTTGATCAAAGACTATGACTGTTCATTCCATTACAACAATGGGAAAGAAAACAAGGTGGAAGATGCTCTAAGTAGAATGGACCTGGAAATTCTATCACTAATGAGAATTGATAAGGATCCAATCTTCTAAGATTTGATAAATATGGACAAGGTAATCATAAAAAATGGAACATCATAAATCCTTTCACAAATTACTTCTCAACCATATCTTTTGGAAAGGTTAAAGGATGCTCAAAATAATGATTTGGGAATTCAGAAGAACATGGAAGCTATCAGAAAAGGGAAATCCTTGGAGTTCAATGTTAATGAATAAGGAATTGTGAGATTTTGGAAAAGACTATGTGTTCTATCAAGTTAAGAGCTGAAGAAGAATCTTTTGGATGATGCACATAGTTCAAATTTCTCTATTCACCTATGAAACACAAATACTTATTGTGATCTTCGAGAGAATTATGGGTGGGATAATATGAAGAAGGAGATCGCTGAGTATTCCTCAAAGTTTCTGGTGTGTCAGGAAGTGAAGGTGGAGAGGTATAAGCCTAAAAGTATGATCCAACCATTTCCAATACCAGCATGGAAATGAGAGAAAATCACCATGGACTTTTTCACTGGACTTCTGAATAAATCCAAAGGCAGCAATGCAATATGGGTTGTTTTGGATCGACTTACAAATTCCATACACTTTATTTCAATTTGGGAGGATTTCTTGTTGGATCAAATGGAACAAATATATATCAGGGAAGTGGTAAGGCTGCATGGATTACCACTATCTATTATATCTGATCGATACCCAAGACTCACCTATATGTTTTGGTAGAGTCTTCAATATACTCTAGATACTGAACTAAACATCAGTATGGCCTATCATCCTCAAACTGAGGGCCAATCTGAGCGAACTTGTAACGTCCCGGATCTGGGTGCCACTCCAAGGGTTCCCCGAACCCGGTTGGTCACATGAGATCAAGTGCATTTCCCCAAAAACCATAGGCTTCCAACTAGCAGCGAGGGGCCAGGTCTGATTGTGGGGAAACTATGCGCTCATTTGTCAATTTGTAGCACAGTGGAATACTAAAATAAAACACACAATAGTGGCGGAAGAAGTAAAACATACACAACTAAAATGAACAACTTAAGTAAAAAAGAACCAGTAGTCATATATATATGTATGTAAAAATGCAGCATGTGTCCTATTCTATGAAAACAGTCATAACATGTTACACAACAGTACAATATGATTAAATGGAATAGTATGGGTACAACTAAACAAAATAGAACAGCTGACCGCATCAGGAGCCTAAGCTCGGTCCCATGCTCCCCTAAACCTCAACAACAATCAAGTACCTGTATAGGTACCCTTTCCCTTATCCATACCTGTAGAAATATAATCTGTTTGGGGACAAATACATGATCCCAAATAGGGTGTGAGAAATAAATCCCAGTAGGCACCCACTAAAGGCATGTTCCCAACTATGTGAAAATATGCAACAACAGTGTGCAGTAATAAAATGAAATAAACTAAGCAGTACTCAAAAGTAACTAACTTTACCAGTAATATTTCTATTTCTTTATTATTCATTTAACCTTTAATTTAATAACATTAAGTGCTCATCAAAACCATTCCCTCAAGATAATATAATATAACCATGACCTCTGGCCAATATAGTAACCACGCCCTCAGGGATATAAAGTAATCATGCCCTAAGGATATACCATATCTACGCCCTCAAGTTATAAAATATCCATTCCCTCAAGCTATAAAATATCCATGCCCTCATGCTATAAAATATCCACGCCCTCACGCTACAAAATATCCACGCCCTCACGCTATAAAGTAAGAGGTCCATGCCCAATATTTAAACATGAAATTATTTAAAATTCCTATCAAGGAAAAAGTAATGCATAATGTAAACATGGAATACCCTCGGGAATCCTGGCCAAATGTCTAAACAGAGGAATGCACCCCAGGGGTGGTCCTGGATCCAAGTAGCGATTTCAAACAAAAGTTCATTATCACATTTTGTTACCTTTACTATTCTAGGTATTCAAAACATCCAAGGCCTCAGCCACACGATACCCCAACATGTGTTCGTAGCACAACAGTACACAAAAACGCACAACAGTTGGAATTTAAACACCAAGCCACCTACATTAAATGCCCCTGAATGGTATACGTGAACGTCCCTTCCAGAAATTCCCAAAGACGATGTAGATATAGGGTAGAAGAAAATCCTTTCAAACGTAAATATCATTCCGTTTGGAACTAATTGGCAATAATGGCTTAAGGAGAAGGAGAGGCTTAACCATACGGTTCCAATGAGATCGTCATAGGAAGAAATGGATTCCCGACATGTGATATGGAGCTCCTCGAAGGTTCAGCCCTCTCTCGGGACTCATCATTTGGTTATAAGCCTTCCCTGTGAATAGGGTAGGATAATTCCCATTTTAAGCGATAAAAACAGACTACACGGCATGTACTATTGACTACACAGCACGTACTTTTCATTTTTTTAACTATTCCTATGGCCGCTTCTTACCAGCGTGGCACTGTTTATAAGTCTACATGAGTAGAAGACATGTAATCCATGAGTACACGGCATGTAATGATGCTCAGCTGGCGGTTGCCTCCACCACCTTACTATTTTCCTGACAATTGACTACACGGTGTGTAAATACCCACTACACGACGTGTAGTCGATTTCTACACCTTTCAATGCCATCTTTGCTACACACCCTGTACATTATTCCGACATGGCCAAATTGAATGGCCTGTGGAAATGTACACGGCGTGTAGTTAAAAAATTTGGGATTTTCCCCCATTTTCCTTATTTCTCAAAAACACTTAAGGAAAAGAGAAAAGAAGAAACTCATACCTCAAAAATAAGAACTGGGTTCTTACAAACGTCCCCCCATAAAGAAATTCGTCCCTGAATTTCCCTTCCAGTGGTGGTGAAGATAAGGCTCAGAATAGATCTGGCCACTGAGCACGTACATCGGTTTCCCACTCCCAAGTTTTGTTTTTCACTCGGCCATGTTTCCATAGAACTCGTACGAGAGGAACTGATTGAACTCGGAAAACCTTCATGCTCCTATAAACGATACGAATCAGATGATCCTCAAAGGATGCATCGATCTGAAGCTCAACCTACTCTAGATGAAAGATGTGAGATGGGTCTGAATGATAGCGGCACAGTTGAGACACATGGAAGACGTCGTGCATGGCCCGGTACCTATGTTGTAACTGCAACCGATAGGAAACCATCCCGAGTCTCTCTAGAATCTCGAATGGCCCCACATACCTCGGTAAATGTTTACCCTATCTCCTGATCTGTCTGTGTCCCAACCTCGGTGAATCACGCAAGAAAACTTGATCCCCGACCACGAACTCCAAGGGTCATCTGTGGCGATCAACATAAGATTTCTGACTAGACTGTGCGATAGCCATCCACTTCTGAATCAACTAGACCTGATCATAAGTCTCCTACATGAGATTTGGTCCCAATAATGCTACCTCAACTACCTCTAACCAACACAAGGGTGATCGGCATAGCCTACCAAATAAAGCCACATAAGGTGCCATCTCAATAGTACCCTGAAAACTGTTATTATAGGTAAACTCGACTAGGGGTATATGCTTCTCCCAAGAGCCCCCAAAGTCTAGGATGCATACTCACAGCATGTCCTCAAGAACCAGTATCGTATGCTCTGACTGAATATCAGTCTGAGGGTGGTAAGCTATGATCAGAAGCACCTGTGTAGGTAGTGCCCTCTGAAAACTCTGCCAAAAACAAGATGTAAAATGGGTGTCCCTATCTGAAATGATAGAACAAGGAACCCCATGAAGATGTATGATCTCTCGGATATACAAATTTCTGATCTCATCAACACCAAAGTTCTCCATGATCGGCAAAAACGTGAGCTACCATTGTGAGTCTGTCCACAACAACCCACATGGAATAATTTCCTCGAGGTGACCTCGACAACACAGTCATGAAGCCCATCGCGACATCATCCAATTTCAAATCCATGATGGGTAAATGTTGTAACAATCAGGTTGGCCACTGATGCTCCACCTTCACCTGCTGATAGCTATAACATCTCATAAAAAAAACTAGATATTTCTATCTTCATACCCAGCCACCAATACTGACGTCTCAAGTCACGCTACATTTTGGTAACTCTGAGATGAACTTCCCAAGCTGAAGCATGAAACTCCTGCATCAACTCCTCATGTATATCCTCTGGAACCCACACTCGTCCATGGAAACACAGTACCTCACCATCGCATATCGTCCATCTAAGAGGAGGGCCCTCACTTTCCACTGACTCCTTTAGAACTAGGCCTTCTGAATCAGGTAGTTATCTCATCCTCACTCTGTCTAGGAGGGAAGAAGTCATAACTAAAGAAGAAATATAGGTCTACCCCTGACTGTCGTGTACCTCCAAATGCATCTCAGAGAACAAAGATATAAGCTACCACTCACTACTGGCCTCATGAACCGCCTATGTTTGATTCTTTCTGCTCAGTGCATCAGCAACTGCATTATCCTTACCAGGTGTATAGGCAAGCTCAAAATCAAAGGACTGCAGGTATTCAACCCACCTTCGGTGCTTCAGATTCCATTCACGCTGAGTGAAGATATACATGAGACTTTTGTGGTCATTTAAAACCAAAAAATGTTCTCCTAATAGATAATGTCCCCAAAAATGTAACGCATGAACAAATAAAGGTAACTCGAGATCATGCGTCGGGTAATTCCTCTCAAGTGGCCTCAACTGCTGAGACCCGTACGCAACAACTCGATCGCCCTGCATCAACACTGATCCCAGTCCAATACATGATGCATCATAGTAAACTATATATATCTTTCCCTACTCTAGGAGTATCATGATCAGTGTTGATGTGAACTTTCCCTTCAACTCTTTAAAGGATGTCTCACAAGTTTCTGACCAAACGAACTTCACGCCCTTCTTAGTCAAAACCATCAACAACGCTGTTAAGAGGGAGAAGTCCTGGATGAAGTGCCTGTAGTAACCAGCCAATGCCAAGAAACTCCTTATCTCAAACACGTTGTTGGGAAGATCCCACGAAACTACTACTCTCACCTTCTTTGGGTCTACTGCAACTCCTGCCTTAGAGATGATATGAACCAGGAAGTGGATCTGGTCCATCCAAAAGTGGCACATTGAGAGCTTAGAATATAGCTTATGCTCTCTCAATGTACTCAATGCAATCTCAAGATGGGTGGCATGGTTGTGTCAAGTGTGAGAGTAAACCAACATATCATCCATGAATACTACCAAAAAAGAATCTAGATAAGGATGGAACACATGATTCATCAAAGCCATGAAAAATTCTGGTGCATTCGTGAGTCCGAAATGCATAACCAAGTACTCATATAGACCATACCTACTCCTAAAAGTTGTGAGAGTTATATCAGATGGGCTAACACATAACTGATGATATTAAAATTTCAAGTAAATCTTAGAGAACACTCATGCACCTCGAAGTTGATCAAAAATATCATCAATCCTTGGCAAGGGATATCAGTTCTTGACCGTCAACTGTTTCAGCTTCTCATAATTCACATAGAGTCTGAGGGTACCGTCAGCCTTCTTCGCAAAAAGGACCAAAGAACCCAATGAAGATGTACTGTGTCAGATATTCCCTTTGACTATAACTCCTATAACTGTTTCTTGAGCTCTTGTAACTCAGGTGTAGCCACCCGATAAGCAGAGATGGATACCGGTGCTGCTCCTGGAACAAGTTCAATAGAGAAATCCACCTCTCGATCAAGAGGTAGACCTGAAAAGTCTTCCGGGAAGACATCCCTGAAATGATCAACCAGTGGAGGGAAATCCTTTTGAAAATTCCCCTGATCATCTAGATATAAACTCGAAATCTGGGTTGTGACTCCACCTCTCCCATGATGCTCGGGTCCAACTCAACTCGCCTTAACATCCCATTCGGCCTTGTATATAAATTCTCTGCCTTTTGGTGATGCGAAACACACCCTACAACGATAGCAGCATACAAAGGATTGAAAGGGAACCAACCACTCCATCCCGAGAATGAAATCATAGCTCATCATCTCTAAAACATAGAAGTCCCAAATAAAGTGACACCCACCAACCTCAAGGGGGAACTCCTTGAACTGACGCACACTAGCCGTTCTATTCCCCAACAGAGTTTCAACCATCATAACAACAGAATAAGAAGAAATACAGAGCCCAAGGCTCTCCACAATGGGAACAATTATGAAACTATGTGTAGCACCTGTCTATAAAAGTACTAAAGATAAGATAGAAGCTACTAGAATAGTACCTTTGATAATAGAAGGTCTGAGATCCTGCTCCTGTTGGGTGTATTGCACTACATATGCCTGTCTAGTGCTGCGGCCCTGTGGAACAACCTGGCTACCCTGAGCTGTCCTGTCCTGCTGCCACTGAGATCCTGGTGTCTGGCTACCACAACCATGACCACCACCTTTTCCTATACGTTCTGATGTATCCCAGTTCCACGACTAGTAAGAAGCTACTGGTACTGCTCCCTCATGCGGAGTCTGCACAGAACCCCTCTCACTAGCCACTGGTAGAAAATTCCTGCAAAAGCATTGCAGATGACAGATCATTCCGGAAGCTCAGCACTCTACTGGGTCACATGGACACTGCGGTTTCTTGTGCCCCTCTTTACCACACTAGTAGCACCTAGCTGAGCCACCTAAAGTAATCGCCTGGCTAGTACTACCACCATGAGAGAAAATCATCTGTCGAATCCTCTTACTGGCAGAAATTGTACCAGAAACTAGTGCCGAACCACCCTGGCCTGCACCACTATCTCCTCAAAGGTTCCTCTGTAATCAGCCCCTGGTTCAAAATAGCATGTACTGTAGGAAACCTGGAAACATTCACCAGTTCTTGGATGTCATAACGAAGACCATACTCAAAGTATTAGGACCTCAATGTCCCATCACCCACCAGAATGGGTGGAAAACACCAAAGCTCAGTGAAACGAGTGGAATAATCCATCACCGATATAGCGCCCTACTGCAGATTCATGAACTCTTGAGCTCTATCTACCCTCAACATCTCTGGGAAGAAGAAGTCATAGAAATCTGTCTGAAAATCTTCCCATGCCATGTCTTTGTGTTTCCCTGTCTGAGTGGTAACATCCCACCACCTCTTGGCAGAATCACACAACATATAAGTCGCGAGCTTGACCCTCCGCCCTAGAGGCATATCAAGATGCTCTAAAATAGTAGTCATAGACTCCAGCCAAGACTCCGCAGCCTGTGGTCTGCCATCCCCTGAAAACGTAGGCAGATGCTGCTGCTCGAATATTCGAGTCAGCTCAGCCATAGATGTGGCAGCCTTCAGTGCTCCCTAAATGGTCTGAATGAACCACATAAAGCCTTCACTGAACTTTGCATCCACTCCTATTTCCGGTATAACAACTGGCGCCACATATGGCTCTTCTGGAGGTTCCATTGGTAGCCCATGGACCACCATCTCTGAAGTATAATCATTGTCGCTCTCTTGGCACACAACGCGTGGTCGTCTCGGCGGCATGACTCTACAAAGTCAAACACACACCCTAGATCAATATTATCAAAGACGGAAAATGAACAAACCAAAAGGGAACAAGAGGAATAAGGCATTCAAGATTGCACAACAAGACTACACGATGTGTATACTGAGTACACGGCTTGTACCTGACTTCTCTTCTCCTGCTCGGGTCCTTCTACACGGCTAAGCCACACAACCCTCGTTGAAAAAGACTAAACGGCGTGTATATAATATACACGACGTGTATGGTGAAAATTAAAACTGCTTGTGTCGTTCGTGACAGGGCCGACTACTCAGCTTGATACTACATGGCGTGTTACACCTGCACACGGTGTGTACACCACCCCATCTTCCTAGCCACATGGTAAGGTCCACACAATCTGTTACCGGTCAAAACTAAACGACGTGTCCCATGGGTACACGACGTGTACTAGAAGATATTCACTGACCCGTGTTGTTAGTTACACGGTCATATACAAGGCTCACACTACACGGAATGTTCAAGATGGACACTGCATGTACAAAAAAGGATTAATCTAACCCGTGTTGTTAATTACACGGCTGAATCCCAGGTCAGACTACACATCGTTTTCTATAGTTTAAATGGCGCGTATGGCTTAAGGTCTCCTCCGTCCGTGTTGTTAGTTACACGGTTGGACTTCGGGTCAACACTACACTGCATGTACATCCAGTAAATAGTGTGTTTTCCCCAAGCATTTCACTTCCCCATGTCCCCTCCAACATGGTCCTTGACATGGGAAGCGACTGCATGGCGTGTACTCAAAAAGTTTTCTTTTCTTCCGAAACATAAGAACACACGGCGTGTATCTGAGGAACTACACGGCATGTATACTGGGTTTTTTGGATAGTACGCATCTGAAACTAATCTGTAACCCATCAAATACTGAAAACAACACCTAAGTGAGAAATTCCAATCCGTGAGGGCCCATAATCCATGCGACCCAATTTTTGGAATCTTATATGTGTTATAACAAGATAAACAGTCAATGATCCACCAAATTCCAGTCAATGAGGGTGCATACTCCCCAAAAAACAAATTTTTTCATCCATTCTAGCAACAGTCTCACACAAAAATACCCTATCACATTGCAGGAATTTATCATGAACCTATCTCAAGAACATGTTTTTCTAGCACAAAGACTATCACAACAACATGAAATTTCTAATGCACCTACATGGCATGGAACTTTTCATGGCATGTGATTTCTAGCATGTGCCTAAATTATGTATGATATGGAATACAATCATCTCAACAGGTTGTAGCTAAATAGAACCCTTGGATAAAATATTAACAGCACAATTACATGTGCATCACCCAACGATAAAATCAAATCAACTATGAAATTTACAAAATTAGAAAAAATGAAACAACCGATGTAGACTGGCTTTTCCCTGTACACGGGTTAGCTACTCCTAGGCACAACTTATTACCAACTACGGTTTCTGTCCTATCCCTGACTAAGGCTCCAAATAGTAAGTCAAAGAAAAGAACGCCTCTAATACCAATTTGTAACATTCCAGATCAAGGGGCCACTCAAAGGGTGCCCCGAACCTGGTTGGTCACATGACCTCAAGCACATTTCCCCAATCGCCAGAGGCTGCCAACTAGCAGCGAGGTCCAGGTCTGATAATGGGAAAACTATTCCCTCATTTGTCAAAGTGTAGCATAGAAGAACACTAAAATAAAACATATAATAGTAGCAGAATAGGTAAAACATACATAACTAAAATGAACAACCTATGTAAAAAAAACCAGCAGTCATATATATGTATGTGAAAATACATCATGTTACTATTCTATGAAAACAGTCAAAACATATTACACAGCAGTACATTACGATCAAATAAAAAAGTACAGGTACAACTAAACAATATAGAACAGTGGGCAGCATCACAAGCCTGAGCTCGGTCCCATGCTCCCCTACACCTCTGCAATAATAAAGTACTAATATAGGGACCCTTTCCCTTATCTATACGTGCAGAAATATAATCTATTTTGGGCCAAAGACATGACCCAAACAGGGTGTGAGAAATAAATCCTAGTATCCACCCACCAAAGGCCCATGCCCAACTGTGTGAAAATATGCATCAACAGTGTGTAGTAATAAAATGCAATAAACTAAGCAGTACTCAAAAGTAACTAACTTTACCAGTTATATTGCGATTTTTTTATTATTCATTTAACCTTTAATTTAATAACATTTAGTGCTCATCAGAACCATTCCATCTGGATAATATAATATAACCACTCCCTCAGGCCAATATAGTAACCACGCCCTCAGGAATATAATGTAATCACTCCATCATGCTATAAAATATCCATGCCATCAGGTTAATAAATATCCACACCCTCAGGCTATAAAATATCCAGGCCCTTAGGCTATAAAATATCCACACCCTTAGGCTATAAAATATCCACGCCCTCAGGCTATAAAGTAACAGGGTCATGCCCAACATTTAAGCATGCAATTATTTACAATTACACTCAAGGAAAAAGTAATGCATAATGTAAACATGGAATACCCTCAGGTATCCTGGCCAAATGGCTAAACAGAGGAATGCACCACAGGGGTGGTCCTGGATCCAAGAAGTGATCCCAAACAACAATTTATTATCACATTTAATTACCTTTACAGTTCTAGGTATTCAAAACAGCCACGTCCTCAGCCACACGATACCCCAACATGG
This sequence comes from Viscum album, assembly GCA_963277665.1. NCBI lineage: Eukaryota > Viridiplantae > Streptophyta > Magnoliopsida > Santalales > Viscaceae > Viscum > Viscum album. The sequence continues at coordinate 1,123,784,689 of OY728136.1, read as the reverse complement.
GTTCGTAGCACAACGTTACACAAAAACGCACAACAGTTGGAATTTAAACACCAAGACACCTACCTTAAATGACCCTGAACGGTATATGTGAACATAGTTTCCAGAAACGCCCAATGATGACGTAGATCTGGGGTAGAAGAAAATCCATTCAAACGTAAATAACTTTCCCTCAGGAAAGAATTGGCAAGAACGGCTTAAGGGGAAGGAGAGGCTTACCCGTACGGTTCCAACAAGATCGTTAGATGCGGAACCGGATTCCAGGCATGATATCTGGAGCTTCTCAAAGGTTAGGAACTCTCTCCCAACTCCTCCTCTGGTTCTATTCCTTCCCTGTGAACAAGAGAGGCTACTTCCCATTTTAAGTGATAAAAACAGACTACACAACGTGTACTATTGAGTACATGGCGTGTACATTTTATTTTTTTAACTGTTCCTTCGGCGTATTCTCGCCAGCGTGGCAATATTTATCAGTCGACATGAGTATACGGCTTGTAATCCATGATTACACGGCATGTACTGATGCTCAGTTGGCGGCTGCCTCTACCACCTTACTATTTTCCTGCCGACTGACTACACGATTTGTAAATACCCACTACATGGCGTGTAGTTGGTTTTTACACATTTCATCGCCAGCATGGATACACACCCTGTGTACTCTTCCTACACAGCCAAAGTACACGGCGTATGGAAAGGTACACAACGTGTAGTCCAAAATTTTGAGATTTTCCTCCATTTTCATTATTTCTCAAAAAAACATTAGGAAAAGAGAAATGAAGAAACCCATAGCTCAAAAATAAGATTCGGGTTCTTTGAGAATTATCCAGACACTAGAGGATATGTTAAGATCATGTTATATGGGCTTCAAAGGAGGGTTGGATGAACATCATCCACTGGTTGAATTCTCTTACAATAAAAGTTTCCAATCGGGAATATGAATGGCACCTTATGAAGCCCAGTATGGGAAGAGGTGCAGAACACTAGCATGTTGAGATGATGTCAGTGAACGTAAGATGTTAGGACTAAAAATGGTCGAAGAAATGGTGGAGAAGGTGAAAAACATTCAGCAGCATATCAAGGCAGCCCAAAGTGGACATAAGAGTTATGGGGATAACAATCGATGAGACCTTGAGTTTAATGTTGGAGACATGGTATTTCTTCGCATATCATTATGGAAGAAGGTCATGAGGTTTGGAAAGAAAGGGAATTTAATTCCTAGGTTCATAGACCCTTCGATATTCTTGATCGTGTTGGGGTTGTGGCCTATCGACTAGCAATTCCAACTACCATGGACAAAGTACATGACTTATTTCATGTATCCATGTTAAGAACGTACATACCAGACCCTTCACATGTACTCTTTTCAGAGGTTGTATAGTTATAAGATGATCTTTATTATGGGGAGAAACCTCTGAAGATCCTAGATCCTAGAGAAAAAGTTCTACAAAATAATTCAACCCCCTCATCATGGTGTTGTGGTGAAACCAACTGTTTGAAGAAGCAACATGGGAATCAAAGGAAGTGATGAAGTAGAGTTTCCCGCATCTGTTTTAGTGTGGGAAAAGGAAATTTTGAGGGTGAAATTTCTTAAGGGGGGAAGATTGTAACGACCCAAGATTTCATTAATGGATATTCCCCTTGATCTAATTAAATATATTATTACAGTTTTATAAAATGTGAACATCCTTGGTTTATGTTTCTAGATTTTAAAATTTGTTTTGAATTTTGAGCATTGCTAATATAGTCGTTGAACAGTGACCACATGATTAGTACAAATAAAGGGCTTTAACAAATCCAATTTACTTAGAAAAAGGAAGTGATAGCCTCATCCAGTAGACTTGCCTCATACGAAGCCCATTTGTCTGATCTCAGAATGGTGGTGGCATCATTGGGTTTTTCTCTTGACCTAGCCCAAGCCGATCTTGAACACTTTAAGCTTGAGCGGAACCGACTACGTGATAAGTGGAAGTTAATAAAGATTACCACCCGGGGGATGTTATCCGAGTCACCCCAAGAGTCTGTCACCATCGCACACATTACCCATCAGTCTTATGTGGGTGTTATAAGAGGTTATTTAATGGGACCCTAGCACTATGACAATGTACATTATTTTTGTATAAATAATGTGCATTCATTTTATTATTGTTACTTTGTAAATAGTTTTTAAATAAACAATAATATATTTAGTTAATGTTCAACTAAGAAATATATTTTGATGAATAAATTTATTTTTTAATTAAATAATATTTTAATAAAAAATTAATATTATTATCCAACTAATTTTTATTAAATATATATTATCATATAATTTTATGAATGCAATTGTAATTTTTATTATGGGTTAAAATCTATTTTTGTCAAAACCAATGAATTTTCGATAAATGTTTGTATTTTTTAAAAATAATAATTTGAATATTTATAAAATTATTTATAGAAAAATAATATCATTTTTGGAATCAGGATGTCAAAAATAACCAATGGTGAATTTTTTATAATTTTTTGAGACAGTCGAATTTTTGGGTAAAAATTAAATACCGTTTAAATATATAATGTGTTTTATGACATCATAATGCCCCAATAGCGATTTAATAAAATACTATAAACATTATGTTGGGAAAATATATGTTTTAGAATTAAAATAATGTAATTTTAGATTTGTTTTATTTATTTTACAAAGCCTTAGTGGACACTTGAAGGCTTATAAAACATTTTGTCTTTTTAAATAGTTTTCCTTTAGAGTGTGACACACCTCCACGTAATCAACCCTATTATTTTAAGAAGTTCGACCATTGTCCGTATAAGATATTTTTTTACCATACCCTTTGGCAAAAACCATGGTCAAAATCCATGGTCTGGTTTGTGGGTTTAATTAGTTTAATGTGAGGTGTCCCATACCTAAAAAATAAATAATTCCCTCTCATTTCCTATATAATCCCATCCAAGCTCCCACTTCTTCTTCACTCAAAGCATTTGGAGTTAAACCAAACCCTGCCCTACTGGCTCTATAATCCTCCCAAGGTCTCCCAAGTTCCCAATAAACCTCTCTCAAGCCTCTCCGAAGCCTTTGGGATCACACTTCCAAGTAAGGGATTTCTACTTTTCTCATTTTGTTCAATTTTTTAAGTTTTTATGCCCTTTAGTTTTTAATTAAAAATGTTGGGGGATGATTTCAAACCTTTTCCATACTTCCCTCTTTGTGTTTTGATAATGGGAGACCCATTTGTCTCTCATTAAGGCCTCCCATGTACACCTGTTACTATGGTGAAATTCTGTGAGGGATTTCTGTCTCCTCTTTTACATCCATGTAATTATTTTGTATTGTGCATCTAAATTACACTAAGTTTATTGGAACATGAATCTATATGAACCCATTATTTTTCATCTCATGAAAATATTATGAGACACCCTTTTCTCTCTCATCAACCGTTTTCATGAATCCTTATGTCACGTCATTATGCTGGCAAAATTGCACTGCATTTTTCCAAGCCAAGATCATTGTATTGTGAATACCATACCCATGTCTCTATCTAGGGTATTCACCTTTATGAATATATACATATTTAATGGCACTTTCATTTAATTATTCCACATTACTTAATCATTTAATAACTAATGTTGTTGATTTATTCCATGTTATTTGATCCATGTGGCGCACTTATGCATGAAATGAAATGTTTAAGAAGGGTGCACCATGATAGTGTTCCAATCCATTGGGTAAAGTATAGTATCATGATACCTCATGTGCAATTCATGTTGAATCGTGATAATTTAAGTGAAACTAAGTTTTACTCATGATTCAATTTCAATGATGGTTTACTCAAGCTCCATGTGCAATGAGCCTTGGCTCATGCTAATTCTAAGTTAAGTGTTATTGCCACATTTCCATGAAATGATTATCATGCATTATCAGGCCTTACTGTTCATGTTTCTCTTGTGATCCATTGATATGACTATTGTTTAATATGTATTGTATTTCCCATGTTATTCCATTTTTATTCCATTACTGGGATTTATTGCTCACACTTTTCATATGCATGTCCTCAGGTTATCCCATGCAATGGTAAGTTCGAGAGAATGTAGTATCCATGTAAATGAAGTTTTCTATAAAGATGTTGTGTGTTTTATGTTCTATGATTTTATGTAATGTTACTAATACCCAAAGACACTAGACCTATTGATCTTATATGTTGTATCTAGTGAAGATTTTATGTAATAAATCAGGTTTAAGTGCGTAATAAAAAGTAGGGTTGTTCTATAGGGTATGGTTAATAAAATCCCATCGATGCATCAATAGTCTCATACAAAACAATCTCTAAGAAAAACCCTATGTGTTTGTAACTGGTTTTTTAAAACTATCATGTGAAAGGTATTAAGAGAATTATTTTATAAAAATTCTTCTTAAATGTCTTGGTGGTAAAGGTATCATGTTCTTGGAAAACATGATGCATCATAATTATATTTTTCTATCATTAAGAGTTCATTTATAATTATCTAGAATATTTTCACTATGATATTTTCAATAGATTCATTTAATTTTCATTAATTTATTAAATGACATGTCTTTAATTTATTTACCATTCCATATTTATTATTCGTATTGATTCATGATGTTTTTTGTACATTACACTTATTGATCATTTTATCTCATCCTTATTGTGTTTCCTTTATTAGGTTATGAAGACGAATCCTTTGAATGAGTATTAAAGTATGCTAAAAATTTATTTTTTTATGTATTATTTTTTATTTTTATTTTCCCAATGTGAAATTTGTATCATGTACGATATTTTTCTCCAAAACTACTAAACTTTCCAATCCTTTGAGATGTGATTCCTTATATTATATGCCAATGTAATAAAGTAAGGCACTTGTTTTGGGATATTAGAGTCAGGTTAATCATAATATTTTATATATTTATAAAATAATTATACCTATGGAGTAATTATATTATATATACCTTTTTTACATTCCATTCCTAAGGGTTACAATATCACTCCCTATGTGTATGGAGGAATACTTCCTCGCGAAGCGATGTGAATCTTCTTTGACTAACGCTTAACATGGAAGTTGATGTGGATAAATTTAAAGATTCTATTGGACATACATGAAATAATTATAATATTAAATACATATGTAACATTCTGGAAATAGAATAAATAATTTTAATTCTTACCTTTTTACTCATTGAAAAATGATAACCTCGTTTGTGTACATGTGGCCAACCATATTTGTGAAGCGATGTGACATTATTTTCATATCCACTACACGCGGATGATATATATATAAGAATATTCAAGGAAATAATATGGTATTCATGATATTATAATTATGTAAGGATAAAATATTAGTTACCACATTTCTATAGTGATCACTGAAAAATGGAAACATTACTCATGCGTACATATGACATACCGTCTCTTTGATCGTAACAAATTTTATTTCATAAAAACCATATTTTCAGATTGGTTTTAAAATTATAATTGAATTATAATTAGGATAACTATGTTATGATCATTATTTTGGAGATAATTGAAGTATATAATATGCACAATAACTGGAACATTCATGATAAATAACAAAGGAGAAAATGGGACAATTAAAACCCGAAACAATGAGAAAATTGAAGGATTATTAACTAAAGGGTGATAAGATATTTTATAAGGACACTATATGATATTATAAAAATTTATATGGTTCTTTTATAAGTTAAGAATATGTTTAAATCAATATAGTAGTGGTAAAATCTTTTTCAACCAAAATGAAGCATTAGGTAATGGTTTCTTGTCTCTCTATTACTTTCATGAGACATAGGTCATATTCACCACACATTTACTTTTTGTGGTGTATATAATTCTATTTTGTATGTTATATCAAGAATTAATTTATATTTATGGTATTTAATGTTTCATTTAAACTTATTTCCTTCATTAGGGACTCTATTACACATGTTACCAAAGTTGTAGGAGTTTCTTTCATAATCGAATCATTATTTAGGATTGTTTTTTAAGTATCCCTTAAGGTAAATATTTTATGTTCATATCTTAAAATAAATATATAGTCATATCCTCTTGTTATTCATGAACTTTTTTCATATAATAGTACTATATTTATACTCTTTGGTACTTAAAATGATTGAGATAATATTTTTTTAAGAAAATATGGATGTATTTATCTCTTAGGTTAGAAATATGTTTTAATCAAAACCCACATTTTATAAAAATGTATTCAAAAATGTTTTTAAAATTTTCAAAATGATTTGTTAAAGTTATTATTACCCATTTTTACGTTTTTCAAAAATATTTTAAATATATTCTTCATATTTTTTTCAAATCTATGTATGTTTTTATTTTACTAAAAATGTGAATAAAATCTTCATTTTAACCTACTCAGAATGTTTAAAATTTTATTCTATCCTGACCAATCATTGTTTTAAATATTCCTTTATAAATTTCAATGTTTATTTTGAAATGAACATGTATTGAAAATGTCTAGGGAACTTTTAGTTTTAATATTTTACTTTCAAAATTAAAAGGATATTTTCCTCGAGAATGTTATTAAAGATATTTTTATTGTATTTATATTAATCAATGAAATCAAAAATTTAATTTAATTGTGATCCAAATGGGATATGTTCTTATGATATTATCCTTATTTTTTGGATGATTTATAGTTAATTTAATATCTTAAAATTTTTAAGTAAAAAAAACCCTCATTCTTGAAAAATTATGGTTATTTTTTTGTGAAAATATTTCTTTCAATAAAAACAATTTAATATGTTATTTAGATAAACTTTTATAATGAAAAAATATATGTTTTCACCTAATAATGTTATTCAGAATAATATTGTAGTTAGGTGTTTAGATAGAATAGTATTCTGAGGCCATTAGATCATTGAAATAGACAGAATAAAAATATTAAATATATTTTAATAGGCATGTAATTTATTTACCAAAATAAATAAATGTATAATAAATGGTACATAATATGAGGAATCTAAGACATACATTAGATACGAGATTGGGGGTTTACTTTAGGCATGATATAATATTTACATGGGTCATGCATTGGGTAACATCACACACAAGGATAACTTATTTAATATATTTTATTAGATTACCATTTTCTAAAATTATTTAAAATCTCTCAAAATATGTGTTGTATGAAAAATATGTGTAAAGACTCGTAAATTTCAAAGAAATTTTTTTCTTAATTTTCTTTGGAATTTTACAAGAATACAATTTCTGACGGCACGTGATTTCGAGGCCCGGTGTGCCCGGAATCATTTTCCGAAGTTTGGCTCGGGTACGTTTAGTGAACCAACGAGCGGGTTTTTCTATCTTTTGAACTGGTGCTCAGAATTGAATTCTAAGGGCACCGATGGAATCGCAACGCCGATATTTTCTTAGAAACGCCTCCTCCGGAGTTGTGTTTGCTCAGGGTGTGGTTTTTAATTTTTAGGGTTAACTGAGATAATAAAATAAAGTGGTGCAACAACTTTATTTTATTTCACTTAAAGCCACTTAAAGCCACTTAAATCTACTTAAGATGAGTTGAAGCAGATAGGGTGGAACCCAAAATATCCTACCCTCTTGGTAGGATATTTGTGAGGTGGGGCCTGCACGATCCCCACCGTTTCTTTTCCTTTAAGTAACGCACCCATGAAAACTCCTCTTTAATGAAAGTCAACTGGTGCGTTTTCTAAAACTCTTAATGCCCCTATTAATTGGACAGTTAAGACGTTACCATTAATTCACCGAATTAATGGTTCGTTTCTTAACTTGTTTTTCAAATTGTTGGCATTTTAATAAAATAAGACCAACGCATGTCTTTTTTGAGGATTTCTCGTTGAGAGGATTTGGAGAAGACTCCAAGGCTTGAGATCTTCATCCTCCATCGCGAAGAACGCGAAGAACGCGAAGAACTCCAAACCCTTGGAGATCGACGATGCGACGCCGTGTATAGCGTTGCTGACAATTCTCCTCCCGCGACGTTCTTCTGCGACAATCCTTCCCCGCGGAAACCTTCTAACAACACCGTTTGAGGTAGGGGATTACAGATCTTTTAAATTTCCATTGTGGATTTTATCCTCAACATGTATTTAATTTTTGAAATTAAATCTGTGTGTTTTCGTTAACCCTCAGAGATCGTCGACGCGATGCCGTGTACCACGACGACGCGACGCCCCTTCCACGACGCGACGATCCTCTTATACCGCGATGATCAATTCTAAGAAGAAATCTCGTTTGACGACTACGACGAGGTAGGGGTTTTGATTCTTTAAATCTTTGTGATTTATACCCGCAGCATATGATTAAAATTGTTGAGAGACTTTTAAAACCGCTAACGCGGTGGGTACGGACAAACGAACAAGTCCAAACCCATCGCCCCCTTTTGTTCTTGATGTGCGAAATGACGGACGTCGACAAATCAGGCCGCACGGGCGACGCGGGGTCGTCGTAGTGAAGAACATGCCGAGGGAGGACCTTTGGCAAAGGCGACGTCATTTTCCAACCACCGAAACTCATCTGGTGGTCCACAGAGCAAACCGTCGGTGCGCCGCCGAAGAGAACCGCCGCGGCGGTGGCCGAAAGACCCACGACCGCGTAGGTCCGGCGAGAGACGGGAAGCGGCCGGCTGCCGCATCCGCTGGAAAGGGTGGCCCCACGCGGGTTTGCGGCTTCTTCACGTGGGGGCAACGCGCCCCCCGCCTGCGGCACAGCCGTAACAGCCGAGCCGACCCGCCTGGAAGCCGGACCAGGACACGCGCAGGCCCAGCCGGGCCACCCAGGCCAGGCTAGGCCACACCGGCCAGGTCGGACCCAGACCTGGGTCGGGTCGACCCGGTTCGGGACGACCCAGGGGGGTTGGGCCGGGTCGGTCCGGGCCCATACCCCCATTTTCGGACCTTTTCGGTCATTTTATCATAACATGAGCTATGGGCCTCCGATTGATGTGATGTCAGCGGCGATGCGATCCGTGGATCGAGACGGTCGTTTTGGTATATCGCACTCAAGGTTTAGGAGTACTTTGTCTTCGGCCGGGTTGGTTCATACACAAAACCAACCGGGCCGTCGGAGCGGAAACGCTCATAACTTGAGCTCCGGACATCCGATTGATGTGCCGTCAACATAGATGAATTCCTCTAAGTGAGACAGATCTTTTGGCTTACTCCGCCAGAGGTTTGGATGTCGGTGGAGTACGGTCGGGTTGGGTTTTTCCTTAAAAACCAACCTGGCCCCTAGGACGAAAAAGTCAATAACTCTCAGACCGGGCATCTGATTGACGCGCCATCTGCAACGTTCAGTTCCTATTGAAGATACAGAACTTTTGGATACATCAACTCTGGACTTTGTGTCAATTGATGTATCAGCCTCTCGGATCGTGGAGTGGACCCTCCCGAACGAGCTTTCTGTGTGCGTGAACCCTAGAGCTGGCTGCGACTGTGACGACGACGACGACTGTGCAGAGATCCTTAGTGGATTTGACGACGAAGACTACAACACTCAGCGATCCATTGTGGATCAGTGCTACCGATCCTATGTAGGTCCGATCCTGTGTGGGTCAGCGCTCAGTGGTCCTGTGTGGTCCAGCGCCTACAGATCCTATGTGGGTCCGATCCTGTGTGGGTTTTTGCTGGGGTTAGTTTCCTATTGATCCTGTGTGGGTCAGATTATTTTTGGGACATTGCAGGGGTTATTTACCTATCGATCATTTGTGGGTCAGATCCTTTGTGGTTCATTGCGTGGGTTATTACCTATCAATCCATTATAGGTCCGATGGCTTAGATGAATTAGTGGCAATATCTGGTCATCTTTATCGTCATATGAAGAAGTATACTTGTGTGAGTTGAATCCTGTTTTTCTTTCCTTTGTGGATTTTTTTATGCTATCCTGTGTGGATTTACGTTTTTGTTTCCTGTGTGGACTGGGATGTACTTTGGCTCGGATGTTGGAGCCGAACAAGAATTGATGACTTAGGTATATGTATGGGAATATACCTAAGCAGTGTCAGATGGTACTTCGTGATTGTATCTTTCCTTTGTGGATTATCCTTTGTGGATTCTGGAGACCTTCAGGGGTCTCGGGTTCCCTACTGAGTAGCTTATACTCACCCATGCAAGGGCTATGCCCGTACTACATTGTGTTGGTTGCAGATGACGGACAATGCTAATCGTGGTTGAGGTTTGCGGAGCAGGACGATACCTGGAGATGGACCACTGGGCGAGACGTACTCAGAGCGGTCGGCTGGACCCGAGGAGCAGTGGAGGCTATCTGTACCCACCCATCAAGTGGGATTTCCAGTGGACAGCTCGACATTGTGGCATTACTTTTCAGTTGTTGTTTTCCCTTTCTAGTTGTACTTTACTTTCAGTTTGAGTTTGTATACTGGCCCACTTACTTTTCCGCACTTACTGTTGTACCAGTTTTTACTTAGTGTTTACTTCCGCCTACTTGCTCTGTGGTATTTGTGGTTTAATTTAAAAATCCAATGCCTTCCCATTTACTGGGATTTACGCCTTGGTGCTAGTCGCCAGCCCCTGGCCTATGGAAGGCGGGCTTGGGGTAGTCACGGAACGGGCCCTGAGGACGGGTCGTGACAAATTGGTATTAGAGGAGTTCGGTTCTACCACAGAACATGGGACTCATATATTTTTATATGTGAAACAATAGTGTAAAGTGTATTGGGTGTGGTTATTAGTCCAGGGAGTCCAGTGATGGTGCAGAGGCCGACGTATCCATACACCAGGACCCTAACTTCTGATTTTTGAATTAATGCACGAAAACATTGATTGCATGTGTGTTTCAAGTTTTCTTTCTGATTACATTGTGTCAGCTCACCAGGTATACTGTTATGACCGTGGCGCACCTATTTACTTTTCAGGATGGCCCCACAATGGCAGCCAGCTAGGGTTCCGAGAGTTGAGTGTGACAACAGCCCACCGAGCGACGAGGCCTCAGTGCATGGCCCTTTGACAGCTGAGGCACCGGCAGTACCTTTACCCATAGATCCACCGATGCTTCCAGCCCCAACCGTTGATGATGCATGTCGCCTTAGTGCACTGCATGAGTTTTAGCGCCATCAACTGCCCAGGTTACGCGAGGAGACAGACCCCCAGGCAAACGAGGACTGGCTGGAGGCAGTGGTACGAGTTTTCTGGTTAGTGAGGACACCAGCAGACCTCATGGTGATCCTCGCAGCGAGCCTACTACACACGGTAGCGGGCCGATGGTGGAGCTTGATGCTCTAGGTGCATGATGAGGCATCTGTTCTGTGGACAAAATTTGATGGCCTCTTCCGCTCAGAGTTCGTCCCAGCCACCCTCCGTGCGGTGCGCATCCAGGAGCTTCTTCAGCTGCGGCAGGGCATCTTGACGGTCGCCCAGTACTTTGCGAGATTTACCGATCTCTCGTGATACTCGACCGATATGGTACGGGACCCATTCTTCCGGGCCTGTACCTTTGAGCAGGGATTGAGGCACGAGATCAGGCCATCACTGATCTCCCTCAGCATTCCGACTCAGGCAGGAGTACTAGAGCGAGCCCTTTTGACCGAGAGCTTCCTTGCTGAGCCTTCTTCAGCAGTGAGACCTACCGCGGGGCGTCCCGTAGCAGAGTCTTCTGTCGCAGGCAGTTGACAGATGACTCATGGGTCCAGGCAGACCAGACCCTCATGTAGACGACCTCAGGACACTGGCTCAGTAGTGTGGGGCACACAGCGCGGAGCCAGTCTTTCGAGAGCCAGGAAGTGCTACACATGAGGCGGGCAGGACCACATGGCTCGTGAATGCCCGACCCGCCATGCCAAGGAGAAGCAGACAGTTGAGGGGCCACCCAGGCAGAGGCAGAGGGTCGACTGTGGCGGTCCGCAGGGAGTAGGCAGACAAGGGAGAGAAGCTGTCCGAGCAGCAGTTTGTGGGCGACCCTTTGAGGCTCTACCACCACCACCACCAAGAGGTCCACCCCAACCACAGGGAGCTGGCGGGCAGAGATAGGCACAACTCCAGGCAGCGTAGGCCTATGACCACGACGCGCCCGAGTTGAGTCGAGGTACTATCTATGTCTATTACACCCTTGCTGCAGTTCTTATATACACAGGAGCGAGTCACTCTTTCATAGCCGCTGCCCTTGTTCGGAGCTCTGAGATTCCGACAGAGCTGTTGGCTCGATCCTTACGGATAGAGACTCCTACAGGATCAGACTCGATGATTATGCACTGGTGCCGATAGTGTGAGCTTACTCTAAGAGGCGAGAGCTTCAGCTGGGATCTTCTTGTAGCAGCATTGAGGCCTTATGACATCATCTTGGGCATGGATTGTTTATCTACATTCCATGCACAAATTGACTATATTAGGCGCATGGTGAGATTTGTACGCACCGACGGAAGCAGGTTCACCTTCACCAGTGAGAAGGGAGCCCTCGCCGTATAGGATGGACTCTCGCAAAGGAGGGGACAGCCCATCACTCATCAGTTGGCTAGCCTCATCCTAGGAGCAGTTGATGTGCGGAGTCCTAGTTTTCCTGTAGTGGTGGATCAGTACGTGGACGTCTTTCCCGACAACATTCCAGGTCTACCTCCTCGCAGAGAGGTAGACTTTTATATTATCCTATACCCAGGGACATCCACGATATCGACTCCAACGTATCGAATGTCCCCTGATGAGATTCAAGAGCTATGAGTACAGTTGGAGGACTTGCAGGGTAAGGGATTCATCCGACCTAGTGTTTCACCCAGGGCTTCCCCGATATTGTTCGCCAAGAAGGCGGACGAGAGCTTGCGACTTTGTGTCGACTATCGTCGCCTGAACCAAGTGATATTGAGGAACAGTTATCCACTATCGAGGATTGATGACCTCTTCGATCAGCTCAAGGGAGCATGGTGGTTCTCAAAGATTGACCTCAGGACAATCTATCATCAGCTCAGAGTTCGGGACGAGGACGTGCAGAAGACGACCTTCAGATGTCGGTATGTCCACTATGAGGTCTTGGATATGCCTTTCGGCGTGACCAACGCTCCTTATGTGTTCATGGGCCTCATGAACATGATCTTTCAGCAATATCTCGATCGATTTGTCATGGTCTTCATCGACGACATTTTGACTTACTCGACCACTGAGGAGGAGCACGCCTACCACTTGCGGGTTTGCTAGACACACTCCAAGAGAACCAGCTTTATGTTAAGCTCTCGAAGTTCCAGTTATGGATACGTGAGGTCCACTTCTTGGGACATGTCACCCTTGAGGCGGGAGTTGTAGTGGATCCTACAAAGATCGAGGCAGTGCAGGCTTGGGATCCACCCAGGAGAGTGACGGAGGTGCAGAGTTTCTTGGGACTAGCTGGATACTACCCGAGATTTGTGCCAGACTTCTCCAGAGTTGTTTCACCACTCTCATCTTTGAAAAAGAAGGGTAAACCCTTTGTGTGGTCAGACAGATGTCAGCAGATCTTCTAGGAGCACAGACAGAGATTGACCAGTGCACCTATCTTGAGGTTTCCTGAGGAGGGAGTAGGGTACGTAGTCTACTGTGATGCATCAGGGACCGGACTCAGATGTGTCCTAATACAGAAGTGGGTAGTGATCGCCTATAGATCACGTTAGTTGAGGCCACATGAGCAGAACTACGCTACCCATGACTTGGAGTTAGCAGCAGTGGTCTTTGCTCTGAAGACATGGCAACACTATCTGATGGGCGAGCACTTTTAAATCTTTTCTGACCATTAGAGTCTCAGGTACATCTTCTCTCAGAAGGAACTGAACCTGAGACAGCGGCGATGGATCGAGTTCCACTATGACTATGACTTTGAGATAGTCTATACTCCTAGGAAGGGGAACGTAGTAGCCGATGCTCTCAGTAGGAGGACGGGCATTCAGCTGCTTGAGGAGGCGATGGATCAGCTAGCCGATTTGAAGATATCATTCATGGATAGAGATGGAGCAGCCTTCCTTCAGTCTCTCACAGTCACCCCTCCACTACTGTAGTGGGTCAGAGAGGCACAGCGTGGGGATGCTGACTATGATACACGGCATGCGCAGATATCCTCAGGAAAGGCACCTGATGGTTTTTCCTTTGGATCATAGCACAACATCCTTTACAGAAGACGTACCTTGGTACCAGTCGCTTTACGAGAGGAGGTGCTGAGAGAGTTTCACACTTCTCCTTTGGCGGTACATCCTGGAGTGGCGAAGATGTACCGGGACCTCATACAATAGCACTGGTGTCCGGGCATGAACAAGGCTGTGGCAGAGTTCGTTTCACGATGCCTCACCTGCCAGCAGGTGAATGTAGAGCATCAGGTACCAGCAGGCTTGGTACAACCCTTGGAGGTCCCGAAGTGGAAGTGGGACGGGATATCTATGGACTTCGTGACTGGACTTCCACACACTTCCAGAGGTCACAAAATCTATTTGGTTGATTGTCGACCGACTCACCAACTCAGCTCACTTCTTACCCATAAGAGAGTCGGGCTCAGTGGAGATCTTGGGACGTCTCTACGTTCAAGAGATTGTATGGCGTCACGGTGTGCCATTAACTATCATCTCCGATCGAGATTCTCGCTTTACTTACCAACTTTGGAAGGGGTTGTAGGAGGCGTTTGGGACACAACTACGTCTGAGCACCGCCATTCACCCTCAGACGGATGGTCAGACGGAGAGGACCATTCTGACTCTTGAGTACATGCTCCGCGCATGTGTCCTCAACTTTGGTCGCAGTTGGGAGGACCATCTACCCTTGGTGGAGTTTTCGTACAACAACATCTACCACTCCACCATCGGGATGGCACCATACGAGGTGTTGTACGACAGAACATTCATATCTCCTTTGTGATGAACAGACCCTGGGAAGTCCGCACTTGTGGGACCAGAGATGGTTCGGGCCACGAAATAGAAGGTCCAGGTCATCCAGGAGCGGATGAGGACAACTCAGAGCCGGTAGAAGTCTTATGCTGACAGGAGGTGGAGGCCACTAGAGTTTAAGGATAGAAACCACGTCTTCTTACCTGTCTCATCTCGACATGGTTTACGGAGATTTGGCCGAGGCAGCAAGTTGTCTCCACTTTTCATCAGGCCCTTCCAGGTCCTCAGCAGGATCAGCGAGGTGGCTTATCGCCTGCCTCTACCACCTCAGTTGCACAAGGTGCAGGACGTCTTCCACGTATCTCTGCTGAGGAGATACGTCGACAACCCGACGCATATCATTGACCATGGGGAGATGGACGTTGATGATGGGGAGACTTTTGCGGAGGTCCCAGTGGAGATCGAGGATTGACAGAAGCAGGTCCTACGTGGATGATCGATTCCTCTAGTGCACATCAGATGGCAGCACGGGAACCTCCAAGAGAGCACTTGGGAGTGGGAGGATAAGATGTGTGCTCAGTACCCACATTTGTTTCCCTAGTTTATGATGTATCTTTACGGGGACGTAAATCCCTGAGGTGGGAGTTATTTAAAGACCTGTAAATTTCAAGTAAATTTTTTTCTTAATTTTATTTGGAATTTTAAAAGAACGTAGTTACTGACAGCACATGATTCCGAGGCCCGGTGTGCCCGGAATCATTTTTCGAAGTTTGGCTCGGGTACGTTCAGTGAACGAACGAGCGAGTTTTTCTAACTTTTGAACCGGTGCTCGGAATCGAATTTTGAGGGCACCTATGGAATCGCAGTGCCGGTATTTTCTTAGAAACGCCTCTTCCGGAGTTGCGTTTGCTCGAGTGTGGTTTTTAATTTTTGGGGTTAAGTGAAGAAAATAAAATAAAGTCGTGCGACAACTTTATTCTATTTCACTTAAAGACACTTAAAGCCACTTAAAGCTACTTAGGCTGAGTTGAAGCAGATAGGGTGGAACCCAATATATCCTACCCACTTGGACGGATATTTGTGATGTGTGTCCCGCACGAGCCACACTGTTTCTTTTCCTTTAAGTAACACACCCGCGAAAACTCATCTTTAATGAAAGTCAACTAGTGCGTTTTCTAAAAATCTTAACATCCCTATTAATTGGATAGTTAAGACGTTACCATTAATTCAACGAATTAATGGTTCGTTTCTTAACCTATTTTTCAAATTTTTGGCATGTTAATAAAATAAGACCAACGCATGTCTTTCTTGAGGATTGCTCGTTGAGAGGATTTGGAGAAGACTCCAAGGCTTGAGATCTTCATCCTCCTTCGCGAAGAATGCGAAGAACCTGAAGAACGTCGGCCTTCGACGAAAGGCGATGAAGAACGCCAAACCCTCGGAGATTGAAGATGCGATGTCGTGTACCGCGACGCCGATGATTCTCCTCCCGCGACGTTCTTCTGCGAAAATCCTTCCTCGCGACAACCTTCGAACAACACCGTTTGAGGTAGGGGATTATAGATATTTTAAATTTCCTTTGTGGATTTTATCCTCAACATGGATTTAATTCGTGAAATTAAATATGTGCATTTTATTTAACCCTCGGAGATCGTCAACGCGACGCTGTGTACCACGACAACGCGACGCCCCTTCCACGACGCGACGATCCTCTTCTCCCGCGATGATCAATTCTACAAAGAACTCTCGTTCGACGACTACGACGAGGTAGGGGTTTTGATTCTTTAAATATTTGTGATTTATACCTGAAGCATATGATTAAAATTTTTGTGATACTTTCAAAACCGCTAACGCGGTGGGTGCGGACCAATGAACAAGTCTGAACCCACCGCCCCTTTCGTTCTTGATGTGAAAAATGGCAGATGTCGACAAAGAAGGCCGCACAGGCGACGCTGGGTCCTGGCAGTGAAGAACAGACCCCGGGAGGACCTTTGGAGAAGACGGCGTAATTTTATGACCACCGGAACTCATCCAGTGGTCCGCAGAGCAAACCTACGGCGCGCCCCGCCGGCACGGCGGTGGCGGCGGCGCCCGGTGGGCCGCCGAGGAGAACCACTGCGGCTGCAGCCGCGGCGGCGGCTGACAGACCCGCGACCGCGCGGGTCTGGCGAGGGACAAGATGCGGCTGGCTTCCGCGTCCGCTAGAAAGGGTAGCCCCACGCGGGCCACGAATTCTTCATGGGGGGGCAGTGCGCCCCCCACCCGTGGCTCGGCCGTAACAGCCGAGCCGAACCACCTGGCGGCCGGGCCGCGCCCGCGCCGGCTTGGCCGGGTCACGCCCAGGCCGGGCTGGGCCACCCAGTCCGGGACACACCATGCCGGCCAGGTCGGACCCAGACCCGGGTCGGGTCGACCCGCTTTGGGCCAACCCAGGGGGGTTGGGCCGGGTCGGTCCGGGCCCATACCCCCGTTTTCGGACCTTTTTGGTCTTTTTCTCATAACATGAGCTACGAGCCTCCAATTGATGCGCCGTTAGAAACAATGTGATCCTCGGATCTTGGCGGTCGTTTTGGTATATCGCACTCAAGGTTTCGATGTACTTTGGGATCGGACGGGTTTGTTCGTACACGAAACCAACCGGGCCCTCGGAGCGGAAACACTAATACCTTGAGCTCCGGACGTCTGATTGACGTGCCGTCGAATTTGATGGATTCCTATAATTGAGATGGATCTTTTGTCTTACTCCGCCCGAGGTATGGATGCAGGTGGAGTATGGTCAGGTTGGGTTTTCCTTAAAAACCAACCGGGCCCCTGGGACAAAAAAGCCAATAACTCTCAGACCAGGCGTCTGATTGACGCGCCGTCTGCAACGTTGAGTTCCTGTTGACGATACATAACTTTTGGATACATCCACTCTGGACTATGTGTCATTTGATGTATCAGCCTCTCGTCTCATGGAGAAGACCCTCCCGAACGAGCTTGCTGTGTGCGGGAATCCTAGAGCTGGCTTCAACTGCGACGACGACGACGACTGTGCAAAGATCCCTAGTGTATTTGACGGCGACGACTATAGCACTCAGCGATCCTTTGTGGATCAGTGCTACCGATCCTATGTGGGTCCGATCCTGTGTGGGTCAGTGCTCATCGGTCCCGTGTGGGCCAGCGCCTACAGATCCTTTGTGGGTCCGATCCTGTGTGGGTCTTTGTGGGGGTTAGTTACCTATCGATCATGTGTGGGTCAGATCCTTTGTGGGTCATTGCGGGGGTTAGTTACCTATAGATCCTTTGTGGGTCATATGCTTTGTGGGTCATTGCGGGGGTTAGTACCTATCGATCCTTTGTGGGTCCGACGACTTAGATGAATGAGTGGCAATAAATGGTCATCTTTATCATCATATAAAGAAGTATACCTGTGTGAGATGAATCCTGTTTTTCTTTCCTTTGTTGATTGTGTTGTGCTATCCTGTATGGATTTACATTTTTCTTTCCTGTGTGGACTGGGTTGTATTTGGGCTCGGATGTTGGAGCCGAACGAGAATTGATGACTTAGGTATATGTATGGACATATATCTAAGTAGTGTCGGATGTTACATCGTGTTTGTATCTTTCCTTTGTGGATTATCCTTTGTGGATTCTGGGGACCTTTGAGGGTTTCAGGGTCCCTACTGAGTAGCTTATAAGCACTCATGCACGGGCTACGCCCGCACTATGTTGTGTTGGTTGCAGACGACGGACAGCGCTGATCGTGCTTGAGGCTTACGGAGCAGGATGGTACGTGGAGGTGGACCACTGGGCGGGACGTACTCGGAGCGGTCAGCTGGACCCGAGGAGCAGTGGAGGCTATCTGTACCCACCCTTCAGGTGGGATTTCCAGTGGACAGCTCGACGTTGCAGCTTTACTTTTCAGTTGTTGTTTTCCCTTTCCAGTTGTACTTTACTTTCAGTTTGGGTTTGTATACTGGCCCACTTACTTTTCCGCACTTACTGTTGTACTAGTTTTTACATAGTGTTTACTTCCGCCTTCTTGCTCTGTGGTGTTTGTGGTTTACATTACAAAGGCAATGCCTTCCCTTTTACCGGGATTTACGCCTTGATGCTAGTTTCCAGCCCCTGGCCTATGGAAGGTGGGCTTGGGGTAGTCACGGCACGGGCCCCGAGGTCGGGTCGTGACAATATGAGATCATCATTATGTTCAAGAGGCAGATTTTACCTTAGGTAGAGCATAACTGTTATGCGTGTTGGGTATTCAGTCATATAACAGTTAAGGGTATTATAATAATAATAATTATTATTTTCAAATAGATAAAATTAAAAAATACCTGATTTATTAAAAATAGTTATCTCTCTTTAAAACCATTAAACACCTACATTCATCACTCCTACCCTTACATTAGGAACATTTAATCTTTTAATTTCCACATTTAAAATATATTAAAAATATTTTCAAAGTCATTGTTATTTATATATCTTATATATATCATATATATATATATATATATATCCAATGATGTAGATATATATATACACCAAAATATATATACATAAAAAAATAAACTGATATATACATAGATGTTATATATACATACAAACACAAACACACACAATATTTTATATTAATCACACCATTACATTTATGTGGGACAAGTATTAATATAACTATTATTATCTATCTTTATAATAATTCAACCCTGGAAAAACATCGTTATAAATAAACTGAAATGAAAATCATTTAATTAGTCAAGTATGTTTTCATTTTATCTCTTGGACACAAAAAATAATAATAATATAATTAGAATTACTCTTAAGTGTGATCTAACGAAATTCCCATTGTGTATAAAATTTGTATCCTATCTATGGTAAACCTCACATCCTGGAACTAATGGTGGTATCATACTTTTCATACAATGCGCCATTTCAGAGATATTAAATTATGTTTGAAAATAATAATATAATAAAATATTAAATATTTTATTCTAGTGTGTGATGTTACCAAACGCCTGACACACATAAATGTTATATCATACCAAGGGTAAAAATATTATCCCAAACCTAACAGCAGTCTTAGATTCCTCATAAGATGTCATGTTTGATATATATTAAATTATTTTTCTAAAACATTTTGTGTGTATTATAATATATTTAAAATTTTTATTCTTCCAACGATGAGGCTCTCTGGATCTCAGAATTTTTTTCTATCTCAATTCCTAACTACAAAAATATTCCATTGAATATTCCAATGTAATAATCAGGATTTTAACCATATAAAATGCCATCTAATACATCGATTAAAATTGTTTATTGAAAAACTACATTTTCATGTAAATAATAACCATAATTTTTCAGAAATTTGGGGTTTTTTGTCTTAAAAAATTTATAATATAACAATTCACTCCCTATATTGACTTCTTATCCCCTATAAGTATCTCTAGTGGTTCTGATCAAATACTTGAGGCCATTGAGATGAAACATCGGAATCATGCAGTCATGTATCCTCTAGGATCTGTTCATGTTGACACTGAATTTAGACTAGTGGAATCTTTTTCCTTAAGATTACTTTATCACTTCATTCCACACTAGATGCTCCTCATAACAAGCATCATTTTCCAAATCAAAGTCTTAGTAATCTATTACAAGCCTAGGATAGGGAATGAAACTCTAAAGCTGAGAAATTTGGTACACATCATTAATTCCTCTATAACATGTTGGATGGTCCAAATGATATATCAATTTCCCTACTCGTTCGGTGATCTCAAAGGGTCCAATAAAATGAGGTTCTATCTTTCCCTACTCTCTCATATATGAATTACCCAACCAAAGTGTAACACCACGAGATTTTATGAAAAATATTCTTTTTAATTTCATTAATGTCTTGTGTTGTACGCTACACTAAAAGGAGCTTTCACAACATTCATCCCTGACTTGCCTTTCATTACACGCAATCACGACCTTCCTCTATAGCGTGTGTAGTATGCAATACCAAGTTTCACTAAATGAGATATTATTATAATATTATTATGAACTAGCCATTATGAATAGTAATACCCACTTTTTGAAATTTTATAAATTTTATATTTCAAAATGGACTTCATTTTTGAATTCGGAATATCAAAATTAGCTTAGGGTGAAATTTTGGTACTTTTCGGATAACTTTCATATTCTGATGAATAGAGAAAATTACTAAATTTTAATTAAAAACAACTTTTTAAATATAAATAGTTAATAGTGATAAATTATTAATTTTAGTGGTTTTAAAGTATATTTAGAATATATTTTTACAATTTAATACAATGTGGGTCATTGGATGTAATTTCACATATAAACCAGAAAAAAACAAGTGTCAATCTTTTGATAGTTATTATCTTTTAAGAACACACAATTTGTTTTGACGACGGGAATTAATTTTTAAATTAGTTAATGAAATTGATATGTTTTTAATTTGGTAAAATAGACATCATTTTTTAATTCATAATATCAAATAGAGAATAGGCCTAATTTTTTGTATTTTTCTGGAAACAATGATTTTTTGATGAATAGTGAAACCACTAAGTGGTAGTTAAAAAACTGAATTTTTCATAAAACATAATTTTACCGCTTATGTGAGTGGAATTTCAAAAATCTAAGAGACACGATTAATATCAATGACTAAAATGTGTTTCAATGAGATGAAAATAATATTTGGTGAATAGTAACTTTTTACTTTTTTTACCACGGTTTAAAGTAAATACGGTAATTGAGGGAAAATGATATTATTATAACCCTAACACATGTACTAATTCTATTGGATAAGTGTAATATGGAAAAAAACATCCTTAGGAATAAAATATGACCATTTAGGCCCACTTGGATTAGATTAGGACATTTATTATTAATTTAT
Source organism: Viscum album (assembly GCA_963277665.1). NCBI lineage: Eukaryota > Viridiplantae > Streptophyta > Magnoliopsida > Santalales > Viscaceae > Viscum > Viscum album. The sequence goes on along the minus strand of OY728136.1, from coordinate 1,123,763,028 downwards.
TTAAAGAAGGGATAGAATAGTTAAAATTAATGTTTAATAAATAAATCATTTTTAATATAGGGTTATACTTAAGATAAATTCGACTATAAATATTCATTAGAAAGATACAAATATTTCCTACATAATGGTATTTTATATGTAATTTTTGGACTTAAAATAATTTAATTTATTTATGAAACAATGATGATGCAGTAATTATCTTATTAATGAAATATTGACATAATTGATTTTATAAATACCCAAATAAATGTAATTTGAGACTTTTTGTGAATTACAATAATTTTCTATGTTAATATGACATGTTAGTATTGATTTAATTATTTTTTTTGAACTAATCATTCTATTATGATTTTCAAAAAAATCAATTACCAAATAGTGTCAAAATTGACATAAAATAGTTTTTAAAACAAATATTATATTATTAATTGTTATTATATTCCTAAAAATCTAAGTCTCGGACAAGATACTTATATCATGTTAGGTGTATCATTACTGGACCACTTGTGGGTCGCTTGGATGTATATGGTATGTTAATTAACTATATAATATAAAAATACAAAGTGACATGGTAAATGTCAATCAAATTAACTAAGAGTTAAAACTAAAAGATAAGGTTAATATAATGACCTAAACTTGTCTAAATTATATTGGATGAGAGGATATAGACCCCTCCCAACCTTAGTAACTAAATATATCAATTTGGATCTATTAAAAATCAAATATGACTTTATAATAAAAAAATATTTTTAGTTATTCCAAAGGTGCCCCTCTCATATCTTATAAAAGGGCACCTCCTCCCTCTTTTCCTCACACCACTATGAGCCTTCAAGCTCGTCCAAACCCTACAAAATTCTCCTCTCCACTTCCTTAGAAACATCCTATAGGTCCTGGTCTTCTTCAAAGACCAATTTTATTTCCCTAAGAGGTGGTCTCAAAGAGGCGCTTCAAAGAAAAGGTAATGTCCATTACCGATTCTTTCAACTTTATTTATTCTTCCACTTCTTCTTATTAGGTTGTTTCATTATGAAGTAATAACATCAGTATCACTCATATACTGATATGTCATTATAATAATGAAAAAAACCTATTTCACCATCTATCCATCCTATGGAAAACGAAATCACCACGCGTGCGTACGTACGGAATACCGTCTCCACGCCGTGGTGTAATCTATTTTCCACCACCACCTTACTTGGATGGGTATAATAGTGTAAATAATAACTATATATGATTATTGTAAATTGATATTGATTCTGTAATAGTATACATATACTCCAATAAAATTCCACAATCATGGGAACGATATCATCACTCGTGCGTACGCACGGAATACCTTCTCCACGACCCGATGAGATTCATTCTCAAGGATTAACCATTAATGAATGATTATAAAGTATATATAATAAGTAATCATGAAATATATGACATAATAATTATACTGTATTTATGTATATATATATTTATGTCATCCAATTAATTCATTTCAATTCAATGAGGAAACGAAAACAACGTTCATGCGTACGTACGACCTACCGTCTCCATGAACGGTGTATTTCCTTCCATTTATCGATCTATTATATATATGTAGTTATGAATATATAATATATATAAATCATGTTTTATATTCTGGAATTAAGTAATCATGATCTAAGTAATCATATGAATAATTACAAGTCAAAACACGGACGACAAATGAAACGATTTTACCCAAAACACTCTTTAACATGGAATTTACAAAAGAACGGGTAATATAAAGTCATAAGTGAACCATATATGATATAATAACAATAAATATGATTCTTTAATAATTCAATGACATTATTTAAATCATTATACAGGAGTTTCAGATACGTTCGAAGCATATCAGACCCAAGGTAAGGGATAATTTTGCAAATCTCATTTTTATCCGAGATTGCTTATTCGTAAGTATATACTAGGGTTATTGATATCATCCATGTCCATGTTTTATAAAAATTTATTCATGTATGTTTAAAGTAATTTTTACCCATCTTTACTTTTACCCCTTGGTATGGAAGGAATCTTATTTTATTTACCCTATAAGGTACTTTTTTGACTTTTCCGACAAAAGTACGAGAAGAATGTTTTTTTAACGTATACGGAATGAATGGATTTTTACGGTTTTATAATGACTTATTTTCATGAAGATTCCTCCAAAATATTTCATGACTATTTAAAATAAGATATCTTTCTTTTAAAATTTCATTACGTTTTGTGAATCGAATTTGATTTTGAAGAAGAAAGGATATTTTCCTCATGAATTCATTTCAAGTATTTTATCAAAACCATTTTCCATATAAGATGACGTTATTTCATATGTGTATGTATCATGTATAATGTCTCTATTATTTAAATGGTTTCACTTTTCTTATGATGAAATATCCATTTGTTTTATATGGATTATGTGATGATGGGATGATGTTTATGAAACTCGTTTTATTCTTTGGGTTATGATGAATGTTTTATGTTTATTTTGTGGCACAAGTAAGAATGATTTCATTATGAGATGGGTGGGACCTATATCTCCCTCCAATGAATTGGGTATAGATTTATATCTCATGAGATATACATGGCTAGAATGGTGAGTTAATCTGGTTCAGTGTTACAGGACTGAAACGAGGAGTGAACTCGATTCCGAAAGGAACTTTGTCCACTAAGATGGTCTTAGCAGCAATGCCTTGGATACTAAAGAAATAATATCATGTTCTTAATGGTTTCCACAATTACATGTTTTATTCCCATGCTATTTTATCATGATTGATGTTACCTTATGGTATATTCCTTACGTACTTCCAAGATTCATGTCTTTGCTCAAGATTTTGATGTTTAGATTTTATGTTCATGTTTTTGCATTCAAATGTTTATGGATTGTTTTATGTTCTCTATGTTTACCCTTACTGGGCATTTGAGCTCACCGCTTTTATGTTTTATTTTCCCTAGGATATAAAGAAAGGTTTTTGGTAAGAAACAAATGGAAGATCTTTATTGGGAGATGTTGAAGATCTTTCACCACGATTAGAAGATTACGTTCCAAGTTTCCAAAGACACTAAAATATTACGGTACTTTTGTGTCTTTTTTTATGTATTATGTATTCTGAAAAAGTAATGTAATGTCCATGTACGTCAAGCTTCGGGTCTTTACAGTTGGTATCAGAGAAAAGGTTTAGTCAACCTTTGGAAACTATGATGCGAAAACGTTAGTGAGATCCCTAGAAATATTTTTAAGGTATGTCTAGGGATTTCCCTAAGGATAAGTATATGTATAGGATATAGTCCTAGAACTACGATAAATATCTTATAATTTAACCTATGATGATAGATATTGAGGGTGATCCCCATTTACTATGTTGTTTTTCCTAGAATTATTTTTTCCTCTCACAATATTCTTTTTGGGTTTTATAAAATGGATGGAAACAAGATGATTCATGATAATGGAAGATATTATGGACAATGGAATGATATTATTCATGAGAAACAAAATGAAACGGGATTTGGAAGTCCAAACATCATTACTATGCCTAATCAGAAATCTCATAATATGATCAATAATCTAAACTTTGGTAAGTTTCCAGACTCAGATAATAATAGAAAGATGGAGTTTCATGATGATCATAGAGGAAAGAATGTTTAATTTCCCTCTTGTAAATCATGTGGGAAGAGGCATCGTGGAGATTGTTTCAAAGGAACTGGATGATGGTTTGGGTGTGGAAAAGAAGGACAGAAAGCCCGTAAGTGCAAAGGAAAAGGTTCAGTTAACACCATGGATGAGGATAATGGTATTGCTACGACATCAACAATGGTTAAATGTTTTAAATGTGGAATGTACGGGCATTATTCAAACCAATGCCTTAAGGGAAAGTCTCATGAAGAGAATCAGTATGGTCGTATGAGTAGTATTTTTGTTGTTGATGATGAAAAGAATACAAATGATATGTGAGATGTACGAATTGTTGAACCTTAGTCAATTGTTTAAGAAGGTAGTGGAATGATTACATGTTTATCAAGTGTAATGTTGTATAAGTACTCTCAGTGTACTATGGAATAAATAGACATATAAAGATTGTCAGACTATTGTCTTTCCTTATGTTTTGGAAGTGTATGATTAATGGTACCAGTAACCATGAAAGGTTATTCAGATATTTTTGGAAAGTAGCTGATATGCGCATAATTATGGGATAAAGAGAAAATATAATGTTTGATAGTATTCATGAGGTCATGACTGAAATATGGAGAAGTTTAAATCATGGTTTGAGTATATAGAATTTTTGGATTTTGGTATGTGGAAAGAGTTAACCTTTGACAGCATTCATGTTTTCACTAAGATTCAATGGGTATTAATTTTTCAAGAGAATACATGATTAAGGCCTTAGAATGTTTGGAATGTGACCAACAAGACATATCTCATGATATATGGGGATCAACGAGGGTATTAACATGCTTGTTATATGAACTCTTTGGTAATCGTTTTCACTGTAATATGAGATTGGACAACAATATTTTGGATAAGCCTAAAGATTGGAATGGATTATATTGGACATAAGTTAGTATTGTTTAAGGATAGAAGTTTTTTTCAATATTATTGATGGGATTTTATAGTAATGTTGTTTTAGAAAAAGGACAACTTGTAGGAAGAGCGACAACCCATCGCGTCGGACAAGGCTGTGGGAATCGAACCGACAACCGAAGTGCGACTGGCCTTTAACACCTAACACTATCCTATAGGAAGTCCCTGTTTTGTAGAAACAGGTTTTATTATATTAGTCATTATTATATATGATGTATAAGTCCATTTTTGGAACCATATATGATTAATCTCACTATAGATGGACTTACGTATTTTTTGATAACTTTTATAACCTTTTGTTTGAAACAAATGGAATGACCCATCATTCTATCACTTGATCTGCTAACACATCCCGAATGACAAATTCAACTTCATTTCTTTAAGAGATGAAGTGGAAATTATCCAATGAATGACCAACGGTAAGACTGTACCAAAATCACGAAAGTATTTCTTCTAATTCGAATTTCATCAACTTTAGGGAAATGATCTTGAAAACCAAAAATGTTGTCTGAATGATCCTATATCCGATGAATCAGATGGTACCTTAGATCGTCACAAATTTATGGCTTTGTGATTGTTGGATTTTACATAGCCATGTTCTCTACCACTCTCCATCAAAACATGATGGTTATATTTTTCTTCCATATCCATATTTTCACCTATGTTCTCTTATGTGGAAACACAGGGATGAGTTAATCTGGGTAACCGTTACATTTCATAATTTAGTTTTTAAAGCCAAGTTTTGGTATTACTTTTTACAATGTGGGTTTCTATTAAATAAAATTTCGAGTAGTAAACCATTTATAACCCCGACGAATTTTGAGGGCAGAATTCATTTTAAGGGGGGTAGAATGTAACACCACAAGATTTTATGAAAAACATTCTTTTTAATTTCATTAATGTCTGGTGTTTTACGCTACACCAAAAGGAGTTTTCACAACACGCATACCTGACTTGAATTGTATTACACACAATCACGACCTTCCTCGATAGCATGTGTAGTACGCAATACCGAGTTTCAATAAACGAGATATTATTATAATATTATTATGAACTAGTCGTTATGAATAGTAATACCCACTTTTTGAAATTTTATAAATTTTATCTATCAAAATGGACTTCGTTTTTTGATTCGAAATATCGAAATTATCTTAGCATGAAATTTTGGTACTTTTAGGATAACTTTCATATTCTGATGAATAGTGAAAATTACTAAATTTTAATTTAAAAAAACTTTTTTAATAGAAATAATTAATAGTGATAAATTATTAATTTCAGTGATTTTAAAGTATATTTAGAATATATTTTTACAATTTAATACAATGTTAGTCATTGGATGTAATTTCACATTTAAACCAGACAGAAACAAGTGTCAATCTTTTTATAGTTATTATCTCTTAAGAACACGCTACATTTTCTGAAGACGGGAATTAATTTTTAAATTAATTAATGCAACTGATATGTTTTGGATTTTTTAAAATAGAAATCAATTTTTAATTCATAATATCAAATACATCTTAGGCCTAATTTTTGGTATTTTTCCGGAAACTTTCATTTTTTGATGAATAGTGAAACCACTAAGTGGTAGTTAAAAAACTGAATTTTTTATAAAACATAATTTTACCGCTTCTGTGACTGGAATTTTGAAAATCTGAGAGACACGGTTAATATTAAGGACTAAAATGTGGTTCAATGAGATGAAAATAATTTTTGGTTAATAGTAACTTTTTACTTTTTTTTACCAGGGTTAAAAGTAAATAGGGTAATTAAGAGGAAAATGATATTATTATTACCCTAACACATGTCATAATTCTATTATATAAGTTTAATTCGACTAAAATCAACCTTAGGAATAAAATATGTCCATTTAGGCCCACTTGGATTAGATTAGGACATTTATTTTTAATTTATTTAAAGAAGGGTTAAAATAGTTAAAATCAAAGTTTAATAACTAAATAATTTTTAATATAGGGTTATACATAAGATATATTAGACTATAAATATTCATTATAAAGATAAATATAATCCATACATAATGGAATTTTATTTGTAAATTTTAGACATAAAATAATTTAATTTATTTATGACACAATGATGATGCAATAATTATCTTATTAATGAAATATTGAGATAATTGATGTTATAAATACCCAAATAAATGTAATTTGAGACTTTTTATGAATTACAATAATTTTATATGTTAATATGACATGTTATTATTGACTTAATTAACTTTTTTCGAACTGAAAATTCTGTTATGAGTTTCACAAAAATCAATTACCAAATAGTGTCAAAATTGACATAAAATTGTTTTTAAATAAAATATTATATTATTAATTGTTATTATATTCCTAAAAATCTACGTCTCGGCCAAGATACTTATATCATGATAGGTGTATCATTAATGGACCACTTGGGGGTCTTTTGGATGTATATGGTATGTTTATTAACTATATAATATAAAAATACAAAGTGACACGGTAATTGTCAATCTAATAAACTAAGAGTTAAGACCAAAGGACATGGTTAATATAATGACTTAACATGTACAAATTCAATTGGCTGAGAGTATTTCGACCCATCCCAACCTTAGCTTCGAAATATATCAATTTGGAGCTATTAAAAACCGAATATGACTTTATACTAAAAAACTATTTTTAGTTATTCCAAAGGTGCCCCTCTCCTCCCTCATAAAAGGGCACCTCCTCCCTCTCTTCCTCCCACCACTTTGAGCCTTCAATCTCTACCAAACCCTGACCAATTCTCTTATAAAATTCCCTAGAAACATCCTATAGGTCCTTGTCTTCTTCAAAGACCAATTTTAGTGCCCTAAGAGGAGGTCTCAAATAGGCGCTTCAAATAAGAGGTAATGTCCATTACAGATTCTTTCAACTTTATTTCTTCTTCCACTTATTCTTCCTAGGTTGTTTAACTATGAAGTAATAAAATCAGTATCACTCATATACTGATATGTTATTATAATAATGAAACAACCCTATTTCACCATCTATCCATCTTATGGAAAACGAAATCACCACGCGTGCGTACGTACGGAATACCGTCTCCACACCGTGGTGTAATCTATTTTCCACGACCACCTTACTTGGATGGGTATAATGGTGTAAATAATAACTATATATGATAATTTTAAAGTTACATTGATTATGTAATAGTATACATACACTCCAATAAAATTACACGATCATGGGAACGATATCATCGCTCGTGCGTACGTACAGAATATCGTCTCCACAACGCGATGAGTTTAATTCCCAATGATTAACCCTTCATGAATGATTATAAAGTATATATAATAAGAAATCATGAAATATATGAAATAATAATGATACTGGATTTATGTATATATATATTTATGTCATCCAATTAATTCCATTCAATTCAATGAGGAAACGAAAAAATGTTCATGCGTACGTACGGCCTACCGTCTCCAGGAATGGTGTATTTCTTTCCATTTATCGATCTATTATATATATATAGATTATGAATATATATTATATATAAATAATGTCTTATATTATGGAATTAAGTAATCATGATCTATGTAATCATATTAATAATTACAAGTCAAAACACGGACGACAAATGAAACGATTTTACCCAAAATGCTCTTTAACATGGAATTTACAAAATAACGGGTAATATAAAGTCATAAGTGAACAATATATGATATCATAACAATGAATAAGATTCTATAATAAGTCAATGACATTATTTAAATCATTATACATGAGTTTCGGATACGTACAAAGCATATCAGACCTAAGGTAAGGGATAATTTTGCAAATCTAATTTTTATCTGAGATTGCTTATTCGTAAGTATATACTGGGGTTATTGCTATCATCCATGTACATGTTTTATAAAAATGTATTCATGAATGTTTAATTTCCTTTTTACACATTTTGAATTTTACCCCTTGGTATGGAAAGAATCTTCTTTTATTTACCCAACAAGGTACTTTTTTGAATTTTCTGACAAAAGTATGAGAAGAATGTTTTTTTAACGTATACGACATGAAAGGATTTTTATGGTTTTATAATGACTTATTTTCATGAAGCTTCCTCCAAAATATTTGATGACTATTTTAAAAAAAATCTCTTTCTTTTAAAATAGCATGACATTTTGTGAAAATAATTTTATTTTGATGAAGAAAGGATATTTTCTTCATGAATTCATTTCAAGTATTTTATCAAAACCATTTTCCAATTAAGATGACATTATTTAATATGTGTATTTATCATGTATAATGTCTCTATTATTTAAATGGTTTCACTTTTCTTATGATGAAATATCCATTTGTTTTATATGGATTAGGTGATGATGGGATGATGTATATGAAACTCATTTTATTCTTTGGGTTATGATGAATGTTTTAAGTGTATTTTGTGGAACAAGTAATAATGATTTAATTATGAGATGGGTGGGACCTATATCTCCCTCCAATGCATTGGATAAAGATCTATATCTCATGAGATAGACATGGATGGAATGGTGAGTTAATCCGGTTCAGGGTTATAGGACTGAAACGAGGAGTGAACTCGATTTAGAAAGGGACTTTGTCCACTAACATGGTCTTGGAAGGAATGCCTTGGCTACTATGGAAACCATATCATGTGCTTAATGGTTTCCAAAAATACATGTTTTATTCCCATGGTATTTTATCAAGATTGATGTTCCCTTATGGTATATGCCTTACGTACTTCCAAGATTTATGTCTTTGCTCAATATTTTGATGTTTATATTTTATGTTCATGTTTTTGCATTCAAATGTTAATGTTTTGTTTTATGTTCTCTATGTTTACCCTTAATGGGCATTTGAGCTCACCCCTTTTATGTTTTCTTTTCCTCAGGATATATAGAAAGGTTTTAGGTAAGAAAAAAGGGAATATCTTTATTGGGAGATGTCGAAGATCTTTCACTACGATTAGAAGATTACGTTCCATGTTTTCAAAGACACTAAACTATTACGGTCTTTGTGTGTATTTTTTTATGTATTATGTATTCTACAAAAGTAATGTAATGTCCATGTACATCAAGCTTCGGGTCTTTACACAAAGACTCACTCATAAGAAATACTCTATCACCCATAGTGAACTCCAAATGTATCCTCATTTTGTCAATATATGATATCTACATTCTGTGTACAATGATCAACCTCTTTTCAATCAGATTTACTCTCTTGAAGGCCTCCAGAACCAAACTGGGTATAGCAATCACTACCTCACCCACCACATTCCAACAGATCAGTGAGCGACATAACCTCCAATAAAGATCCAAATAAGGTTATGTTTAAATAGAATCACATTGACTATTATTGTATGTGAACTCAATTAAGAAAGGGTGATTATACCACACACCACAGAAGTCTATCACACAAGATCAGAAGTGTATCATTCAATGTGAGTATAGTCTGCTCGGATAAACCATTTGTCTAAGAGTGGTATGTCCTGATCAATATCAGATGGGTCCCTAGGCCTTTTTCAATCAAGGTGAAAAGTAAAAAAATCATCTCTATATAAATCAATTATTAAGATAACTCCATGTAGGAATAGAATATCTCAAACATAGATCTTTCTCATATCCTCCATCATGTGAGTCTCTATGATTTATAAGAAGAAAGAAGACTTCATTATTTGGTCGATAATTACCAATATTGTATGAAGACTCATTGAGTCATGGGTAACCTCATATTAAAATCCATCATGACATCCTCCCACTTCAACATAGGTATCGTGAATATCTACAACAACCCACTAGGATGTCGGTGCTCAGCCTTTACCTAGTACACAAGTAAAGATGTGAGTACCAAGGGAGCACAATTCATAGAAACTAGGTCCTCTAAGTCATTCGTCCTACAATTAGCCAATAAGATTACCAGGCAACAATACACTTTTAAGGGCCTCTTAACAAGATCATGCTCAGCATGCATCTTACAGATAAGAGATTCCATGATGAAGTTTCCTTTTCGAGTTGCATATATCAACACATGGTTGATATTCTATATTTACACAACTCAACACCTCAATAGCTGGTTCAGGTCCCTCGATCTGAAGATATAAAAAGGCTATTTTTGTTTGTGTAAACAATAATCCTCTCACGAAATAAATTTCAACTCCAACATTTCAGAGCATAGACCACAACTGGAATATCCATTTCATCGAGTTGTATCTAGAGATCTTTCAGCACTTTTTTCAATATATGATATTGGTGTATCGAACTATATTCCAACTAGACATGTGAATCATCTAATTTTTCATTGTCGGTCCTTCAGAGTCTCAACTATGAAGAAGATTCCCATAATGATTTCAATTCATTCTTCAGTATCATGAGATCCTCTGGTACACTAATAGGATGGATAATGTTGGAATTGAAGGCCATGAAATTTTATACCATAACACTAAACTCTAATGCCTATGTCAAACACTAAGTGAATTAATTTTTTAAAAGTGGCCTTACTGTTCTAATTAGATAGCAGATGTAGTAGAAATCTCAATTGTATTCTCCAACATATCTAGTGGTGATTCTAAAACCTCATCTCCTGTATATTTATTCTGTCCTCCTAACCAATTAGTCCAACAAGATTCCATTGAAGTTAAATCTTTTGTATCACAAATGAAAACACTTCATAAGATAAATAAATTTTTTATGATAAACCCTAATCAATCTTTACAATCCCATAAGGTTTCTTCTAAATAGTTTATTAGATCACTCAAAGTTATCCTAGGATTTTACCCATAACCCAAGGTATAACCCTCTTAGAACTAACCTTTTTATTCATCCTTTAATCTTAGTCACAATCATCATATATATACTAACACCACAACATTTTCCATTCAACTAATTAAGGAAAATAAAAATATATCACACAATATCACTACAGATATATTGCGCAAGGAAACTATCCCCAATCGATAGTGAAAAAACAAGATGTATAATTAATGAAAAATTATAAAACAAAAAAATAATATATATATATATATATGTTTATTTGGAATACCTGATGCATGTAATATGGTATGATAAAATCAGGATTGACCATCATAATAATATTTTAATTTTATGTTCTTCTTAGTTAAATAGTTTTACTGAAATCAAAGAATCTGCTATGATCCAAACTGGTAACATCCACAACGTTGTCAAGGATCTTGTGATTCTTCACCTTCTTAGAATTTAAAAAAGATACAGTCAATTGAAAGGATTTCTGGAATTTTTCTTGAATGTTCCCATCCTCAGTCAAATCATGAATATTTTGAATGGTGCATGAAAGGGATTTCTGATCCCTTGGGGTTCCAGAGTGGTGTGTATAGATCACAATGGTATGTTTCTGGGATGATATTATTGTTATTGTGGATATGAATCCTCTTTAGAAGTTGAGATGTATATCATAATTATAGCATTTGAGTTTATCATGCACCATGGATGGAACAACATGTGGATAGAAAGGGACTCCACCACCATCATTAAATCCCTCCAGAATGGCATTGTACTCATTTCTTGGCCTCTCACTACCCAATTTATAGACTGTCTCCAACACCTCTCAGAGTGAAATTGTATAATAACTGAGGATTATCACAAAGAAAACATGGTGGTGGATGTTCTTGATAACAATGAAGTTAACAATAGCGGCATGTAGTTGGGTAACCCTCTAATAAATCTTACTCCTCTACATGAAAATAATTGTAAATTCTTTCCACTATTATACTTTTGTGACATTTCATTTCATTAATAAATTTTTGTTCTTTTTTCTTTATACCAAGGAATCACCATTAATATATATATGTATATATTAGTATATATGTATATATGTGGCATGTGAACCTATGTTCTTATTCATGATGCACGAACACACCCAATGTCACATTAATCATATATTAACATCATGTGCATCACCCAAGGTGAGTTTAATCAACAATAAACAACAAAACATATATTCAATACTTTATTAAAACATAGAGATTCACTATATAGTGATGTCTAGGAATTGATATAGTTCCCCTAACCAAGTCACAATCATCCTATCACATGTTTATCATATCCCATCTGATGAAAAAGTGAAGATAAATTTAGTGAATCCTGATGCTTCGATTCGATTTTCTAACATAATGACCCGAACCACTAGGTTGATCCAGAATTCCATGTGACCTCATGTGCACCTCCCCATATCCAAGAGGATTCTGACTATCGGTGAGGGTCTAAATCTGAAAGTGGGGGACTATACCCTTCATATCATGTCATCAAGTAGGGAAATAATTAACAATAATAAAATAATGAATAACCAATTAGAGTGAACATGTCAAAAGCTGAAACAATAGCATACATGTCAAATAAATAAATGCATTTCCCTTAAGTACCAATCTTATAGAGGGAAAATAAAGAAGATAAAGTATATAAATAAACAGTAGTTCTTCTAGAGCCCATCCTAGTCTCCTACTTCTTCCACATGCATGTGATAAACTTTCCAACATAGAGACCTTTCCCTTCACTATATCCCTCATGAAATCTACAAGTGTATCAAAGTGGACATGATGTGAGTACATGAAACAATATGACACCACCAAAGAATAATCAACTTGATGTATTCAAGTATAATAGTGTATTTCATAATAATGATCAATGAAATTAAATCAAAGACACATAATATAAATGTGAGCCGTTGGGTACTATCTAAGATTCAACCAACCCCTAGTTGTACCTACTTCAGATCCATGTCGGTAAAAATAAGGAAAATCATCGAAACATATCAACATTAGAGCCAACCTCATGTGACTTGATAGTTGTATAGGTTCCAAGCCTCTATGTTAGGCCACACTAGGCTATTATTCCCCAGTGATATCTCCTGGTTAGGTCACATAGACCACCATGCATCACTGTTTCCATTCATGTCTGATCACTCATGTTTATTATTGCACATATTCATCACATACAGATCATATCATTCATGATCATCATGCCCTCATGTTAGTATACACTGGTCATCATGCACCATCATCCATCTTTGTCTCTTTATCTAGTCACATCCATCACCAGAAAATGTCATCCCTCTATGGCTACCAGGCCACGATGTGTCCAGATATATCATAGGTACCATGTGCAAGATTCAACTGAACAATATATAAAAAAATATCACTATGAAATAGTGTCATCATCTCAAGTCCACATATCAAGTCCCACATCATGTGAAAAGATTACATCGTCAAAAATATTACATGTGAATTAAACAACAACATAGAATATAGTTATCCCAATAATTCTCATAGAGAAAGGTCATAGGGTGATATGGGATATAAACACAGCCATAAGAAATTATAACTCATGAATGTATATCAAATATTCCAACATGATAATCATACCCTAGAAATAAGTATAATGAGAGCTTATGAAATTAGGCAACATACTACCCCAAATTCATGGATATCAACATTAGATTTGTTGAAGGGTTCTTCACCCGAACAATGTCCACATACTAACTATAAAATACAAATTCACATCAAGGATTTGTAAAACCAAAACCATATATTTTATTACAAAAATAAATAAAATATCACATGAAATAAAAAACTCTATATGTCGTTAATAATTTATAAATTAGCATTTTAATCCAAATAATTTTCTTACAATATAGTCCTCAAGAATAATTATAAAACCATGTCTGATAATTTATATCTCTAAATTAATTATGGAAAATATGTGGTATGACTTATACTTATTCTTTAATGAAACCATATAATTATCTTTAACAGTGACCTAATTATTCTATGAATATTTCCTTAATATTATCCATTGATAAAAGGTGTAATTTTCTTTTGATAATTATTTTCTATAAATTATGCATTAATAATTTAGTGTAATTACCTCTTGAAAATTAATTATAGTTTTTATTCTATAATATGTTCTATTATCCATGATATTTGATACATGGAAAAGAAGGATTAGTTTAAATATGGAAATCATAACTTTCTACCATTAGAAATAAACTCGGGATTAAATTTATGCTTGTTTATATGTATCAAATGACACTGAAAGTGTTTAATTATGACCAATATCAAAAAAAAATATTTAATTTAAAATTATTAATAAATAATAAAAACAAATGTAAATAATAATAAGAGAGAGGGAGTGAGAGGAAGAGGGTGATATGTTATATTTGGGGAGGAAATTCATCCACCCCTTATATTGGGGTGAAGGAGGAAGCACCTAATTATCTCTTTTTATTGTTATTTATTTATTTTTATTAATATGTAAAACTATAGAATTTAATATATTTGTTGATATTTATTGGAATATTTCACTTTCAGTTTCATTGAATTCATATCGACAAGAATAATTTTAATCCCAGATTTTTTTCGGAACATGGAAATGTATTTTTTTCATATATAAATTAATCCTCAATTTCAATCCTTTAAATATCATGGATAATAGTTAATATAATTGAATAATAATTATCCATAATTATTAAGAGTTAATTTCCCTAAATTACCAAAGGATAATTTTTAGAAACAAATTATCAAAAGAAAAAATAACCTTTTGTCAAAAGATAATCTATAAGAAATTATTAGAGGATAATTATTCAATTATTTAAGATAATTATATGTTTACATTAAATAATGGTTATGAGATATAAAAATTGTGTTACTGAATTAATTTAGAGATATAAATTATCATACATTGTTTAATAATTATTCGAGAATTGAATTTTATGAGAACATGCTTTGGCAAAAAACGATAATTTAAAATTTATCCTGGATAGGGATAGTATTTTTTTATGGGGATATTTGATTTATTTTTAAAATAAAGTATCTATTTTTTAGGAATCCTTGACATGTGTTCATAGTTTCTATTTAGCGTGGTAACATGGTTTGGGTGATGGCACATTAGACGGACCTACCATAAACATTGATGACTTTGAGGTAGAAATTTCATTACCTTCTGGGTATCTCATTAAACATGTTTCCATGGAATAATTATCATGTTTGAATATTTGATAACCATGATTTAATTTTTATTTTGTGTGGGTATGTGTGCATCTCGTTTCACCGTAGGAACCTTATCTATAATAATTTTTTAGATAGCTAGATTCCATGTTGATGTTTGATAAACATGTTGTATTGTGATGACATTATATTTTCTCATGATTATATCTTTGATATGTTTACCATGAAATGTGTGACATAATATTTTGTCTTGATATTATTCCACTATTTTAGGGACATTTCTTGTATATATTGGGTTGTTGTTTTTTGAGTTCGGTACCTATGATATAGATGGACCTATCAAGGATCGATAGCCCTAGAGGGGGAGTGTGTTTATATACTACATGTGACATGATGAAGAGAACAATATGGATGATGGGTCATGATGGACTAGTGTTTCCTGGACAGGGGGAATGATTTTCAAGGGTGATTAGACCCATATGTTATTGTCATATGGAATGATGATCATGAGTGCTCAGACATGTGTGGAAATAGTTGGGCATGATAGTCTATGTGACTTGACCTAGAGATTGTTTTGGGGATTGATGCCTAGTGTTAACTAACCTAGAGGAATGGGGCATATAAGGCTATGGAGTATCTTCATATTGGATCTGATATTGAGATATTTCCATGATTTTTATGATTTTTACCAATATGGAGCCACATCAAGTAAGACCAGGGGTTTGTGGGGGCATGGTTAGCACATGACCACTTGGTTTTGGGTTGAATATTTATGCTTGTGTTTCATTGATCATTATTATGGAATATAATATTATACTTGATCACATCAGGTTAAGGAAACATTGGTGGCGTCTTGTTGAGTCTTATACACACACCCTACTTAGTCATTTAAATGTGCCTATAGATTTTATGAGGGTTCTAGTGAAGTGAAAGGGCCATGTGTTGGACAGATGAGTTGAGGATCATAGAACAAGTAGAACACTGGGAAAGACTCCGAAGGACCAACTATTTATTTATCTAATTTATCTACTTTATTTCCTCTAGATAGTATTACCACTCCTAAGAGCTTCTTTTATTTAGTTGACATGTATTCCATTTATTCAATTTTTTGAATGTTGTATCTGATTTTTTTTCATTATTTTTTTATTTTATTTTATTTCCCTTCTCTATAAAATGATACGAAGGGTATAACATCACAAATATCATATTAAGACACTCACTGCCAGTTGGTAGTCTCGTGCAAATGGGGACGCATGTAGGAGGTAATGTAGTATTTCGACCCAAACTCAGTGGTTTGGGTCAGTATGTTACAATTAGTTTAATTTTGGATGTGAAATCTCATTATCATTAACCATTTTACTCTGAATGGTTTATGATTATGATTATTGAATGAGGTATTATTAACATTTTGTATGTTAATTTTTCAATATCAATGTTTATGTTGATTATATTTCTCCCCATTCATATGATAAATTCTTTGGACTTTGTAAGTGATGGGAGGGTCCCTCCATAACTCCATGGTAAATTGGTAGGTTAAATTAGACAAACTAGATATGGTTTTCCAAGGAATTAACCATTTATATAGATCTCTTGTAACAATCCCTGATGGCATTGAAAGTTTTGGCATAATACTTGACAGTATTATATGTCTTAGAAAAAGCCTTGATTATATGTTTTAGATGTCCACCATTATGAATTCCATGATTAATAATTAAGTAATTTATTTACCATGTGATTATTTAATTTGTTAGATTATCCATGGTTAAGTTTCTAGAGAATGTGATTATTTAAATGGAATTATTTGATCATCAATTATTCTTTACATATTACTCTCAAGTTATTGATTAAATGAAATGTGTTCCAGTTATTTACCTTTCCATATTTATTGTGCCTTATTTATTCATATCTTCCATTATATGTTAAACCATATTAAGAACCTTATCTCACCCATTTATTATGATTTATTTTCCCATGGATACTAGTAAATGTATTTTACTTGATATACAATGATATGCTAAGGGGAATAATGTAATTCTGAAACAAAATTATTTCTTTATTTTATGTTTTTAAATGAAATTTGAATTTAAATTATTTATCTAGTTTATGAATAATACAAAAAATTTGGTCCATAGAGATTAAATTCCCTATATCTTATTTCAATGTAATAAAGTAGACAGCAGCTCTAGGCTACTGGGATTGGAGTCTCTACAGTTGGTATTAGAGGAAGTTTAGTGGAAATATTGGGAACTATATTTAAGAAAATAAATATAAGGGATCATAAATCAATGATAGATGTTAGAGATAATTATATAATAGAATTTATTTTTTTAGGGAATAGATTATATGGTTTTTCCTAGAAAAAACATCACATCCTAGATATTACAAACAGACATGGGTATAAAACATATGTACCTTGGTGTAATAACTCCGAAAATTATATATCGGTATTGACCTAATCATCACCTAGTGAACAATAAGGGGCCTCACTAAGCACCTGGTTTAATACTCCTATAGAATATTCTTTAGATAATTCAATTTTTCTTTACAAAACAATATTATGTACTTTAAAATAATGATATCCTTAAAAAAACCATGTTTATGATTTTGAGATTATCTTAGCATAAAATTTACACTTTTTCTTAAATGTTTCACTAGTTTTCAAATTATAAATTATGTTTCATAATGGTTTTACTTAAAATAGTTTAATAAATAATTTATAAATGGATCATAGAATAATGAATGGGAACTACATCAATTCACATAATCCAAAGAGTGAGAATGACCATTTCTTCGGTTGGATTTAGAAAATCTTTAAAATGGAACTAGTCACCCAAAAATTATCATCAAATGAGAACGTTGTATCATGTAATAACAACATAGATAAATAATTCAACTTTTATTATGGATTCTAAGGAATAATGAAAAAAGGAGGATGATATAAAAAATCTGTATTATGGAATAAGGGAATGAAGTGTTTTCCCACAAGTGATAATTTTGGAAAGAAACACCCTGGTACTTTCTTGACAAGAATGATATTTTTCTACTAGTTTACATAGATAGATGATAGAATGATATTTCATGCATATTTTTAAAAAGTTTTAAATGTTTTTAAGAGTATTTACAAGGAATAATTTACAAATATTTAATTTTTTTTACTAAAAAGTGGGAATTCATAATTATAGAATCAAAATGAATCAAAATGATTAAATTAATAATGAGTGTTGAATTAAAAATTAATTTCTTCAATATTTTAAATATGATATAAGTGTTTAATTTATTATTTTATATGAATTTAATATATAAATACACTACCAACTAGAAAAACTCAACTACAAGGTACAAACCACCTACCCGGTTCATCAAGAGACATCCAACCATGACCTAAGGAGGAAGGTTGCACGATTGGACGTATGCACAGGGTATCAATCTAGTGCACACGTGGTTAGTTGGGGATCAATATCGTGGGAAGTATGGGTGGGAATAAGTCCATCATGGTCCATGTGTAGAGCGGCCCAGTAGTGTGTACAACTGTCTTGTGGAATCTCATCCTCAAAGTAGGCGGTTTTGAATAGTGTTCCACATCATTACTTATATATTATAATCCATCCTCTCAAAAATTTGAAATGGGATTTTTTAACACATGTTACTATTTATATTTTAACAAATATTTCATGGTTTCACCTTGACCATGCATCTCTCTCTATCAGACATAATGTACCATTATCCTTCACTATTACTGCCAATATCCACCTTCGATCTTAGACACTAGTCATTGTTGCCTCACCTTGGGTCCCCATGGCCGACCACCCTAAGCATCAACACCACTGTAGAATCACTTGGATGTCTATGATCACCCATTGACCCCCAAACGACCTACATTAAGGCTTTTTAGGAGGATCCTGTAGGAAATTTGAAGGTCAGAGGAAGATGAGGTCCCACTACCAAGTATCATTCCACCTTGACTATTTGCACACCTCAAGGCTACCATATCCCATAAAAATATCCTCACCACCTTCCCCACTTCATTGAACATGATGGAGATTCCAACACCAAATATTAGCCTCCAAAAAATTATTTAAGCCTTGCGATCTACGAGAGCTCCATACTAATCAACTCAAGTCTTCAGGTTTTAAATTTAAAAAGAATATATGATGATCCCTATTATTTTGGAAGACCCCACATTAAAGGATATATAGGTCCAAGAAACAACACTATTACATCATATAAAATGAATTCTCCAACACTATGACAACCCTGCTTTTTATTACAACTTAAACATGCTTTATTACATAAAACTTCACTTGATACAACAAAGAAGATCGAGAGGTTTAGTGTCTTTGGGGCTTAGGATAATTACATAAAAACTTTAAACTTGAAATACAACATCCTTATTGAAAACTTCCTTTACAAGACCACTACATTCCTTCGTACTTAGCATTGCATGGGATAACCTGAGGACATGCATAAGAAAAGGGTGAGCTATAAAGCCCAGTAAGGGAGTACATAATGAATAACATGAGGAGTACAATACATGTTAGGCAATAGGCATATCAATAGAGCATAAGAGAGACATGAACATAAAGGCATGATAAAGCATGATAATCATAACATGGAAATGTGGCAACAACACTTAACATTGAATTAGCATGAGCCAAGGCTCATTGCACATGGAGCATGAGTAAACCCTCATTGCACTTGAAGAACGAGTAAACCCTCATTGCACTTGAATTAGCATGAGTCAACACTCATTGCACATGACGTATCATGATACTATACTTTACCCAATGCATTGGAGCGCTATCAGGGCGCAGCCTTCTTAAACATTTCATTTCATGCATAAGTGTGCCACATGGATCATAAAACATGGATTCATAAAACATAATCATTTATTCCACGATAAAGGAATGTGGAATTCATACATGAAACTTTACAATCAATAAGTAATCGTGCATAAAGGTGGATACCCTTGATGGAGAAATGGGCATGGTATTCACTACACAAAGACATTGGCTTAGAAAATCGGTGCGATTTCGGCAGCGTAACGGCGTGACATAAGAACTCATAAAAAGGGTTGATGAGAGAGAAAGGGGTTCCTCATCATATTTACATGTAATGGACAGTAAGGAGGTCATATAGATACATGTCCCAACAATTGAAAAGGAATTTAGATTCATGATACAAAAGTATTGCTTGAATGAAAAAAGAAGAGAGAGAAGTTCCTTTCGGAATTTCGGCATAGTAACGGGTGTACATGGGAGGCATTTAATGAGAGAGAAAGGGTTCTCCCATCATTAAAACAATAAGAGGGCAGTATGGGGGAGGTGCGAAACCATACCCCAACATTCATAAATGAAATAAAAAGGGCAATAACAACTTAAAGAAAATTGACAAAAAATGAGAAAGGAAGAAAACCCCTTACTTGGAAGTGTGCTTCCAAAGGCTATAGAGAGGCTTGTGAGAGGCTTCTTGGGAGCTTGGGGCACCTTGGGAGGATTCTAGAGAGAGTAGGGCAGAGGTTGGACGAACTTCAAGGGCTTTGAGTGAGGAGGAAGTGGGAGCTTGGGTGGGTTTATATAGGAATGGTGAGAGAATTCTTTATTATTTAGGTTTGGGACCCCTTATATTAAAATAATCCAAACCACAAACCATCCCATGGTATTTTCCCATGGTTTCTGGAAAAGGAAAGAGGAAAACAATATTTTACAAGGCCAAAGTCCGAACTTATTAAAAAATTAGGGTTGCTTATGTGGAGGTGAGTCACACTCCCATGGAAATTAATTTGAAAAGGCAAAGTGTTGAATAAGTCTTGAGGGCTCCATTAATGCTTTGAAAAGTGATTCAAACAAACCCAAAACCTCATTATTTTAATGATAAAACACATATTGGCCGAACATAAGGATTATGGTATTTTATTACATCACCATTGGGTCATTATGATGTCATAAAACACATTATATATTTAAATGGTATTTAATTTTTACCCAAAAATTTGACTGTCTCAGAAAATTATGAAAAATTCACCGTTGGATAATTTCGACGTCCTGATTCCAAAAATAATATTTATTTTATCTAAATAATTTTCTAAATATGTGAATTTTCACTTTTAAAATAAAAACCGACATTTATAAAAAAAATCACGGGTTTTGACAGGAATGGCTTTCAAACCTTAATAAAAATTTTAATAAAATTATAAGATCATTTATATTTAATAAAAATTAATTTAATATTAATAATAATATTTTATTAAAATATTATTTAATTAAAAAATCCTTTAATTTAATAAAATATAATTCTTAATTAAATAATAACTAAAAACATCATTTGTACTTTAAAAACTAATTACAATGCATCAAAAATGACTAGAAATTATATTCATTATTATATACAAAAAATAATGTACATGAACATGGTGCTACTTATTTGTTACATAACCCCTTAAAATAGCTGCATAAGACCTAAGGGTAAGGTGTGCGATGGTGACAGACTCTTGGGGTTGCTCGGATAACATCGCTCGAGTGGTAATCTCTATCAACTTCCATTTTTCCCGTAGACGATCACGTTCGAGATTGACTTGATGAAGCTCAGCATGGGCTTGGTCAAGGGCAAAGCCCAAAGACGCCACCTCCTTTCCGAGCTCCGACAAATGGGCTTCGTAAGGGGCAATTCTACTGGATGAGGCCATCACTTCCTTTGTCTGAGTAGAAAATTGGTTCGTTAAAGCCTTACATTTAAACTACCCAGATGATCACTGTTCAACGGCTATAAAAGTAACGGTCACAAATCTTAACGTAAAACTTAAGGAAGTTGACATCTTATAAAAACATAAAGAAACATTTAACTGGATCAAGAGGGATTTTTCATTAATGAAAATCTGGGTCGTTACAACATTCCCCCCTTAAGAAATTTCGCCCTCGAAATTTTCCTTTTCCCACACTAAAACAAATGTGGGTAACTTAGCTTCATCATATCCTCCGACTCCCAAGTTGCTTCTTCAAACTTGTGGTTTCTCCACAACACCTTGACGAGGGGCATTGTCTTATTTCGTAGAACTTTTTCTCTACGATCTAAGATCTTCACTGGTTGCTCCTCATAAGAAAGATCGTCTTCTAATTGTACCACCTCAGAAGAGAGTACATGTGAAGGGTCTGGTATGTACTTCCTTAAGAGGGATACATGGAAGACATCATGCACCTTGGCCATAGTAGGTGGAAGTGCTAGTCGATAGGCCACAGCCCCAACACGATCAAGAATCTCGAAGGGGACGATGTACCATGGACTTAACTTCCCTTTCTTTCCAAACCTCATGACCTTCTTCCACGGAGATATGCGTAAAAACACCATGTCTCCGACTTTAAACTCAAGGTCTCGTCGACGATTATCTGCATAACTCTTCTGTCGACTTTGGGCTGCCTTGATATGCTGCTGAATGGTTTTCACCTTCTCCACCATTTCTTCGACCATTTCTGGTCCAAGCAGCTTACGTTCACCGACCTCATCCCAACATGCCGGTGTTCTACACCTTTTCCCATACAGGGCTTCATATGGTGCCATTTGGATGCTTGAGTGGAAACTATTATTATAAGAGAACTCAACCAGAGGAAGATGCTGATCCCATCCTCCTTTAAAGTCCATTGAGCACGCTCTCAACATATCCTCAAGTGTTTGGATAGTCCGCTCGGATTGGCCATCAGTTTGAGGATGATAGGCCGTACTGAAGTTCAGTTCAGTATTCAGAGCATGTTGAAGACTCTTCCAAAACTTAGAGGTAAATCTTGGATCTCGGTCCGACACAATAGATAGTGGTACTCCATGCAACCGTACCACTTCCCTGATATATATCTGTGCCAGTTGATCCAAAGAGAAATCCTCTCGAATAGCAATGAAGTGTGCAGTCTTTGTAAGACGATACACAATAACCCAGATTGCGTTGTTGCTTTTGGATGTCCTTGGAAGTCCAGTGACGAAGTCCATGGTGATGTTCTCCCATTTCAATTCTGGTATGGGCAATGGTTGCATCATCCCCTTAGACTTCTGCCTCTCTGCCTTCACTTGCTGACACACCAGGCACTTTGATGTATATTCGGCGATCTCCTTCTTCATATTACCCCACCAAAAGTTTTCTCGGAGATCTCGATACATCGTTGTGCTCCCTGGTGAATAGAGAAATTTGAACTATGTGCATCATCCAAAAGTTCCTTCTTCAGCTCCGAACTTGATGGGACACATAGTCTTTTCCCAAACCGCACAATTCCTTCTTCATTAACATTAAACTCTGAGGATTTTCCCTTTTTGATAGCTTCCACTTTTTCTTGGATTCTCGCATCATCCTTTTGAGCATCCTTTAACCTTTCCAAAAGAGATGGTTGAGCAATCATTTGTGAAAGGATTGATGATGTTCCCTTCTTTATGATTCCCACGTCCATCTTCATCAAGTCTAAGAAGATTGGATCCTTCTCAATTCTCATCATTGATAGAATTGCTGGATCCTTTCTACTTAGGGCATCCGCCACCTTGTTCGCCTTCCCAGGGTGGTAATGTATTGAACAGTCATAATCCTTTATGAGCTCTATCCATCTTCTCTGGCGCATATTAAGCTCTTTCTGTGTGAATATATATTTAAGACTCTTGTGGTCAGTATATATCTCACATTTCTCTCCATAGAGATAATGCCGCCAGATTTTCAAGGCAAAGATCACCGCCGCCAACTCCAGATCATGCGTTGGATAGTTTCGCTCATGGATTTTCAACTGTCTTGAGGCATAGGATATCACTTTATCATTCTGCATCAGCACACATCCTAAGCCCTTCTTCGAAGCATCACTGAATACCACAAAAAGTTCCCCACTTGTGGGTAAAGTGAGCACAGGTGCAGTGATAAGCCTCCTTTTCAACTCCTTGAAGCTTTCTTCACATTCATCACTCCAAGTAAACTTTACTCCCTTTCGGGTTAGCTTGGTAAGAGGGTTGGACAATCGTGAGAAGTTTCTCACAAATCGTCGATAATATCCAGCTAACCCCAAGAAGCTACGGATATCAGTTACCGATGATGGCCTCGGCCATCCCTCAATTGCATCTGTTTTGGAGGGGTCCACAGATATCCCATTGCTTGTGATGATATGGCCCAAGAATGAGACCTCCTTCAACCAGAACTCACACTTGCTGTACTTGGCATAGAGCTTCTCCTTGCGCAAAGTCTCCAGTACAGTTCTTAAATGCTCCTCATGGTCCTCCTTGGTTTTGGAGTATATTAGAATATCATCTATAAAGACTACCACAAATTTATCTAGGTAATCTCTAAAGACTCTATTCATCAAGTCCATGAATATTGCTGGAGCATTGGTGAGTCCAAAAGGCATTACTATGAATTCATAGTGCCCGTACCTTGTACGAAAAGCAGTCTTGGGGATATCTTCCTTCTTCACCCTTACTTGATAATATCCCGACCGCAAGTCGACCTAGGAGAAGTATTGTGCTCCACGCAGCTGATAAAACAAGTCATCGATTCTTGGGAGAGGATACTTGTTCTTTATCGTGATTTTGTTAAGTTCACGATAATCGATGCAAAGCCGCATTGACCCATCCTTCTTCTTGACGAAGAGGACTGGTGCACCCCATGGTGATGCACTTGGGCGTATAAACCCTTTATCCAGATTCTCCTGTAGTTGTTTCTTCAGTTCTTCAAGCTCAACCACAGCCATTCTATATGGAGTCTTGGATATTGGTAGCGCCCCAGGTATAAGTTCAATTGAGAACTCAAAATCTCTTCTTGGAGGAAGACCAGGAAGTTCCTCGGGAAATACTTCAGCGAATTCCCTCACAATAGGCATTTCTTCAAGGGTGGTTTCTTCCTTGGACTCAATCATCTGAGCCAGATATGCGTGCTCATAAGGTAGTAATATCCATGCTTGAGATGATGGAGCTAAAGGAGATTCATCTTCCTCCTGACACTTGTAAAGAATCGGGGGTCGATTCTCCATATGGAGTGTGATTTCCCTCTCCCGACAATTTATGTTGGCTCTATATAAGGAAAGCCAATCCATGCCAAGAATTGCATCAAATTCCACCAAAGGGAGTATGACAAGGTTCGCCGGGAAATTCAATCCACGGATTATAACAGGGGAGGACTTATACTCATGGGATGCAATGATTGCCCCATTTGCCATACTCACCGACATCTTTACTTCCATGATTTGTGGTGGTGCAGGGATTATTCTACTAAACTTTTGAGATATAAAAGAATGCGTAGAACCTGAATCAAAAAGTACGTTCGCTATTCTTGAATGAATAACTAGCGTACCTGTCACCACTTTGTTGTCGGGGTTCACTTCGGCAGAAGTGATGGAAAAAGCTCTTCCTTGCTGTCTTGGAGGTTGTTGATTTCCTCCGATAACCCTTGGATTAGGGCACTGATTTGCAAAATGACCCGGTTCTTTGCATTTGAAGCATTGAACAACGCGTTGAGGTTCGAACGGAGCGTTCCTCCCCTCCGTCGCAGCCGCGGGTCCTTCTTGCTGACAGTTAACAGCTAGGTGCCCTTCTCTTCCACACTTGAAGCATTTTCTTGTCCCCCTAAGGCAATTTCCAGGGTGCTTCTTTCCACACTTTTGGCAAGTGGGGTGCTGGAATTTCTTAGCGCCGTTGGATTTATCCATCGGACCACCAGCATTGAAGTCCACCTTCCGCTTCTTGTCCCCATGATACCCCTGTGATTCTCCGATCTCCATTTCAACCTTGAGGGCACATCGGACAATTTCCTCATAGCTGTCGAAGTCACGGATCGCTAATGCTTTCCGCAAGCTAGGCTTCAGCCCACCAAAGAAGCGGTAAACCTTGCATTCGGGGGTAACGACAAAGCCGGAAGCGTATCGTGCAAGCCTTGTGAAGTTTGCCTCGTACGCTCCCATAGATTCCTCATCTTTCTGCTTGAGGGAAAGGAAGTCCCTTTCCATCTTAAGACGGAGGGTGCGTGGAAAATATTTATCGAAAAACATCTTCCGGAATACCTTCCATTCCAAAGCCTTGATCTCCTCCTCAAGCTTCGTATTTTTGATCAACGTCCACCATTGATCAGCTTCACCCTCCATACGATAAGCCGCCAGGAGAACCTTCTCTTTTTCAGAGCATTGGAGGATGGAGAATATCTTTTCAATGGAGTTGATCCATTGTTCAGCAATCGTGGGATCGGATGATCCACTAAAAGTAGGAGGCCTTTGTCTCATGAAGCTTTCAATAGTGACTTGTTCTTTCTTAGGGGGGGGTTGAACGTTCCTCTTGACCAGTGCTTCTATTCAAAACTTGAGTTAGCTGAGAGAGAAGCGTGACAAAGTTCGCGATTCCCGCTCCCATTGGATTGGGCATCTCATTGGTACAATCATCACACTGATCTTCACAACGGTTGTTAGCCCGAGTTCTCCTATTACCGGCCATTGGCTGGAATAAAAGGGAAGTTAGGGGTAACACATAAAGGGTAATCCAAAGACAAAAGTTGATGACTTATAAATAAACTTTAATCTCTTCAACTCATGAGTCTATAGGATTCAATCCAGGCTTTTCATGATCTTCCTTCTAACATATATTCTTAGGAGCATTTTTCCCTTAATAAGGGTTCATACTAAGATTGTAAATTTATCAAAACATATCCCCCGGGAGTGTCATAACCAAGAGTGCAGCAAGGCCCGTTGTCGTGCACCAGTTCCCGTTCGAGTCTAGCTCAAAGCGGTGTTTTCGGGTTTTACCCCTACGATACATCTGTGCCAGAGCCCCCTCTACCTGCTCGTATCCAGACAGGGATGTATTTGTTTGATAAACCACTTACTTAGTATTTACCAAAATTTAGGGATGTTTTTATTATGCTTAGTCTTGTATCTAAGGCTTTACTAGGGTTTCCTAATCCCAAAAATAACTAAACCTATCCTCTGATACCAACTATGACAACCCTGCTTTTTATTACAACTTAAACATGCTTTATTACATAAAACTTCACTTGATACAAAAAAGAAGATCGAGAGGTTTAGTGTCTTTGGGGCTTAGGATCATTACATAAAAACTTTAAACTTGAAATACAACATCCTTATTGAAAACTTCCTTTACAAGACCACTACATTCCTTCGTACTTAGCATTGCATGGGATAACCTGAGGACATGCATAAGAAAAGGGTGAGCTATAAAGCCCAGTAAGGGAGTACATAATGAATAACATGAGGAGTACAATACATGTTAGGCAATAGGCATATCAATAGAGCATAAGAGAGACATGAACATAAAGGCATGATAAAGCATGATAATCATAACATGGAAATGTGGCAACAACACTTAACATTGAATTAGCATGAGCCAAGGCTCATTGCACATGGAGCATGAGTAAACCCTCATTGCACTTGAAGCACGAGTAAAACCTCGTTGCACTTGAATTAGCATGAGTCAACACTCATTGCACATGACGTATCATGATACTATACTTTACCCAATGCATTGGAGCGCTATCAGGGCGCACCCTTCTTAAACATTTCATTTCATGCATAAGTGTGCCACATGGATCATAAAACATGGATTCATAAAACATAATCATTTATTCCACGATAAAGGAATGTGGAATTCATACATGAAACATTACAATCAATAAGTAATCGTGGATAAAGGTGAATACCCTTGATGGAGAAATGGGCATGGTATTCACTACACAACGACATTGGCTTAGAAAATCGGTGCGATTTCGGCAGCGTAACGGCGTGACATAAGAACTCATAAAAAGGGTTGATGAGAGAGAAAGGGGTTCCTCATCATATTTACATGTAATGGACAGTAAGGAGGTCATATAGATACATGTCCCAACAATTGAAAAGAAATTTAGATTCATGATACAAAAGTATTGCTTGAATGAAAAAAGAAGAGAGAGAAGTTCCTTTCGGAATTTCGGCATAGTAACGGGTGTACATGGGAGGCATTTAATGAGAGAGAAAGGGTTCTCCCATCATTCAAACAATAAGAGGGCAGTATGGGGGAGGTGCGAAACCATTCCCCAACATTCATAAATGAAATAAAAAGGGCAATAACAACTTAAAGAAAATTGACAAAAAATGAGAAAGGAAGAAAACCCCTTACTTGGAAGTGTGCTTCCAAAGGCTATAGAGAGGCTTGTGAGAGGCTTCTTGGGAGCTTGGGGCACCTTGGGAGGATTCTAGAGAGAGTAGGGCAGAGGTTGTACGAACTTCAAGGGCTTTGAGTGAGGAGGAAGTGGGAGCTTGGGTGGGTTTATATAGGAAAGGTGAGAGAATTCTTTATTATTTAGGTTTGGGACCCCTTATATTAAAATAATCCAAACCACAAACCATCCCATGGTATTTGCCCATGGTTTCTGGAAAAGGAAAGAGGAAAACAATATTTTACAAGTCCAAAGTCCGAACTTATTAAAAAATTAGGGTTGCTTATGTGGAGGTGAGTCACACTCCCATGGAAATTAATTTAAAAAGGCAAAGTGTTGAATAAGTCTTGAGGGCTCCATTAATGCTTTGAAAAGTGATTCAAACAAACCGAAAACCTCATTATTTTAATGATAAAACACATATTGGCCGAACATAAGGATTATGGTATTTTATTACATCACCATTGGGTCATTATGATGTCATAAAACACATTATATATTTATATGGTATTTAATTTTTACCCAAAAATTTGACTGTCTCAGAAAATTATGAAAAATTCACCGTTGGATAATTTCGACGTCCTGATTCCAAAAATAATATTTATTTTATCTAAATATTTTTCTAAATATGTGAATTTTCACTTTTAAAATAAAAACCGACATTTATAAAAAAAATCACGGGTTTTGACAGGAATGGCTTTCAAACCTCAATAAAAATTTTAATAAAATTATAAGATCATTTATATTTAATAAAAATTAATTTAATATTAATAATAATATTTTATTAAAATATTATTTAATTAAAAAAATCCTTTAATTTAATAAAATATAATTCTTAATTAAATAATAACTAAAAACATCATTTCTACTTTAAAAACTAATTACAATGCATCAAAAATGACTAGAAATTATATTCATTATTATATACAAAAAATAATGTACATGAACATGGTGCTACTTATTTGTTACATAACCCCTTAAAATAGCCGCATAAGACCTAAGGGTAAGGTGTGCGATGGTGACAGACTCTTGGGGTTGCTCGGATAACATCGCTCGAGTGGTAATCTCTATCAACTTCCATTTTTCCCGTAGACGATCACGTTCGAGCTTGACTTGATGAAGCTCAGCTTGGGCTTGGTCAAGGGCAAAGCCCAAAGACGCCACCTCCTTTCCGAGCTCCGACAAATGGGCTTCGTAAGGGGCAATTCTACTGGATGAGGCCATCGCTTCCTTTGTCTGAGTAGAAAATTGGTTCGTTAAAGCCTTACATTTAAACTACCCAGATGATCACTGTTCAACGG
Organism: Viscum album; assembly: GCA_963277665.1. Classification (NCBI taxonomy): domain Eukaryota; kingdom Viridiplantae; phylum Streptophyta; class Magnoliopsida; order Santalales; family Viscaceae; genus Viscum; species Viscum album. The sequence continues at coordinate 1,123,733,054 of OY728136.1, read as the reverse complement.
CTATAAAAGTAACGGTCACAAATCTTAACGTAAAACTTAAGGAAGTTGACATCTTATAAAAACATAAAGAAACATTTAACTAGATCAAGAGGGATTTTTCATTAATGAAAATTTGGGTCGTTACAAACACACTACTTGGATGTTGAATCCACACCCATGCTAAGAATGGAATTCATCGAGGCCACTTCATGATACCCCTCTATTTTTTACATTTATTATTTTAATTTTTTTAGTTTTATATAAATATTTAATTTATTTTTCTTTTATTAAATTCTATTTCAATCATTATAGTTTTTTTATGTGTTCCCCCATTCCTCACCTCTTCTTATTCATTCATATTTTTCTTCTTTTTAATTTTATTTATTTTATTCTTCTTATATTATAATTATAACTATATATTAAATATATTTAAATATATTTTACTTTATTTTATTATTTATTTTTCTCTCTATCTGTTAATCTTCTTCAATTTTAATTTTCTTGTGATTTCATATCTGTCTTTCCTTCTCTCATACATTTTCAATTTATTTTATTTTTCTTTAATTATTATTTTATTATTTTATTCTTATTCTCTAACTTCTCATTCCACCTAAGTGATCTCCTGATCATGTTAATGGGAGTCTCACCTGAGGTATGGCCCAGGGGTAGTCAAGGTGTTCATGAGATTTTCTTAAATTTCATTTTGAGTTTGTGATAGATGTGAGTAGCATGCATGGGTGTGGTGAATGTCCGCCATGATAAGAAAATCAATATATTTATATATATGTGTTTACTTATTCCCCTCACATTATCGGTTATCTCTAAAAACGATGGAGTTGAGTTAATCAATGGATGAAATGTTGTCGATGTAGCTAGATCCTAGAAGATGGAACACCCCTGACTAAGGTGGGTCATCATCCCTAATAATAGGATGAGGTGGAATTTATATTTCTTTTAAAATTCAATATTTCATAATTTATAAATAAAAGGATGGAAAATCATCATGATATTTCATTTTTTTATTATTAAAATAAATTTAAATAGATAAATGAGAATAATGATAAAACCCAAAACCAAACTCAAGACTAATTTATTTATTCTTAATTTCATTTTGTTTAGAATTTAATGTTATTTTAAGTTTATAATTTTTATATTGAATGTATTTATATAATTTAAAATGTAATTAATTACCCAATCATTTTTCATTGATTTAAAGAAATAATAAAAAAATCGAAAAAAATAGTTCAGTGAATTATATTGTCTTAGGTAATGAACTAAGGAGCTCTCAAAGTTAGATGTCACTAGTCAGCCAATATGATATATATGGAACCTAATAGACCTTTTTCATTCCCTACGACAAGTGTTCATCAAAACTAGCCACATTTATAGGGATCACATCAGTGTTTTGTTATTATTTTTTCACATTATAGATAATTTTTATTACGTTTACAAAAAAATCATAAAAAATCATTTCCCATGTTGTTTTCAAATGATATTTTTTTCAATACATGGAATAATTATTAATAGGTGCAACAAAAATAAATTAATTACCATGAGGATAAATTCTAAAGAAGATTTCATGATCTCATGATAAGGTAAGGTAAATGAAAAGAGGCATTGAGATAGAAATCTCACCACAATATTTATTGATGGTGGTTAACGAACTCTGAAATGACTTGAAAATATTAAAGGATAAGATGGATGTTCCATTGGTTTTCCCCAATTTCACTAAATACATCAAATAAGTTGAGTCCAAACATGAGTAATTTCAACAATCCAACTAACTGAAAGATGATATCCAAACTAAATATAATTATCTATGGTGGATTCAGGATGAGTTATAGTTTCCTTCTATGATAAGTGTGGACGATCAACAAGATCTGGATGACATCTTGAATGAGTATGAGGTAAAAATTGATATCTTGAATCCCTAAAAAATAAATTTTCAAGTACCATTGCATGTCCCTCTAGTCATGGAAGATGAGGAAAGCATTCATTTTGTGGAATTTGAAAAGATTATAGAGGAGCCAAACTACCTAGTTGCACTCCCCACCATCAAACTCCAAGATTCACTCTACACTAAAAGGGAGATTTAAACTAAACTAATTTATGGAGTTGATATAATCTTGAACTCTATTTCATTTTATTTTATTAAATATTAGTTGATTATTAATTCACACTACTTTAAATTTTCATATTCAAACAATCTATATTATGCCTTATAAGAAATTGAATAATATTGGCATGCACCTATTGAGGAACACATAGAGCTCCATAATTTTGATGAATATATATTTAAGTAATCTCATGACTAAATCCAAGAATATGAGCTTGAAAAAATCAAAAAGGTGTATTCTTATATAGAAAATGAGAAATTTCTTATTAAAAATTAAAATTAATTTTTTTTCAAGTAAAAATATCTTTTCACTTTCCCTTTGAACAATAAATTCATGTAGCTTATTTTGATCTAGAACAAGACAATAAGGAAGAGGTTTCACAAGTAAAAACTATGAAAATGAATGATTCATACTTCTTCATACCCTCCCTATTCCATATTTACTTAATTATGAATGGGTGATCTGGTATACTCTTTACACATGTCATTCATAAATAAGAAGGAAGAAGCATAATATTGTAAAATCCATATGTAGTGTTTAAAACTTATTGAGTTTCATCCACCATTGGACTTTGGATAACTATTGGTACTTAAATCTAGAGGCAGTAAAAATTAAGATCCCAGTTGGGGGATCATACCAATAATTATATTTATTTTATTTCTATGAATTTGAATTTAAATTTCCGCAATCCAATATGCATTCCACTCTCTCTTATCTTTTTGAGATTAAATGAAATTATCCTTGTGCTTAATTGTTTAATTATGTTTTATAGGTTTTTGATGGAAGAAGTTAGTCTCAAAAGGTCATGGAGTAATGAGTACTCAGATTTAGGTGAAAGGGATTTCAATTTTATTTTTTATCCATTTTAAATACCTATAGTTTTATCTAACAACCTGTTTGGAGCATTAAACTGAAAATTGCATGCCCAGGCTTCGATTTTGGCCTTAATTTACATATATAAGAAAAATGAGTTTTTTATTAATTTTGTGATTATATAATTTATATTTAAATTATAATTATTTTAAATGATTAAAATTGAGATTTTGATGATTAAAAAGAATCATGGATATTAAAATGAGGACTCATGATTTATGGTAATTAGTTAATTCATGGAGTAAAATTTCCCAAACATTTTTGTCAAGATTTAAATTTATGAAAGTCATTTGAATTTATTTGTTATTATAAATAATTACTTGAGTGATTATCCAAAATAAAATTTCCATTCCTGAGTGGATTTCTAGACCAAATAGTTTTTATGTTATCTTGATCATATTTCTTCAGTGTCTTTGGGACATGCCACCTCTTAGAACATGAATTTCAACTTGTGAAATCTATGACTGTAAAAAAAATTAAAATGATTTATGAATCATTTGAAAATAAATTATCCTCAAAATACAACCTTTACATAAAATGTTGATTAATCCTTAGAAACCATGAATGACCTTCTTAGGAATGATCCATGTTTCTAGCCATTTTTATCCATTTATAACTCTATCTTAGTAATTTCATGATTTTTTTAAGATAAAATGTATGGGTGAAGAGAGTAATTGTGGATGGTATGAAATAAATTATAAAGGAAAATGTGGGGTATATATTTTTGGGTGTTAAGAAATATTTTTATATATTCAATATACTCTTCATTGTCTTACGGATCTTTATAAAAAAAATCAAAACTGACAGAAAGAACCAAAAAACTAAAAAAGGGGTTTTGATTTCTAAAAAAACAAATAATAACCATTACTAGTACTATAATGTTTTTTCATATGTTGTTTGGTGCTGAATATGATGTTTATTCTAAACATTAGTTTTTAAAAAGAAATAAAAAATTCTTTGTAAATGAATAATAAACGTATAAAATTAAAGGAAATTTCAAGAGGGTGAACAAATCATTAATTATACTTTTTTTATCAAAATATATAGTGTGTGTTTTTTGGAAAGAGGGTATTCTTATAATTTGAACGCGATAATTTTAGAACACTTATAATTTTAATATCATACTTTTTCTTTAATAGATAAACCTCCCCTTTGAGCGTCAATTTTTAATCATCAATTACTACCAAACCTCAAACCCCAAAGTCCTATGAACCTTAACTGAAAGCCCCAATGATTTTATGTACTATTTATATTTAAAAAGTAGAGAAAGTTGTTCATTTTCAAGCCTATGGATTATTAGCATGTTCTCATGATTTGATCATAACTCCACTTGAATTGTATCGTGAGATATGAGTGAAAAGATAAAAAATTTATGTAAATTCGGATTTGTAATGTTTAATAATAGTGAATTAAGGAACTTGAATGAATGAACAGATAAATAGAATCAATTTCAAATAAGAGAAATTAAAATTATTTAATTTATTTTTCTTTGAAAATTTTGAAATTAAATTTATATCTTATATCAAATTTAAAATTTTGATTTAACCTTGAATTTTTTTTTATTTTATTACTTTGAAATTTGAATATTAATAAAAAAATTTCCCTCCTTAATTTTATGTTTAGATTTTATGCATAAGGAAATTATTTGTTTATGTGTTGGGATATTTATCATTCTAATATTTCTGGTATAATTTTAAAGAAATTTCAATGGTTTTAAAAAAATTTACAATTAATAATTCCCATATATTAAATGTTTTACTGAAAAGTGGGAATTCATAATTCTGTAATTAAAATGAATTAAAAAGATTAATTAAATAATTATTTTTAAATATAGAGTTAATTTCCATATTATTTTGAAATATGTTTTATGTTTTTATTTTATTCTTTTTAAGGACTTTACCAATGAAACACACTTCCATATAACAACCCTCCACTCTAATGGAGAAGCCATCTAGCTGGCTTGCTAGCCATCCATGACCCAAGGAGGAAGGATACCCAACTGATAGAGTTCATAGGGAATCAATATCATGCATGAGTGTCCCATGACGGATCAATCCCATGGGTAGTGATGGTGGGGAGAAGGATCACATGGGACACATGTTGTATGACCCAGTGGTGTTTGTGAGTGTCTTACGAGATCATATCCTCACATTAGGTAATTTTTTATCATGCTCTCATAAATTTACTTATATATTGGATCCCATACTCTCTAGGATTCTATGTGGGACATAGTGAAAATTTGTTACTATTCATGTTTTAATATATACATCGCTAATTATCTATAACTGCAGCTTTATCACCCTCGGACACAATGCACCATCATCCACCACCGAGGAAGCCACTCTCTACCTTCGATCGCAATAACCAGACACTTATTCTTCACCTTGGGACCTTCATGGAAAACCACCCTGAGTTCACCCTTAAATTCTATCCCCACTAGAAAACCAATGATCCGTATATGATCATCAATGGACCCCCAAATGGCCCTCATGAATAATTTTTTGAAGGCTGTTCTGGCCACTTTGTAGGACAAAGGGAGAGGAGGTTGCCACTTTTAATCATCATTCCACCTGGACTATTAATAAACCTCAAGGTCACCACATCTAATGAGTATATCAATGTCACATGGCCTGATTTCATGCATATGATGAAGGTTACACCAATGAATCTTGTTTTGTGCCTCGTTTTTGAAGCCGCATAATCCTTGGGAACTCTATAATAATTTCCCTGATCCTATGGGGCTTAAATTTAAAAAGAAGATATAATGATCCTTCTAATTTGGGAAGACCTCCCTTTAAAGGAGATCCAGGTCGATGCACCCACACGTTTCATGCCAATAAAAAGAACATCATATCCCACTACTAGGAAGGATAATCCACACACAAACTAAGGAGGTAATCCATCGAGGCCACTATATACTTCCCCTCCATTATAATTCCTTTATTAATTTATTTTATATGTTTTATTTTTAAATAAAAATATGTAATTTATTATTATTTTAATAAATGTTAATTGACACATGTTTTTTTTATTTTAAGTGTTCCACAATTCCACACGTCCTCCTCTTTATTATTATTATTATTCTGTTTTTATTTGAATTTCTTAAACTATTATTATTTTAACATTCTCTATATATATTATATTTATTTATATTTATTTTATTTTATTTTCTTCTTTATACCTATATCTATTTTTCTTTTTCTTTTTTATTTTTTTATTTCAAATGTTTGTTTTCTTTTTCTATCATTACTTTTATCTTTATTTTATTTTTTTATAGTTATTTTTTTAATATTATAATTGTTAGGTCCACAAGGATGAATACCCTGAGAGGGGGCGTGAATCAGGGTATGAATAATTTAAAAATAATGCCTGTTATGATCTTGTTTTGCTGTTAAGCAAAACAATCTTCTCCCTCTTTCCTGCTGCACAAAGTAAATAGAATGTAAATAAAGCACATGAGACAACAATATTACTTGGTTCAACACAAAGGGCTATGTCCAAGGAGAATATGCAAACAAGTTGTCCATCATACCAAATTCCACTATTCTTCACTAGATGTGGATACATAGTTAGGGCTAGATCACTTCTATGCCCAGGCTCACTACCTTTACAAAATTTAGGGACAGATAACTGCTTTCCCAAGGGTCACTCCCTCTTTCTCTCTATGTGGATCACTGCCGGTGGAGAGGATCGCCTTCTTCCTCTTCTAAGCTCACTACTCCGGAAATGATTCACTTACAGTTTATAGACTTGTAGGTCTCTTCATTTGCATGAAGGAATGAATCTTCCTCTGTGGGTAGATGCTCTATTGAAGCCTAGATTTCACCCGTTGACGAATTTATCTTTGCACCGAAGGTATCAGGGAAACTTCAAGCTTCCATACTGCCCGAAAATCACTGCCGGAACCAATCCCTACTTGGCGTGCAAGTCTAAATCGGTGCGCAATTATCGTCATGGAAGTCACAGCAGGCGTGCAAGTCCACCTCAGACAGTTGCCCGACATAGGCTTCCCCAACTCCAAACTGTTGTGACTATCTTCCTTTTTCACCCAAACCAATATTGGCGCGCAACTGCCAACTAGCACGCAACTTCTCACACTAGCGTATAACTTCACTTGCGCGACCACAAACCACTTGCGCGACCACCACACCTATGTGACGGGAGCTCTAAATCTTCAAAGTGTTGAACTTCGGTTAAAAATGAAGAGGGATGGTACAGTATTTATAGGAAAATTGACCACCTCGCGCGACGACGTGCAAGTCACCTCCGCGACCCAGTCTCGGCGCGCAAGTCTTCTGTCATACTAGACACTTGCATGACCAACTCCCAAACTTGCGCGAACCTATTTCCTTTGCCATATTTCGATATTCTGATCTTTAAAAAAAATTTGCGCGCAAGTTTCCTATACTCCAAGTCCTCAGCGTGCAAGTCCCTTTGCCAAAAAACCCTTTTCTTCATTTGTCGATTTTCAGGCCCAAAAATTTGGAAAACACTGGAAAACAGCACCACCTTGTATCTGTTCTTTTGTACCGCCTCCATATCATCCATTCCATTATCGATGTTCTTGAATCAAACATGGATCGTTGACCATAGCTCTTGAACTCGACATTCCAACATGAAAGCCCCTTTATCAATAAATTTGTATGTCATGGTTTGCATTGTCAACAATCACAACACAGATGTTCACTTTGTCAACAAGCACAATCAACTAAAAAATACTTCAATGATTCCTTGAAAGATTTTTGACCAACAATTCTCTTATTTCTCATTCCATCTAAGAGATATCTTACTCCTAGTAATGTTATTCTGAACTGAGGATTCTCTTAGGGGAGTTCAAGGTGATATTGAAATTTTCTTAAATTTTGATTTGAGTTTTTTATAGATGTGAGTATCGTGAATGAGTGTTGAAAATATCCCCCATGACATGAAACACAATCTATTTATATTATATTTTTATTCTATTTTTCATCTCTTCATTGTATATATCTTAAAACGATGGAGTTCAGTTAATCAATGAATGCAAAAACATCGATAGAGTTGGGTCTCGGAAGATGGCACACCACCAACCAAGGTGTTTCATAAACCTGGATTACAATAAGATGAGGTGAAATTTAAATTGATTTTGGTGTTAAATATTATAATAATTATAAATAAAAGTATAGTAATTCATCAAGATATTTCATGATTGAATTATCCAACAAAATATAAATAGATAAAAGAGAATAAGTGTATGAACTCAAACCAAACTCAAGACTAAGTTCTTTCTTCCTAATTTCATTTTCTTTAGTATTTAATATTTTTTTATGTCTACATGTTTTATATTTCATTTATTTTAATTATTTGAAAATAATAAAAACCCCAATAAATATTCATTTTATAATAATATTATAAACACTTAAAAACAAATTGTTTAGTTAAATTAGATTAATTGAGTGAATGAACTAAGAATCTACTCAAGTGAGATGACCCTAGTCAGCCACTATTAATTGTTAGAAAATTATCTTCTTTTTCCATTCCCAATGATATGAATGCATCAATAGACCCAAATTATCATGATTTCAAGGGAAATGAAAATGTTTCCAATGCTCAATGATTCATCTAGAAGAATATGAAGCAATATGAAAATGAATTCCCCAAGCGTTAAAGGAAGATGACTCAAAAGATTCTAATGGATCATGGTCAAGTTTATTATACTACCAATGAATAAAGGGATTGATTAATGTGAATGGCTTTGGATCCATGAATTATTTCATTTTATATTTTTATCCATGATATATTGTTTATAAAAATTATGAAATGTATAAGTATTTTACTGCACTATTTTTCATTAAGGATTTGAAAGTGTATATTTGATTATAACGATGATAAAAAAAAAGATTCAATGTAAAGTTGAACTTATTAGAAAACAAATGATTGAGTGAAATATAACTGTTAATATTATTTTTATGTTGAGATAATGATGTTTGGATGAAAATATTATTAATATGAATAAAATAAATTGAAAAATATTGACTACATTGGAATGGATTAATGATTTATTGATAAAGTGTTTTAGGATATCATTGATAGAGCTTATAAATTTTTTAAATTTTTGGAATATATATCCAATAATATGTGTTAATTTTAAGGAATATGGAATCATGACTATTTTCAATAAATTGTTGTTGTAATTCAAGTTAATACCATGTTTCAAGATTATTCATGATAATGTTATTCACATCTTTAATATTAGATAGTTAAGAGTTAGTTCATGTTTTTTGGGGGATTAATGATAAGTTCATTTTGGAAATTTAGTGGCCATATTTCTAATGTTTTGGATCATAATCCTTTTGATGGGTCATATGTTTAACCATTTATGAAATGTTTTATGTTAAATATTGGATGATTTTTTAGAGATTAATGTATTACATAAACATATGAAGATTTATTGATATTAGTTACCTTGGGCTTACTATTTTTTATAATGATAACTAGAAATTAATGGAATTATTTAACATTCTATTATGTATTTTGTTATCTGTTAGTGCTTTAGGTATAAAAAATTCATCTTCATTTCATAGTGTAAGTTATGGAGTGGAAATTAATCAAGGAACAATGAATTTATGAGATTGTTCTTCTAAAATAGAATGAAATTAATTAAGTATATCTTCTTATTGAAATTTGACAAATATTGGAAAAGGACCTTGAAAAAATATGTTATCTTATTACAATAATTTCTGATTATATTAATGAACTTTTTGACTCCTATTTTGTATATGGTTTTGTTGTCATTAACCTTCTACGTATTACCCACTTTCTTGTGATAAATGATCTCTATCACTATCTATTAATCCTTGGTCATCATTGTTCTCTTCTATATCTATATTTTCATTTCCCAATTATGTTCTCCTACTTGGAAACCTAGTTATGTTATTATTTTATATGTCCTTTATAGTACCCATTATATCTTATCAAGAGGATGTTAAATTAAACCACTTTATAATATGGGGTTTTAATTAAGGTATTTTTTAATTACAAAACCTTGATTATCGATATCCGGACTAAATTATGATGGTGAAATTTATTTAAGGGAGAGAATGTAACACCCACTGATTTATAAAATACTATCATCATATTTGAAGGTGTGTATGACCCAAAACCCCAAGAGTATAAAGAAATATAACATAATAAGACATAATATATATATATATATATTTAAATAATTCAAGCTTTTTGATAACATTCAATTCATCTAACATTGGTTTTGAATGAAATTACATACTCTATTAAAGTATTGAAATGTGACAATTATAAAAATGTTATTAAAATAGAGGATATAAATAGTAGAAATTAAATTATGAAAATTATATCATTTACACGTGTATAAAATAAATTAAATATATATCTATTTATATGAAACAAAATAATATTAATTTTAAATTAAATGAACTGTTTTTTGAAAAATAATATTTGTCAAATAAAACGGTTTCATTGCTTCTTATTCACTTATGATAAAATTATTTTATCACTGTTAGAAAATTTATTTGAAAAAATAAAATTAATTTTGTAGATATTAATATATAAATTATATCATGGTTATGTTTTTGTATTTTTCTGAGAAGATTCATTTTTTTAGGAATAGGGAAACATATTACTTTTTAGTTGAATGTTATCTTGTCATTATAATTATTTATAAAGTTAAATTATATTTTAATTTTTTTAAATTAAAAATAGTTCATTTATTCATATTTTAATATATTTTAGGTCATTTTAATCATTTTACTATTGATTTTTTATATAAAAAACATTTTAAACATTTGAACATTTTCCCTTGGAAAACTTGCTTTATAATCTTGTCTACAGGGTGAATTTTCATTTATATTTTTACACTTATTTGAATTGAATTTGAAAAGTGGATTAAATATTTGGAATAAAAATAAATTATAATTTATAATATTTTAATGTTAATTTTGACCAAAATTTATAATGAACACTATAATAATTAATTATCATGGTTAATGAAAAAACAGATTTACATTAGGTTAAACTAAGAATATAAGGGTAAAAATTACCTAAATGCTTTTTCAAAACCCATTAGGGTGACCTATTTCATTATTATTTCTTCGATGTTTAATAATAGACCATTTTGGATCCTTTTTTCTTGTGAAAAATGTGGTTATCACTTATTCTTTTAAAAAATTATTAGTTTTCCACACACCTCACTTATAAAAGGTCACCCAATATATTCCATTACTAACACCTTAAAACCAATTTGGTTTCACCAATACATTCCAAAAAACTTCCGAAATTCCTTTATATAATATTATATTCCTTATTTTGGTCATAAATCCATCGTAATAAGGTGTTTGGTGTAAACCAAAAAAAGTTCCCCGAATAAAACGTAACTTTCTTTGATAAGAATTTCTATTTTCTATCTTCTTCCACCAAGTTAATTTATTCATAGATAAATATTATATAATAAACTCAGTATATTAAATATATGTATATTTTTTAGGTTATTTTAATTACCTAATATCATCTCTACTTCCATCAAATGGGTTGAAAAATCATCATTCATGTGTATGGAGGACTACCACCTCATTAATCGATGTCATTCATTTTTCCATTACCACCTATCACTGTTGGTTTTCATGATGGATATAAACTATATATATGATATTTATAAATTAATTATACATATGGATTCATTATATCATATATATAACATTTTAAATTTCATTCTGTAGGTATATCATAATGTTTCTTCAATGAACGACGTACGACTGCCTCGCGAAGCGATGTGATTCATCTTTCACTAGATCTTAACATGGAATGAAATATGGTTAATGTTAATGATTATATGATATTTTAATGATTTATTAATGATATTAATTACATATTTATTATTATTAAAAGATAATATAACATTTTATTTATAACCATTTCACTCACTAAAAGATTATAACATTATTCATATACATGTGGATAACTGCCTTCACAATATAACATGACTCTCTTTACATCAACACATCACATAGATGATATATATAATTATATTTAAAAAAATTATTTTTTATTAATTATATTATTATCATTATGTAAAAATAAAATATTACTTTCCTGCTATCCATAATGATCATGGAAAAATAGAAATGTTACTCCTGAGTATGTATCTCATATTGTCTCCTTGATCATAACATACTTAATTCCTCAAAAAATTAATTCATCATTAGTATTAAAATTATAATTTATATATAAATTTTATAATAATTTTATTATTATTATTCTTAATTTTATTTTACTATATGATTTTCACAAGAAATAGATCTATCATGATAAATTATTAATGAGAAAATGACGCCATTAATACCTGAAACAATTGAAATAATTTCATATTATTAAAGAACAGGTGATGAGATGTTATAAAATGGTCATATATGACATTATAAATATTAATATGGATATTTTCTATGTTAATTACATGTTTAAAACCACTATTTTGGAGTAAAAATTATGTTCAACCAAAATTAAGTGTGAGGTATGGGTTTCTCATCTCACTTTTACTTTAACGAGAAATAGACCATATTAATAACTTATTAATTATTTGTGCTGTATATAATACCATTTTTGTGAGTTATATCTTTAATTAATTTGTATTTATGGTATTTAAGGTTTCATTTAATGTTATATATTTAATGATGTATTATGATACAGATTTTACCAAAGTGGAAAGAGTTTTTTTCACAATATCGTAATTATTCAATATTATTTATCATTATCTCTCCCATAAAAGAATAATTTGATATTTATATCTTAAAATAAATATATTTTCAACTACTCTGGTTATTTATGAACATTCTCACGTAATATTACTATTTTCCCACACTTTTCTTCTTAAAATGACTGACAAAATGTTTTTACGAAAATTTAACTCTATTTCACTATTCTGTCAAAAATATATTTTCATTAAACCCCATTTTTTCAAAAAAAAAATTCAAAAATATTTTCAACCTTTTAATAATGATTTATTAATGAGAAATTATTCATTGTTACTTTTTTAAAAAAATTAATGTGATATCCTTATCATTTTAAAAACAATACTCATTTTTATTTTACCTAAAATATATGAAGAATCTTTTTTTAACATACTTGACATGTACAAAATTTCCCTCCATCGTGAACAATCACAATTTTAAAGGTAAATCTAGAATTTTAATAGGTTATTTTAATAGATATTTGTTTTCAAAAAAAATTATGTACAATTTTTTTAAAAGATTATTTTCCAAATGAGAAGCTGAATTTCCCCACGAATGTTTTTAAATATATATTTATGGTATTTCCATTAATCAATGACATAAAACCATTAATTTATATATGGTCTATTAGGTATATTATGTATTGATATCATCCTTAGTATTTCTTTAGGTGATTTATGATAAGTTAAAATAAATATGTACAATCATATTTCCATTCACCATTTTACACTGATTATTTTATGATTATGTATATTGATTGGGGTAGGTATTAATATTTCATATTTTAGTTTTTCAATATGAAACTTTATATTGATTATATTTTAACCATTTCATAAAAAGAATGCATTGGACTTTTAATGTGATGGGATGGGACCTCTATAGACCCTCGATGCATTGGTAGGTATCATTTGAAAAACTAGATATGGTTTTGGCTGAGGCCTTACCCATATATAAATATTTCCTGTAACAATACTAGAAGGTATTATATGTTTGGGAACAAGTCTCAATGGTATAATTTTTATTTCCAACATTTTTTATTCCATCATTATGAATTTATTTATTTTTTCCCATGAGATAATTTGATTAGTTAGGATATCCATGGTTAAGTTTCAAGATTATATTATTATTTTTATGTGTAATTATTTGATCATCATTTATTCTTACCATATTATGCTGAAGTTACTAATTAAATGGAATCTGTTTCAATTATTTACCTTTTCATATTTATTATCTATTATTTATTCTTATATCATGATATTCGTTTACCCTTACTGAGCATTTTAGATAATCTATTTCTTATGTTTTATTTTCCTTAGGATACTAGGAAGTGTCTTTTATATGTTTGGATACTCTATGTGGAATAATAAATTTCTGAAAGAAAACACTTTTTTATTTTTTTGATTTAAAATTTAATTTAAATTTAATTTATGTATCTAGATTACAAAGTCTACTAAACAATTCATTCCTTCTAGATTTGATTCCTAGTATCTTATGACTATGTAATAAATTCAACACCTCATTTTGGATATTACTTTTGGGGTCACAACATATTCGCACTCCTTAAAATAGTCACAATATCGTGTTTTTTCTGATAGGTTTTTGTGTGACTAGGTTCTCATTTTAATGTTTATGAAGGAACTACACAAGTTTTCATGGGTGATTTTAAAGTTTTTATTATTTTCTATTCACGATTTAGTGAAGAAACTACAGAATTTATTCCCTTAATTTTCATGCACAATTGTTCACGTATTGAGAGAGGGACTTCTTAGGTAGGGGTTTGTGTTGGTTGACTTATCCTAGGTGGATATTCATATTGTTAGATTGATCATTGTAATTGGATTGGTTGATTTTTATAATGGAATAACATTGTTTGGGAATAATTATGGGTTGAAAAAATATATGGATGGTAGGGACTTGGTCCTTGTGGATGACTGGGTTATTGGATATATGTTTGGTTATCATTCTAATGGAATCCTGGATAATTATTATACCAAGGATTGAAAGTGTTTTGGTAGCATGGATTTTAAAAATTAAATGCATTGACCTTTTCTAATGGTCCACCTATAATTTCATCTATTAATATATGGTATAGTTGGAAATTATTTGGCATTTTGGTCATGTTTTTTTACAATTTATGCAACTAGGATCAACATTTTGAATTCCTTAAACATTCCTAATATTATTCTCCCCAACCTTCCGTGGTACTATAAAATGTTTCTCCCTATGTATTTCATTTTCTCTAAGATTTTTCATTCTACTATATTTGGGTGGATTTTCATGTTATGGTTATATTCTCAATGTTTGGCTCTATTTAGTAATATTTTTTACATACATGTAGGCATCATTAATTTATTTGTTTTTGAAATTTCTATTACACATCATATCAATGAATTATTTTTTTCACGAACCCAACCCTTCTGTTAAAATTAATACTTTTTTTGTGAAATTAGAAACCATGGTGTGGAAACATGTTGAGAGTGTCTATAAACCATTACCATGATTTAATGAATATTCCCATTATTTTTTCAGAAATGATTTGGATGCTCTTTTTAAGTACTATTATTTTGTGGTGGGGAAAGTATTATCTTTAAATTTCAATTTATATTTGGTCCTAGGAGTAGATGTATATTGTTAAAATATAATTTAAACAATTATTTTCTTGATCCTTTAGTGAAAAAAAAGTGTGTCATTTTATCCTATTCATGTTGATTTGGTGGGAATAAGGTTTCAAAAATATCATTAAACTCTTTAACATGGGGGTATGGAATTTCATAAACCATCCCATTAAAGGTATGATGCTGGTTAAGAACATTAGTTTTGAAAACATATTGGGTGTCTCCTCGAGTATCATTCCATATTCATGAGGGTTCATTGGTCTAGGATGGTATAAGATAGTCACTCAATGGTTTGATTTATAACATTCTTCAAGATAGGGGTTTTCCCTTTTTGGTTTTTGTTTTCATTACTACCCAGGTTTATGATTTGTTTTCATGGAATATTCATTATTTAGTAGAATTCAAGATTATAATCCACATTCATTAGATTATTAGGATCCAAATTGTGTATACCCCTATGATAAATTTTATATTCTCACCTTGGATTCATTAACTACACCAGACAGTTTGAGTTATCAAGATTGTAGGTAGATATGTGCCAAAATATAGAAAAAATGGGGAAAATATTAAAGAAAATTGGGATGTCATAGAGAAATGGGTTGGAAATATAAAGATAGGATATAATATTACATACTTTAGTCCTAAACAATGGTTCCCAAATTTGGTCTTTCAATAATTTACCAATGTTCAGTTTTGAAGCAGTTTCCTGTATTATATCTTGGGTTATTGATTCCTCAAAGACCCAAGAAGAAACCTAAAGACATATAAATTCTAAGGGAGGATTTTTTTTATGAAGTGGCCATAATTGGGTTTATATAATGTGGTCCAAATTAACCTTAGGAGAACTTAGGTAATTTATTTTGATAGAATGGGATGATACTAAGTTGTTTCAAGGTGTTGATTGGTTGAATTTATTTAAATGGTTTCAAAGACATAAAATTCGGTGTTTATTTCAATGAATTGAGAAGTTACCAAATTTCTCATAGATTGTGTGTTTTAAATTTGAAAATTCTAAATACATATTCTCTTCTTAGATCATATTCATACATACTACTATGTAGAGTATCATTCTACCACTCAAAATGTGTCGGCTTAGAATTATTGAGAATAAAGGAGACATTACATCATTGAATGAAAATCTCAACTAAAATAATTGATTAATAATTATTAGAATGAGAAATAACATCCAATATGGTCCATTGAAACTTACATGTATCAACTCATAATAGGATATTCCCTATATTGATACAAATATCTCAATTGAATATTGAAGTAAACTTATAAATTTATAAATAATGATGTGAATAATAATAAAATAATGACCCCTCCACCATTGTGTGAAGAATTTCACACTTATTGGTGAAATAAAATTTATAACATGATTAAATTGTATCAATAAAACATTTAAAATAATATAATTAGTGAATAATAAGAACTATTATTTATAATATAGTGTGATTCAAAAAACATACTTGAGGAAAAACGAACATATGATTACAAAATGATAGTGTGACGTTACAATTTAATGAAAAAACATGAACTCTAATAACTTCACTAAAATAAAAATAAATAGTAATTTTAGTATCCCTTTTTTGATCTCCTATAATTAAATTTACTCCCTATTAGTTTTAGTAGTATAATGTGTGTGGGAGAAAATAAAAAGTAGACCATTCAACTTTTATTGTAAAAATATGACAAGATTCATCCTCTAAATTAACACACAAAATAAAACTTTGATAAGTCCAATTTTAGAAAGATAGTAGAAGATAAAAATGTTATTAAAAATTTCCCCTAATATATTTAATACATTTAACCAAATTGGATTATCCAATAGAATGTTATAATAAAAATGGTGGGATGACCTTTTTGGCCATGAAATCTATCCCACAACATAAAATTTAACTTGGACTACATATAATTCATTATGAACAACAGAAATAGATTTTTCCATAGTTTAATGAAATATTAACTATAAAATTATCTATATTTAGTTCATATTATAGCTTCATTGGTCTTGAATTTAGGGCTCCACACATGTTCTATGGGCCTAAGGCCCAATTTGTGTTGTCAATAAATTTCTACATCTATGGACAAAACATTCAATCTCCCCTTATGATTTGTCCATTAATCCTAAAATAAATCATTTCCACAAAAATTGAACAATAATATTCTGAATTATAAAACTATAATAATTAAAATAATTTATTTCACAATTTAATAATTTATTGGGATCAAATTAATACACTTTAAACATAAATTTCACATATGATCATAAATAAAGTATAAATTATAACCTGAACTAATATTGGTTTTTATGAAAAATAAATAACCTAAAAATTAATATTTAAACAAATAGTGTTATCAGATTTTATTTTTTGACTAATTAATATTGATACTTTTGTGGAAAATACACCTATAAGAAGATGAGAAACAATTATATCCCAAAATTTTCAAATAATTTATGGCATATGGTTTAACATTAACCTCTTTCCAGGATTTTACTTATGGATAAACAAGTATAATTATTGAAGATCACATTTATAAATAATTTTTTGATAAATAATTTTATTATTAATTTCATTACTTATATAAAACCTTTTAAGAGATCCCCAAATATGTAGATTCTTTTATTTTTATCTCTTTTAATGATATGTAGTAGGGGTTCACCCACGTTGAGGTAGAATTTTTGATGAAGGAATGAAGGCCTTATCATAAAATGAATTACTGCATAAGAATATAAACGAACAATTAGGGACTAATAATACATGGAATTTCTTTCTTTAAAAAATATCTAGATTTAAAAATAATTTGATAAAATCAATCTAAGAGAAATAAAAATCCTTGAAAATCCTTGAGAATAAGTCTCATGAATTGGTTGAAAAGAAAAAAATATATAAATTATTTAAATAATGTTTATCTGGAATCCATGGAATAAAATATAATATATATTTAAATTTAATACAGTGAAATTTTTTGAAATATTTTTTCAAATAAATTTAATTTATTCGATTTCTTGTGCTACACACAACACCGAGTTCTAATGATCCTAAATACACTATTTATAACACTATTTAACATCTTCCTTATAAACTATCCATTAAAAATATCTCTTTGAATAGGAATGATCAAATTTAAAATGAAATTATAAAGTTTTTATATAAATAAAACATATTTGTAAAAAAGTACTCAATTTCTTTAAAATTCTTTATATGTTACAAAAATCTATTTTCTAAAAAAAATGATTTTATTGTTTTTTTTGAAAATGTAATAAAATTAATTTTTTAAACATTTATTTGAAATAAAGAAATTAATTTTGTTGAATAATAATTTCAAAATTATTATATGGTTATTTTTTGTGTTTTTATGAAAAGATTAATTTTTAGATGAATAGTGATAAATATCAATTTTTATTGAAAACTGTTTTTTCATTTACTAAATTTAAAAGGTTAAATTTTTAAAAAAATGGCTTTAAAATTAAAATTATAACAATAATATAATAATTAATCAAATATAGTTAATTGGAATCAAATTTATATTTAATTTTAATATTAACACTTTTAAAACTTTCTAATCTTTTCTCTTTGGAAAAAGGATTTTTCATCGCATATGTGGGTTTTATTTTAAATTAAACCATGCCACTTATTTGAGTTGTATTTTTAAAAATTTATTAAATATTTTAAATTATAATAATTTATATTATCTAATATGTTCAACCAAAAATTTGACCATAATGAATAATGAAATGATAAAAATTCTTTATAGGGAATAAGGTAAAAATAGTTTTATTGAGGGTTAAACTATACATATATGTGTGAAAAATGACCCAAAAATATATGATTCTTATTTTATGGTAAAATTTAGACCATAATGCTTCAAAATTTTGAATATGTACTATTCTAGAGCTACGTACTATGAGAAAACAATGTCGGAAACCATTCTTTACAAAACTTCCATGTTTTTTCTCTCCAACACTTATAAAATCTACCCCTCTTCCCTCCTTTAAATACTTAAAACCCCATTGGTTCATCCAAAAAATGTCAAATAAATTCATTAATTCTATCCTCCAATCCTATATTACTTTTTTTATCATAAATCCTTCATAGAAAAGAATTTGTGAAAGCTTAAAGAAGTTGTTTGAAAAAGAGGTGACACCCTTAACCTAGCATTTTATTTTATTAATACTTTAAAATTATTAAAGTATTAATACACCATTATTTTATAATAAATAAAACCTATTTTACATAATGATATTGTTTAGTTAATTACCAAAATCCATCTCCTCCTTCATCAAATGGGGAACACAACTGTTGATCATGTGTACGGAAGACTACCACCTAGCAAACTGATGTAATTTTATTTATCACCACATATTAAATCTGGATATAATGATTTATATAATTATTATATATGATATTTATTATATAATTATAATTATTTAATTATAATATCATATATACCTTCTTACTTTCCTTTCTATTGGTAAAATGATAACATTGCTTGTGTGTATTGTAGACTACCACCTCGTGAAGCGATGAGATTCATTTTTTCACATATGCTTTACATGAAAGGCAATAATAACTAATTTTATATTTATATATGTTATTAATTACATATTATTAATAATTTAAAATAAATATATCATATAATTTCTTACCTAACCATCCATTAAATAAATGATAATGTCATCTCTTTGTGTGGAGGTCTACTGTCTTGTGAAATAATGTGATTCATTTTTCAATAAATATTTACATGGAAGGTAATATAGGATAAATTTAATGAATATATGAGATATATATGAAATAATAATTACTATTAAATTGTTATATACTATTTACCTTACTTTTTTTGATCCATCGTTAAAATAGAAAAAAGTGTTCATATATACGTAGGACTTACTATCTCCGTGAATAGTGTAACTCATTTTCTATATCTAAATGTAGTCAATTTATATAAATACATATATAATTAATATATATGATATTTATATGATGTTTAAGATTATGGATATGATGTAAAAATTATCAAATTAAAAGGATAAAAAATATCAAACCAAGACATATGAAAAAATTAAAGACGTTACTTAAAACTATTTTTTAACAAGGAATAATTGATTAAAGAGTAACAAAAAGTCATAAATAATTATTATATGTTATGATACTAATTTTTATATTTATTTAATATACTTAGAATAATTTTATATTTATTATATTGTATGTTCTACTGTGTATAAGGGTAGCCCGAGAATAAGGCAAAGGACAATTGTATCAAACTGACTTCTTTGGGACATAAGATATGTTATTAAACTACCATTTTTATGAGGTGTATATACCTACCCTTAACATGTTATATCATTAATATAATTATATTAAATATATTTAATGATTCATTTTATTTACATCATTAAATTTTATTATGATTTAAAAGATACCAGAAGTTTTTTTACAATATCATTGTTTATCGAGATTGATTATGATTATGTTTCCAATAACAAAATAATATCATATATCTCTCAAGAAACTCATATATTTTATTATAATATATTTATTGCTATATAATCCATGTTTTATTTTAATTTTTATCTCTTTATGCACTCAATATTTCAAAATTACTGTTTTAATAAAAATGATTTTGTTTATCACTTCGGTAAAAAATGGTTTTTTCCAATATCTATGATTTCAAAAAATGTTTTACATATGTTAATATAAATATAAAAATATTTTTTAAAGAAATTTTAACCCTTGATTTAATTTTCCAAAAAATATATAAAAGAAATTTTCTTATCCCTTTCTGAATGAGGTTCTATTTATTTTTACCATAAATGTGGAAGGAATATTTTTTTAAATTTTACATAAAAAAATAAACATTATGATGACTCAATGTTTTAAAAATGTAAAATAAAAAGTTTTTAAGATTATTTTAAAAAAATGTTTATTTTTTTGGGTAGTTTTTTATATTTTAGAGTAGTGTTTTCAAAATGAAAATAATTTTTCATCAATAATATTTTAATGTTTTTTATGAAATTTATATTCATCAAAGACAATAACATTCAGTGCTGATTAAGTTTTGTTGGGGATATAATCTAGTTGTAACATACTTGTTAATTATATAGATGGTTTATGATTATGATCAAGATATTTTTATGAAACCTATTTCTTTTCCATGAGTTATTCTATGATGAAATGTATATGAACCCCATTAATTCTTATTTGGTTATGATATGATGTAATTTTTTTGAAACGCATTTCATTCATGTGTTTTGATATGATGAATGTTTTATGGTCTTTTGGAACACATTTGTATGATTTTAATCATATAATGGGTGGGAGCTATGTCTATCACCAATACATGTGGTAATGATTTAAATATCATGATATATATAGTAGTGGAATGGGGAGTAATCCTAATTTACTAATGGAATTTTTCCACTATGATAGTATTGGTAGTGAAACATGACTACTATGATGGTTTAGGGATTGAAACCATTCCACAATAATATCCTTATCGCTAATACCTTACTTATATGGATGTAATATTTCTTACATATGTGTATTCCTAAATTCCATGTCTTATTCAATTTTATGCTCACCTAGATAATTTTATTTGATTTCCTTAACTTTCATGTCTTATTCACAAAAAATCATTATTCCACGACCCATGCTTTTATCTCTGATAAGCAAGGCATGGTTTTACAATTTTATGATCACATTCTAAGACCTTAATGCTCAAAATGTTTCTATGTATTTCTCTTTTTTACACTTACTGAATATTTTAGATCATCATTTATTATGTTTCTTTTCACCAATTTATGATGATAGTTTTTTGGTGTGATATTTCTATGATGGGTGATGTTTAGGAGGAACTAAGTAAAACATAATGTATAAATCTTATAAAAAATTGTTTTATGTTTCTATGTTTCCAAATGCATTAAACCTTTAAGATCCTTGGTCATGTAATTTTTTAAATTAATGAATGTTCATAAAAATGAAATATAAATGTATGAAAAACCTAGGTAATTATAGTTGGTATTTGAGTACATACTTATTTAACCATTGGAAACTATAATGGAAAAACTTTAGTGTGAACCATTAGGATATTCCTATGTATAGGGTAACATCCTAATTTTTTCAGAAGGAATATAGTGTGTGGTTTTCTAGAAATATATCTCTATTTAAATATTAATGTTTGTTATGGTTCTCTTATAGATGAACCAAGATATAATAACATTAACAAAGGTTCATCAGTCTTTACTCGATCATTACATTGAACATGATAATAGTGTTTCCTGCACACCTCGTTTGAATATGTCACGGGACATTCTTTGGTTAATTTATATTTTCATTATAAAACCTCAAAAAGGATTTGAATAGATGATGACTATGAACATACTAGGTAAAAATTTAGATGTAATTGATTTAAAATAAGGGGTATTAATTCAGATATACTATAAATTATTTTTCATGAATATGTGTTTCCCCCTATGATTATTATTTCTCACACTATGCATTCTGGTTTTAGTCGATTACTATAACCAGAAGGAAACTTGTAAATACTGAATGGAATGGAAAATGTAGTGATTTTCCTCATTAGTAACCAAAAGGTATGGGAGATGCAATAAAAATAAAATTAGTATAATCACACTACATTATCGATATATGAATCTTGTTGAACATATAAATGAGGAAAGTATGGAATAAAATTATATCGAGTAAATCATGAGGACAATTCCACTAGATTTTAGAGGTTTTTTTGATTTTATAGTTTCTGAAAAATGTATTAGTACAACTAAAAATATATTTTTCATTATCTAGTGCTTAGAACATGAAAATTTAATTTTATTGGTCTATCATTTGTATGTATAAGTGAATCAATGGTGGACATGAATCAATAATATATGGTAATGAGATGAAATTGAATCCGTTTTTTTGTGAAAAGTTAAAGATATTATTTTTCATTAAGTACTTCCCACACATTGTTTTTATGAAAATAGAGAATTAATTACATGAGATAAATCTGAAGGATTGTGATTTCATTAGTGCCTATGAGTAAACCATTACTAAATTTATGAGTTAAAATTTGGGAATTATCATCCCACATGAAATTAAGTTTGATTGATTCATTAGTGGATTAAAACCAACTCTTAGAGTGGTTATGTCCATAAGGGACTTCAGTAGAAACACCAAGAACCATAGAGATATGATGATGAGAATTCCTTCATGCTCAAACTGTGCAAGGAAACATAGAAGAAATAATATTATGGGTAATAATAAATGTTTTAAGTGTGTAATGGAAGTTAATCAATCAATTGAATTCCAAATTAATGATTAAGAAGTTAACTAATTATTTGAATAAAGAGAAATCTATATAGAATTCACCTCCCATACTCTAGTGTTTCCAATTCAAAGATTATAGGCACTATGATAACCATTTAAAAAATCTTACAGTAAATAATGATAATATATGATTGAATCATATTAGGCTATAAGACATGGGGAAATCTCAAGAGATCACTATTTCAGATTAGGGGTGCGATAATGACGTGGTGGAAGGTATACTTAAAATAAACTTTAGAACTTATAATGTCTCATTTGACTCTACATATACCCATTCCTTCATGTCTAAAGAATTTCATAAGGGTATCAAGATTCCAACCAAGGTATTAGATATATAATTATCTTTGAAAACATGTAATGGTATGATAATTGCATCTCAAGAATACAATTCCTCTCCAGTTTTAGTTTTGGTAATTTGCTTCCTGAAAATTATATGATTATTCATCCAGTTGAATTTGATGTTTTCATAGGCATGGATTGCATTTTTTAACAGAAATACCACATAAATTGTAGAGGAAGGGAAGCCAAATTTGATATGACAAACTAAACAATTATAATTTGTTATTTCACCCGTAATTATAAACTTTAAAAGGAATTCGCATCCAATATATGGGTTTTTATTCATATAAAAATGGGCATTTAACTTGTATGTTAATAGAGGAACTCAACATTGGAATACCTATTGTGGGGTAGTTGTTTTATGTCTTTTAAAAATAGTTTCAATGCCTTATACTAAATCATGAAGTTTAATTTTAAATATAACTCCTACATGGTGTAACATCTTTTTCAAAGTCTCCCTATAGAATAGATATGTTTTATTTATAGGAATAAAATAAGTAGATCCAGAATAATCATTAAAATGTGTTCATTTTTTCATGCGTGACACCATAGAGTGCACTCATTTTATTTTTAAAAAATAATTATTGATCGATGAAACATTTCATTTATTATTAATAGATGAGCTAGATCACCATAAAGAACAAGTATCCTCTATCTCGTATTGATGACTTGTTTGATCAACTGTGTGCAGCTCAATAATTTATAAAATTGACCTTCATTCATTATATCATCAATTGAGGGTCAAGGGGGATATACCCATGAAATAATTCCATACAAGGTATGGAAACTATGGGCATATTGTTATGTCATTTGGTATAAAAAATACACCTTCAATATTCCAAGATTTAATGAATCGATTCTTTAGACATTACATTGATTAGTTGGTGGATGTCCTTATAGATGATATTCATATTTATTCATTGAGAAAGGAAAACCATGACGATCAAATGATAATTGTACTGAAGGCCGTAAGGAAGCTAAGTTGTATAAAAAATTTCCAAAGTAATTATTTCTAATACAAAAGGTTAAATTTTGGGGTCATATAATCTAAAGAAAGAGTATATCAGTGGATCCATTAAAGAATGATGATATTTAATGATGGCCTAGACCAACCAAATTGATTTATATCAAAAACTTTCTTGATTTTTTTGGGTATTATATATAATTTTTGGAAAAAAATTCAAGACTATCTAATCCACACACCAAGTTAACTAAGAAGGGATACAATTTTCTTTGTATAAATTAATTTCAAGATAATTTAAAGGAACTAAAGATAATATTAGTCATAGTACCTATTATTACCTCACCATATAGTGGATACAATTTTGTAATCTTCAGTGATGAATCCAAGAATAGATTTTTATGACTTCTTGTTCATAATGACATAGTTATGACATATAGATCATAAAACTAGAAGGTTTATAAGCACGATAACCAACTCATGATTTGGATTTAGATGTGGTAATTGTTTCACTCAAGATATGGGAGAATTATCTTTATAATGAAAAGTGTGATATATATATTGATAAAAAATGTTTAAATTATTTATTTACACAGATTAATCTAAAGATGAGCCTGAGGATATGGTTAATATAGTTTAATGATTAGGACTTCTCAATACATTACCACCCTAAGAAAGAAAACAAGGTGAACGATTCTTTGAGTCAAAGGTATCATTTTATCTTATCCAAGATGAGTATCACGAAAGATCCAATATTTTTGTATTTGAAAAGGATGGATCGGAAAATCATTAAGGAAGGGGATAAATATTATTTTTCTTAAATGAGTGTTTTACCATCTATCCATGTAATGATTATATATGGGTAGAAGGATGATATAGAGTTATATAAGAAGGTAATAAATGTTCCAAAGTTTATACTTGGTTGTAAAGGAATGACAAGGTTCAAAAACTATGTATTTCTATTATTCATACTAGATTTGAAAAATTTGTTAGAGTAGGTTTATAGTTATTTATTTTCTATTAATCCTGAAGAATAAAGATGTATATAGATTTCAAAATGTAATTCTAGTGGGGTGTTTTGAAGAGAGATATCATAGAGTTTGTATCTCAATGCATGGTATCAAAGAAATTTTTGGTTGAGAGAACAATGTAATAGTGGATGTTACATCCAATACCAATACAATAATGGAAATGGGAAACCATTACCATGTATTTTTTTGGGACAAACAACAATGACTTAATAGAATAATGGTATATGTGTTGTTGTGTATTTTCTTAAAAAGTCATCACACATCATTTATATTATATTATATTTATATTTGGATAATATTTGAAGGATATAAAATAAGGAATTGGTATGGTTTTATGGATTATAAACATTCATTATGAATGATTTGGATCTATGGATTACCTCAATATTCTAGCGAAGTCTTCAAGAAGCTCTTGATACACAGTTGAGTTTTAGAACCTTGTATCATCTTCAAACAGATGGCTAGTCTAAGAGAACAAATTAAACACTATAGGATATATTGAGATGTTTTCCTATGGATTTAAAAGTCTGGGGGGATCAAAACCTTACTCTGGTTGAGTTTTCTTATATTAACAAATTTCTCAGGAGTGTTCAGATGGATCCTTATAAATCCCACTACAAAAAAAGGATAGATCTCTAATTTTCTAGAATGAAGTTAGGGAAATAAGTCAGTTGATACCTCCAAAAGATAAAAAAATAGTAGAGAGGGTTATATCCATTCAACAAGTCATAAGGGGGAACAAATTTGAAAAAAAATTAATCATAATAATCATCAATGTGATCTAGAATTTGAAGTTGGCTACAATTTTTTTCTAAGAATTTATCTTTGGTAAAGGTAATAAGATTTCGAATGAATGGAAAACTATGTTATTATAGTAACAAAAAAATAATCTTATTAATGGAAAATACCATATTATAATTATTTAATACATTATAAATAAAAACACACCATGATAACATAATATAGACATTATAAAATAATAATGAATTAAATAAGTAATATTTCTAGAATTTATGGGACTAATACTGATGAAATAGTAACTTGACCATTGGAATGGTAAAATAGCCATTAAGATTAGTAATTTGACCAATAGAATACCATCCTTACCTATGAAATTATAAATAAAATTTATTTATCTTATAATAGAAAATACGATATAACAATATCATAGTATAAGTAAATAAATGTTTTAAAAATTATAAATTAAGCGTTGGTATTTTTGTAAGTTATAAATATTTAATTATAATTTTATAATTGATATAAGGAATTAAAAGAAATTTTATTTCATAACATTTATTAATAAATTAATAATTTTTATTCCTTTTATTATAATAAAATTTTATATGACCATAATTAACTTTTAAGAGTTTCGTAAAATCAATTAAAATTGTAAAAGTGGAATTTTCCAAATAAATCATAATTTTAAATAAAAATAAAATTTATCATAATTAGAAAAAAAAATTATTAAAATGAATCTTATTTTTTGAATTATATATGTCTAAAAATGGGTATGTTGATTTTTTGTTATTTTTCAAAAATAGTTGAATCTTTTGTGAAAAGTGAAATATGGTAATTTACGGTATATAACATTGTAAGATAAATTATCTATTAATTGGGACATGTTTAAGGTAATAAAAATAATCTATATATCCTCTTAATCATTTAATATATTTAGTGATGGGGTTCACTTTTTTGATATTCTTAATCTAAAATAATAAACCAACGATTAAAATAATAAAAAAACACCCCTCTCCAACCCTATAAATACCACCCCTCGACACCTATTCCATTAACACCTCCAAATATTTGAATACTTTACAATTTATAACAAATAATCTTCCCAAGACTCTTCCCCATGTTCATGAGATATTTTTCCAAACAAAAGACAAAATCAAATTTCCATATGGATGTTTTCAATGAGGATAATTCAAGAGGTAAAATCCTCTTTTATTTTATTTTAATTCATTTTCATTTCTTATTCACTTTTAACGTACGCTTATAAAAGTCATTTGAAAACTATATTATATTATTTATATATATTGGAATTTAAATTTGGTAATGGAATAACCCATCATCAATCCTCTTCTCCACTCTATTTTATTCAAAAAAAATTAAAATATTGTTCGTGATGTGTCTATTTACCGCCACCGTGGAAAATGTTTTTTAATTTTCTTTAAACACATTCATGGTGGGTCAAAAATGATTATAATGGTTAAAATAGTTTATCAAATTAATTATAAAATATTTTAATTTTCTGAAACTAACCTATATACATAATATGAAATAAGAAGACAAAAAATGTTTGTAACGATTGAAAAACCACCAAATTAATCTATATACTTATAATTAACATTTTATATAGTGAATCATCCTCATGTCTAGAAAAAATATACATAAGACCAATTAAAAACATAATATTTCAATAATAAAATTTATTTTTTAATTCCAAAAAATTATTCTCTTTTCACATGATCATTCATACATGTATACAAGTGAAACGGTCGTGAAAACCAAGAAAATTAACACTCATTAATGATAAAATTGAATGCTATAACTCATCATATTGTAAATAACTAAAATAAATTAACGTAATAATTTTATCAAAATAAGATTCATTTATAAGAGGTTTTTATTTATTAATTAATGAATATAATTTTATTAAATATGATATTAAAGTGAAGAAAGAATTTTTTACAAAAGGTAATGGGATTGTAAAAACTAATTTCATTTTTTAGCTTATTCCTCTTTCATGCCAAATTCTAGTGTGTATGTTCAATAATATTCCAAAAATATAATTTATTTTTTTATTACCTTCTCTTTTATGTGATATAAATGCTTCTAATATGATATTGTGATGAATGCAATGTTTTTTTAAAAATAACTCTTCTTTACAAAATAAACACATCTTTTACTTCTACTAAAATTGTTTCTTATTCACTCAAGATTGATGATTATTATACAATGTATGTTATTTTCTTTTTATTTTGGGAACCCAAATGTTTATTCATTAATTAACTATTTACGAAATTTTTATGAAACCCATTTCCTTTCCATGGGTTATTTTATAACAATGATTATTATACATTCTATGTGCCAACCATGATTATGTAAATTTTATGATGTGACGTGTGTGCCCATAATTATATATCACTATAATTCATTGGGTAATGTGATGTAAATCATGAGATAAAGTTTAATAAACATGGACATGATTATATATTTGTTACCAATGATTATGATGATGATGATATTATTAATCAAATATGTTATGCGTGAACAGGATCCTAGCATCGTTCACAATTATGTGTGGTATTTTACCACTAAGACACGAGATTTCATTTTTATGAATTACTAAATTCCATTATTTTATATAGTTCTTCCACTAATGATTATGATTATTATCAAATTATTATTTTTTTGATGATAATGATTATTCTCACCCATTTTTTATTTAATTATGACCTTATTTATCCTTTTACTAGACTTTTAGATCACCCCTATGATTGATGTATATCCTCAAGTAATTAATTGTTCAAATGAGATTTTTGAGGCCACTAATAATCAATAGAAGAATAAATTAAATAATTTTTCGATTTTTTATATAAATTTTATGCATGTTCCTAATTTTCCTAAGACAGTAAGCATTTGAATCCTAGTTTTGTATCACTGTTATATTGTTTATCATGAAAATGATGTAATAGTAATTTATGGAAAAGCTAGGTCTCTATAGTTTTTATCAGTGAATGGTTTAGTTATTATGGGAATTAGGATTAGAGAACACTAGTCAATACACATCGTTTGAGACAAAGTATATGTATTCACCCAAGAATCATTATTTTAGAAAAATTATAAACATAAGGATCCCATAAGATATCCCTTTAGAAATTATTTCACAATGGAAGAAATTATTTGTTCATTATTTGTTGAATTATAATTTTTTCTATGATTTTTTATTTTAGAAAACAGTTGGATATTGGAGGAACTAGACCAAAAATCTGTAGCTAATGCCTGAATGACATCCCCAATGCCTTGGGAGGTGGAGTTAAAAATTTCATTTTGATTCTTACCTGGATGTCTAAGGCTATAAAAAATAACATTAATAATGTGTATCTTCCTATTTCACCTATTAGGTAGAAACGGTTTATCGAGTATTTTATACGAAAAGTACCACCAATGTTTAGTGGATCTTTCAATTCACTATTCGTAGAATAGTGTTACAACACAATAGAGAATATCTATTTTTTACGTCATTATTTTGAGATAGAGAATGAGACTCTTTCCATTTATCATTTAGATGGAGTGGTAAATCAATATTTATCATTGATTAAGAACACCAAGCAAAAATTTGAATTTGATTAGATGGAGTGGGAATAATTTACGAAAAATATTTCTTAACAATAAATTTTCTCAAACATTTCATATAGAGATATAGATTTAATTCGTAGAGATTAAGAAAAAAGAAGATGAATTTTTCACAAATTATGATGAGAATTTCACAAGGATTGTAAGGCATTCCTCATGTATATTTATAAAAAATATAGAAAATAGATTGATTATATAGTTTTTTAAAACAAAAACATCAAAAGGATATAGAAATTAAATACTTTGGGAGGTATAAAGAAGATTCTAGATGTGATCTCAATGTGGAGATGGAGTTTTGTGAGTGGTCCCAGGGCTATGGTGATATAAAATGAAAGATTTATTTTTCAGCTGGTGGATCTAATAACAAAGGAGGAAAGGCAACCCAACCACTCACATATCAAAAATGTGGGAATAAGCATCATGATAATTGCCTCAAAGGGATAGGGAAATGATTTAACTATGGGAGAAAAGAACACAAAGATCATGATTGTCGAAGATACAAGATGAATCTATACAATGTGGTGGAATAAATGATAGAACCTCCTATAGTTCAATGCTTTATTTTTAGGGAGAAAGGGAACTTTGAAATCCAGTGCACTAAACCTTATGTCATTAAGGGTAATCAGTATTAGTAGCCCCTAAATCCAAAATGGGAAGGGAATTATTATTCCATTATTACTGTTGAGGTGGATCCAAACAATTATGCGGTGATAGGTATGCTGGTTATTCATTCACGAATAAAGAACTTTGTATTTTATTCTTGTTCTAAAAAATCTTTCTTATCTTTCTTGTTTAGTTGAATTTTTAAAACACTACCTCAAAATATGTAGGTCAATTTATCTGTGAGAATATAAAATGGTGAAATTATTTAATCTAAATTATATAACTCATCCATGATTAATATTTCTGGAATAAACCATCCAAAAAATCATGTCTTTCTTTATTTGGTGGAGTTAGATTCTATATTGGTCAAGGATTTTTTTATATTTATACAAAGAAAACAACAACTATAAAAAATACAGATTTCTCTTCACATCCCGAAGCATGATCCAATTATATACAAGTGTAATAAGGAAGATGAATATCTTTCATAATCATCATCTTAAGTGTTGATATTCTTTCCTTATGAGAAATCATATCTAGATCAAATGATTGAGACAAAGAAGAGAATCTTTCTTGAGGATATGACCATTGTGAGGTACTACACTGATTTTTTCCCTCTAGAATACCTAGATCTTCCTCCCGACCATAATGTTGATTTATCAATTGAACATTTTCATGGATCTCTACAGATATCATGGGAAAATTATAGAATGGCCACCATTGAGTTAGATGAACTAAATAAGTGGTTACAAAAAGAATTTGAACATGGGTTTTATATGCCCGGGTTCTTCACCATGGGGTGGGAGAGTCATCTTTGTCAAGGACAATGGTGGATCAATGTGCCTCTACATTCATTATCATGATCTAAACAAAATCACGATAAAGAAAAATTATCCCCTCCAACATATATATGAAATTTTTGATCAACTACATTGGGCCATGTATTTATCTAAGGTGGACCTTAGGTCGAGATATCACTAATTTAAGGTGAGGAAGGAAGATATTCCCAAAAATAACTTTTGAATGAATCACTAGCACAACAAGTTCATAGTGATGTCTTTCGAACTCACTAATGCTCTATGAATATTTTTGAACTAATTGAATATATTCTTTAGATATTTCCTTGAAAAATATGTGGTAATATTTATTGATGATATTCTAATATACTCCATGAGAAATGGGTAAACATGAGGAACATTTTAATACTACTATAAAGTCATTACGATGGGAGAAAATTTATTAAAACTATAGTAAATTAAGTTTTGGATGGAGGAAGTATCATTCTTGGGGCATGTTATCACAATTAAATGAATATTTATGGTCCCTTCCAAGTCAATGAAATCAAAGAGTGTCCCAGAACAATGCTTGTAAGGGATATCCATAGTTACCTTGGTCGATATGGGTATTACCAATGATTTGTGAAAAACTTTTCATTATTGTCAAACCCACTAGCCAATATGACATGGAAATCGAAAAAATATATGGACCTGTGAATGTGAAGACTTCTTTAAAGAGTTTAAAAATGGGCTTACCAATGAACTTATAATCATACTTCTGAAATGTGGGGAAAACGTTTTGGTGTAAAGAGATTATTCAAATATTATCTAAGGTTGTGTACTGATGAAAAATTAAAACGTGAAAGCCTATGCATTAAGGCAATTGAAAATTATTGAGAAAAACTATATCACACATGATTTCGAGTTGGAAACTTTTATTTTTTTCATTGTAAATATAGCGGCATTATATCTATGGGGATAAGACTGAAAAATATACTAATCATAAGAGCCTCAAATTTATATTCACAACAAATCAGTTATATATGATCTAATTAATATTATTAGAGATCATCAAGGATTATGACTATTCAATCCACTACCATCATGTAAGAGATAACAAAGTGAACAATTATCTAGGTAGAAAGGATCCTACTACATTATCATTGATTACAATTTTAAAGGATCTAATCTTCTTAGATTTGAAAAGGATAGACAAGGAAATTAATATGAAAAAAACATTTTCAATCATTTCTCAAATTATTACCCAATGATTGCTCATGGAGAAAATATGGAATACTCAATGAAATGGTATAAAAATTTAGAAGAAGGTGTAATCCATGAGAAAGGGGAAATCCTAAGTTTTCAATGTTTACGAGGAAGGAGTTGTAAGATTTGGATCATTACTATGTATACTATCCAATACAAAGATAAAAAAATTACGATTGATTCAAGTATTTAAACCTTCTCTATTCACCTTGGGAGAAAAAATATGTATTGGTATATTTAAGAGATATTTTTTTGGGACAATATGAAATAGAGATCACTAAATATACATCAAAGTGTCTCGTATGTCAACAAGTGAAGGATAAAAGAAAAAATTATAAGGGGATGATGCAACCATTACTCATACTAACATTGAAAAGGTAGAACATCACCATTGACTTTGTCACTATACTTATGAGGACATATAGAGGAAACACTGCTATAAGAGTTATTATTGATCAACATTCTAATATATATCACTTTCTCAAAATTCAAGTGGACTTCTTAGTGGATCATATTCTATGGATATGCATCAGATAAGTGGTAAGTATGCATGGATTACCACTATATATTTTATTTGATTGAGATCAAATATTTACCTCCATGTTATGGAAAAGTCTCTAATACACTCTAAACACTATGTTGGACTATTGTATAGATTATCATAATTAAAATAATGGTCAATATAAGAGTACCATTCAGAAATTATAAGACATGTTGATATCATGTTATATAGACTTAAAAGGAGGATGGGACCAACATCTGCCTATAGTCGATTTCTCTTACAACAACACTTTCCACTCAATAATCCAAATAGATACATATGAAGCCCTTTATGTGAAAATATATAGAACACCGACATTCTGGGATGAATTCAGTGAAAATAATCTTCTAGGACATGAAATGGTCGACTGAATGGTGGAAAAGGGGAAACCCCATCAGAATCACATCCAGGTATCAAAAATACAACTGATGATATTTGCATACAATCATCGATGGGATGTAGAGGTTATGACTTGAGATATGGTATTCCTCCACATATCTCCATGGAAGAGGATCATAAGATTTTTTAAGAAGGGAAATCTAATTTCCAAGTACATCAACCCCATTGAAATTCTTGATCAAGTCGAAGTTGTGGTATATCCACTAGAACTTCCACCCACCACGTCTCAAGTACACGATGATTTCTATTTAGCTCTCTTGAGGAATTACATATCAAATCCCTCAAATCTACTGAATCCAGAGGTTGTACATTTTGGAAATGATCTCTCATATGACAAACATCTAGTTACGATCTTGGATCATAGAGATAAATTTTTATGTAACAAGACTAGTCACCGAGTCAAAATACTATGGGGGAACCATAAGTAAGAAGAAGAAACATGGGAACTGGAGGAAGGGGTGAAGGATAAATTCCCTCACCTATTTATGTAAAATGAAATTTTGAGGTTGAAATTTCATAAGGGGGGATAATGTAACAACCCAATAATATTCTCAGTGGAATTTCATTAATTATAATTATTTCATAGAATATAAATCACAAAAAAATCACAATGGGAATGAAATAAAAACATTATCAAATAAGAATGAATGAAATAAGAGGTATTTCTAGAAGTTATGGAACCAATAATGATGAAATGGTAACTTGACCATTGGAATTGCAACATGACCCTCAGGAATAGTAATATGGCCAATAGAATAGAAACTTAATATATGAAAGTATAAATAATATTTAGCAATATTATAAAGGAAAATTTTATATTTTAATATAATAGTATAAGTAAATAAATGTTTTAAAATTTTTAAATTAAGTGTTGTAATATTTGTAAGTTATACATATTTTATAAAAATTTGATAATTAATATAATTATTAAATGAAATTTTATCATTATAGAATGTATTCATAAATTTTTATTTTTTCTTATGATTGTAATAAAATTTTATATGACCTTAATTAATTTCTCAATGTTTCAAAAAATCATTTATAAATTTAAGTGTAATTTTTTGAATAAATGATGATTTTAATTAAAAATAAAATTTATCACGTTTAAAATATATATTTTAACTAAATTGAGTTCATTTTCTAATTATACAAATTAAAAACTCATTAGAATTAATATTTTGGGATTTTTCTAAAATAGTATAATTTTGTTGTGAAGAGTGAAATATGGTAATTTACAGTATAAAACACTATAAGTTAAATTAAATCTTTCTTGATTCATGGATGATGTAATCACCATAATATATAACTATTCTTAATTATTCAATAAATTTTGTTATAATATTCAAAATATTGATAGTCTTCAACAAAAATAATAAATTAATGCTTAAAATAATAAAAAAAACTCCTCTCTCCACACATAAAAATACCGCATCTCACCACCTCTTCCCCTCACACCTAAAAAGATTGAAAGATTTTCCAATTTATGATATATAATTTTAACAAGCCTCTCCCACATGTATAAGAGACTTTGGTCAAAAAAATATAGCAAATCTAATTTCCCTAAGGTGGCTCTCAAGGAAGAGAATTCAAGAGGTAAAATCCTCTTTTATTTTAATTTAATTTCTTTTCATTTATTATTCTCTCAAGACTTCCACTTATCAAAGTTGAATATTAACTAAACTAACTTATAAATAATTTAATATTATTATGTTAATGTAATAATACATCATGAATCCTCTTCTCATATACCTTTTATTAAAAAATGAAAATATCATCCATGATGTGTCGATTTACAGCCATTATAGAAAATGTGTTTTAATTTTATTTTAACAGCTTATTGTATAGTCATAAAACCATTATAATGGTTGAAAAAGATTATTCAATTAATTATATAACATTTTTATATTCTTTAAATAACATATATATACATAATATGAAATAATAATAAAAACTAGTTTGTGATGATCGAAAAACCAGTAAATTAATCTAAATGATTGTCATTAACATTTTCTCTAATGAATCATCCTCATATATAATATATATATATATAAGACCAATTGAAATTATTTAAGTTCAATAATAAAATATAATTTCAATTCCATAACGTTATTCAAATTTCACATGATCTTTCATACCTGTATCCAAGTGAACCGATCATGAAAACCATGAAAACAAACACTCCCAAATGATGAAATTGAAATCTAATACTCATAATAATGACCATAAATGAAATTAATATAGTTATAATATATTAAATACATGTATTATAGGTTCTTTTTTAATTAATTAGTTAATATAATTATATTATATTAGATATTAAACTGAAGAAATAATTCTGACAAAAGGTAA
This sequence comes from Viscum album, assembly GCA_963277665.1. Classification (NCBI taxonomy): domain Eukaryota; kingdom Viridiplantae; phylum Streptophyta; class Magnoliopsida; order Santalales; family Viscaceae; genus Viscum; species Viscum album. The sequence goes on along the minus strand of OY728136.1, from coordinate 1,123,696,779 downwards.
GGGGATTCTTGAACCCAATTTATTTTCTTTGGGTTATTCCTCTTTCATTCCAAATTCAAGTGTGCATGTTATTTAATTTTCCTCAAATATATTTATTTTTGTTATTTTTTTCATTTTTTGGTATATACATGATTTCTTATGAGTTTTTTAAAAATTCAAATGTATTTTCAAAAGAACGCTTCTTTAAAAAACACATCTTTTACCTTTTTGAGATTGTTTCTTCATAACTAAATGTTGGTGGTTACTATACAAAGTATATTATTAAAAATCTGTTTTATTAACCTCAATGTTTAATAATGAATGAATGATTTTTGAAATTATCATGAAACCTATTTTCATTCCATGAAATATTTTATGACAACGATTTTTATATGTTCAACCTAGCATGCATGATTTTGTAAGCGTTATGATTTAATGGATGCACCGAGAATTATATAGTTCTCCAATTCATTGGTGAATGTCATGTATATCATGATATAATGAGAAATATCTATGAACATGATGCTCTATTTTCTCACAATTGTGATGATGTTATGATTAAGAACATATGTTATGCTTGAACATGTTGTTAGCTTTGTTCACAACTATGTGTGGTATTTGACCATTCAGACATGATGTTTCATTTTTTATATATTTCCACATCCCTTGACTTTATCTAATTCATCCTCTATTGATTATGATGATTATCCAAGGCATATCTTATGACGATAATGATTATTCTCACTCATGTTACATTAATTCATGCCTTTATCCATTCTCTTAATGAAATTTTAGCTCATCCCTTTTATTGATGGATACCCTTGGGTGATTGCTTGTACTAAAAAGAATGATAAGGACACTAAGAAGCCTGAGAATAAGGAATTTAAATTTTTTTATGTTTTTATGGAAAATTTTGAATGGTCCTAATTTTCTAAAGACATTAAACCTTTAGATCCTAGTTCTGTATCACAATTATATTATTTATCTTTAAAATGATGAAATAGTAATGTACACTAATACAAAACACACCTCTAACAATTCTAGTAATTATAAGTGCTATAAAAAAATGTTGATGAATGACATATTTATCAGCTCTTTATTTAGTTCTGATAAATTTAACCTTTTATTAGCACATTTTTAGCACAGATAAAATAATACCTTTATTAACAATTTATTTTTAGCACTGATAAAGGTGTTCATTATCAGCATTTTATTTTTAGTATTGATAAACGAAATCCTTTACCAATGATTTATTTTTATCACTCATACATGGTATCCTTTATGAGTTATTTAATTGCGCGTTGATAAAAGTTATCTGTTATCAGTTCTTTAATTTTAGTGTTGATATCTTTATTTTTACCGATGATTAATATTTATAAAAAATAAATGAAATAATGAAATAAATAAAAAATAAAATATTAATTTATTAAAAAAATATTATAAATTTAATTAATTAAATAATTATTGATAAAAATAAACAGTTTGATTAAAAATTATTAATTATGAAACAATTTATTAATTAGAAAATTATGATATTTAATTCTATTACATTATATGTTTTAAATATACAGATATATATTAATGTATATAAATATGACTTATATATTACAAAATATATATACACTTTACAATAAGTAGTCAAATATTTATTTAATATTGGTTTATAATTAAAAATTAATATGAATTAAATAAAATTTATATAATTTCATAGTACTAGCCATATAATTTAATGTTTTTTGATTTTTCAATTTATCAAAGATCAAATATGTGTTATATTAATTTTACATATATGTCATTAATGGATTTTTATATAGAAAGCAAAGAAACCAAACGTATCTATTTTTTCAATATAGTTAAAGTGTACTTATTCTTAATTTATTTAATTTGAATCAATTTAACATAGATTCATGCACTTAAAATGAGATATTCATTAATAATGTTAATAAAAATTAGGTAAAAATATTTATCAATAAAAATATTTAGAAAATATATAGTCACTATGTTTAAAAAATTATATATTTATAATTATAAATAAATAAATACTTCTAAAATGTATTTAGTTAATTATATAGAAATAATTTTTCATATTTAAATAATTAAATTTATAATAAATTTACATAAATATTTAATATATTTAATATATTTATATTAATTATAACTATTAAATATATATGTATAATTATATAACTATATATAATGATATAAATAACATTTTATAAAAATATTACAATAATTAGAAATAAATAATTATAAAATTACAATAAATATTTTTAAAAGGAAATATATTTACTATAATTTATATTTACTAATTATTTCTAAATTTTTAAAATTTTTATTTTTATTTATTATTATAAATCTTTTAACAATGCTTATTTAATAGGTACTACTAAAAGAATATTTATCATCCTAGAAAAAGCGCTGATAAAGACAAGGATTTATTAGAGATAAATAAAGTGATGATAAAATGAATATTTATCAGCACTCTAATTTTAGCACTGATAAATATTGGTTTCATCTGTGATTTTTTAGTGATGATAAAGATATATCCATATCAATGCAAAAAAAGCACTGATAAATATTCATTTTATCAGTACTTATGTTATAAGAAAGGATAAAAGTGTCCTGATACATTTCAAAAAGCCAAATAATTTTCGAACTCGTCATGATATGAATGGATTTCCATGGAAGACAACCACTGCCTATGATCATCCTTTATGAATCGAATCACGAATCACACCACTCGACTAATGTTGGTTCTCCTCCTCGGTGAATCAAAGTTAAAATCACACCACTCAAATGTTTTCAGTACACTATTTTAATGAACATATCACCTGACATTCGTTTTTCAATTGTGGTTTTGATGTGGGTGGGGTTTTGCATCAATCATTGGCCATTTTTATACATGAGGAAGGTGATTCTATGCCCTAAAATTTTAGATAATTAAATCTCCTTGCTTGGTTAGTTTTCACATGCTCTATATCTTATTTTGGTGGTGTGAACATGTTTTGGAAATGCATTAACATGCATTTGTGTTGAAAATAAATTTTCTAAAGAGAAATTGTTATGTTTCTATATATGCTTAGTTGTAAAAATTTAGTGGAAGTGTTCAATTAATTTTTCTAGTGGTGTAAAATGTGATTTTGTGGGTGCATAAGGTGTGTGTGTTGAAAAAGGGATTTTTTATTGGAAATGAATCATTTTGGTCATTTTATTCATGTTGGGCTCTTTTGAGTATGAGTTTTGATGTTTTTAAATAATAAATTTTTTTTATAAATTAAATTTGAGATGTGGAATTGTTTTATTAAATGGTGTGACTGATGAAAAATGTGTTCTCAAAGGGTTTGGTGTGTTTTGTATTGGGATTGTGTTTTTTTAATGGAAAATGTCTATATTGAGTGTGTTTGTTTTAGTGTAGTGTTATGTGGAAGGGTTTTATGGATTATTTGAAAGGTGAAAATCATTTTTTCAATGGCACATAAATTTAGATTGGTTTGTAAGAAAGTTCTTAAAGTAAATTTACATAATTTTCCATGTTGAACATGTTGTACTATTTTTTTAATGTGAATTGTAAATTATTTTAAAGAATAAATTTCATGTTTTGAAAATGTTTTTGGGTTGTGTAAACTTTTTTTAAAAAAAATGGATTTTCTATGGAATTGGATGTGAATTGGTGTGAACTCTAGATTGGTTAATTAGAAGTGTTCTATAAATTAGTTAATAGATTTATTAAATTATATAAGTGTTAAAAATAATGTTAGATTTAGTAATGTAGTGCATTTTATTATAAAATTGGTGTGTTCATTTGAACTTGGGTGTGTTTTTTATGTAAAGCCTTGCGGTGCCTCTATTAGGTATTTTAGAAAACTTTTTAATGGAATTATTAACATAGAAAATAGGTGTTAGGATTATTTTTAAAATAATTTGGTTTTTGTACGTTTTCAATTGGGCTTTGGGTGTGCATGTAGTGGCACAATATGTGTTCCTTGTTTGGCATGACTTGTGTTTATAAATATGTTGTGTTAGTGACATGTCAATGGGAAACTTGATTGAGATCTAATAAAAGAGAATCTTGGGTAACTGGGTAACATGATTGTGTTCTGTTAAGAAATATTGATGTTTGAATAGTAAAATCATTGTCCATATAATTAATGTATTGTTTCATATTTATGTATAATTAAATTCTTTTTAGTATTACTCACATAATAATTGTTTCTTATACAGGTGGATTATTTTGTTCAAGTTAGAGTGTTATGTACAACTTTCATGCTTATCCTCCCTTAAAATTTGTTCACCCAGGCAGTGGTGTGTTTATCACATTCTTTAATGTTACCTCCACTTACTTTGCAAGAAGAGAAATGATGTTGCCTCTGCTCAATCACAGAGGTGATCTTGATATTTTCACAGAAAAATCCGTGTCCATAGAATTAATGTATTGTTTAAAATTTATATTTCATTCATTTCCTTTTAGTATTACTCACTTAATAAATGTTTTCTTATATAGGTGGATTCTTTTGTTTGAGATGGGGTGATTTTTCAAACTTACATTCTCCTTCTCCCTTAAAATATTTTCACCAATATAGTGGTGAATTTATCACATTCTTTCAAGTTACCTCCACTTAATTTTCAAGAAAAGAAATTATGCTACCTTTTATCAATAACAGAGGTAATCTTAATGTTAACACAGTATAATAATTTTTCATAAAATTAATGCATTGTTTCATATTTATGATTGCTTCATTTATTTTCAGTATTACTCACATAATAATTGGTTTCTTGTGTAGGTGGATTCTTTTATTTGAGTTTGGGGGTGATCATTCAATCTTTCATGCTTCTTCTCTCATAAAATCTTTTCACCAATGTAGTGATGCATTTATCACATTATTTCAAGTTACCTCCACTTCCATTATAAGAAGAGAAATAAAGCTTCCTATGCTGAATCACATAGGTAATACTGATGATTTCATAGAAAAATTATTTTCCACATAATTCATGTATTTGTTATTATTTTGGTTTAATTTATTTCTTCTTAGTATTACTCACATAATAACTATTTTCTAATACATGCGGATTCTCTTATTCTTGTTGAGGTGGATTGTTTGAATCTACTCATGCATTATTGGAAATTGGATAGAGAAATTCAATGGAAATAATTGTAACATTGATAGTAAGGATATTTTAAATTTATTTACTAATTTGTATTTATGTAATTATATATATTTTTTTTGAAATGTATATAATAAATAATTTTAAGGTATCTGTGTTTTAAATTCCATTTCATTTAAATTCTGTATTGGGACTTGTTTTTTTGACATATCTAGTGTGTTTCTAGTGTTTTGGGGGTTTCCGATGTTTCTGGTGTTGTGGGGAGTTGTAACAACACACTGTAGTGGTGCGGCAGTGTGTTGTTACAGCATAGTTTAGTATGGATTTTTATCAGCGATTTTAGAAATGATGATAAAGAACTCATTTTTTATCGCTTTTACATAACTGATGAAGAAATATTTTAGCAGTTATTTATGAAATGCAGATAAATGTTTCTTTTATCATCACTTTCAAAAGCACTTATAAAGGTTATATTTATAATCACATTTTGATTGCTGATAAAAGTCCTGGGATTTTAAAATTTATCACATCGTTTTCACTTTTCTAGCACTGATAAAGGTCATTTATATCACTATTAATGGCATGTTTTGTAGGAATAGTAGGAAAAAAGAATGGTTTCTATACATGATATGTTGTTCTCTTTGAAAATATTTATCATATCAAGACAGTGGCCTATTAGTTGGAAATTCCACCAAACCTATCTAAATCCTTTGATATATTCCATGAATCTCTCATGGGAAAGTATATACCTAAACCTTTATATGTACAAAACTCAGGGGTTAAACAGCTGGTTTAAAAAAATTCTAATGAGGAAAAAATGATAGAGATTCTGAATCAAAGATAGAATGCTCTATGAAATAAGACCAGTCCCCTGATTTTTTTGAGAAACTACTATTTTGAGGAAGATATGTTGAATCTTGAAGATATAATGAGGAAAAACAATCCTATGTTATTTTAGTAAAGTAATATAATTTCGAGGGAGGAATTCATTTTAAGGGGGTATAATGTAACACCCATCGATTTTATGAAAAGTTTATTTTGAATAAATTTAATTTCATTAATTTCTTACACTAAACACCACATCTGATTCTACTGAACCACAATTTGCTATTTATATTACTATTAATCATGGTGGTTATGAATGAGATATTATATTTTTTTGTACAAATTGGAATAAACACATTTTGAATATTAATTATAATCGTTTAATATAAAGAAAACATATTGATAAAAAATGTACATAATTTTTGGTAAATTTGTTATATGATTCAAAAATTATATTTTCTCCAAAAAATGATCAGTTTCCTTTTTTGTGTAAAACCCCAAAACATTACAATATTTTAATTTTAAAAAGAAAATTAATTTTTTTCTATCTTTATTTATACGCAGAATAATGTTATGCTTACACTACACACAATAATGAGTTAGCTTGTGTTACACACATTGTCGTATTTTATCGCCTTTTAATGGTAAACCTATTTTATAACTAAATTTTAACATTTTTATTAATATTATTTGAAAACACAATCTTCATTTTTTTTTTCAGAATTTCAAAATTATGTTAGGATGGTTTTTTCATTTTTCTGTGAAGTTTTGATTTTTGATTAATAGTAAAAAATAATGCATTTTAGTAAAAACCGTTGTTTTTGTTTAAATTATTATTAATATTAAATTATATTTCATATTTATTTTTAAAGTCACAATAGATAAATTATAAATCAATAAATATAATATTGGTCACTAAAATCATTTTTATATTGAATTTAGAAATAAAAACTTATGAAACATATGAATATTTTCACTTTAAAAATCTGCATTGTCACCACATATACAGGATTGGCTTTAAATTTTAATTTTCAACTTATATGAATATATTTTTGAAAAATGGAAATATATTTTTCTAATCATTATAATATTTTTAGTCCAATAAGAACAACATTGTTACTGTTATCTTGTGTTACATGCTACACCGCGTTTTAACACCATTTAGTGGCACGACAATTTTAAAAATAAAATTTCACACTTATATAAATTTTATTGATAAAAATAATCTATAATATATAATTCATAATTTAAAAATTATCTTAGTATTATATTTTCGGAATTTTTCTTAGAAGTTTCATTTCTATTATAAATATTGAAAAATACAACAATTTTGTTGGAATCTGTCTTTTCATTTAAATAATTTTTAATGTTAAATTATATTTTAAATTTGGGTTTAAAGTCAAATTAGATCAATCATATATCTATTGATATAATTAATGTATTTTGATTCATTTTTATAATGAATTTATATATAAAACCCAATTGATCTTTTGAACATTTTCACTTTAAAAACCCGTTTTCTCGTAACGTTTGTGGAATTAGATTTAAATTTAATTTTTGCACATCAATCAATTGAATTTGTAAAAGTAGACATATATAGTTACAAACATATTAATATTTATATTATAATAATATAATCTTAGTTTTTTACCAAAAATATCAGTGAAAGTAATTAAAATTCATTACGATGATTAAAGTAAAATTTGGCTTATCAATGGGTAAACCTTAAACAAGGGTAACAATTACCTAGACACTTGGAAAAATCCAATGGAATAGAACAGTTAGACCATATATTCAATTTTTACTAATTTTATGAGTTAATGGGACACTATTACATGAAATTGACTTATATAATAAGTTCATTAAGGAAAAAAGAAAAAAATATTCTTCCTTAATATTAACATTTATAAAACTTTAAAGAATGGAAGAATCAAAAAAATTTACATTATAAAAATTATATTTAAATGAAATTTATTATTTTTATCATTTTAATTTAAAATTAATTTTTATAGATGATATAATTACCTTAGACTCTTGAAAAATGCTAACACATAGTTTATTTAGTTAATAATTAATTAAAATAAATGATGTTTAAAACATTAAAAGTAAATTTGATTTAATGACCAATTGTTTCCCATTATTTTTTTACAATAATATATAATTTAACAAATATTTTAACTTAATATATTCAAATTACAACTATTTTTGTTATTTTTAATTTTTAATTAAATAAATAATGGAAAAATTGACATTAACATAACTTTAAAATAAATGATATTTTTTAAAAGAATTAAATTTACAAAAAAAAATATATTCTAAAAATATATATTTAAATTTCAATAAATATAAAATATTTTCCATTAATGGACCAATTTATAGTTTATAAATAACATATTGACCCATATATAGTAAAAACATTGTTTGCACTGTCTGGGTTAAAGTAGGGTTTTTGCGTGTTACATGCGCTTGTTTTGAAATTAATTTCCAACTAAAATGGGATTTATTTTTTTAAAATTAAATATATAATATATAATTATTTGGGTCTATAGTTTTTAATAAATCACACTTTAATTTATTCTTAATTGTTAAATTAGTTAGGACAAACAACTGGTTACTTTAATAAATACTAAAATGATAAAACTAATGAAACTAAAAAAAATTGGAACAAAAAGAAAAAAAATCTTTTATTTTTTTAGGTGTGAATTTTTATCGACTATAATTATAATTTAATCTATTATTTGTCAATTTTTAATCACATTAGGTATGGGATACCTCCAAATAGTTCTTACCTTTTTGTATTTACAGGAATGTCACTCCTCCTCAACTATAAAAATGGAATCACTCTTCCCTTTCCTTACACTTGTCAATGAACTTTGGATCATCTAAAATCTACCCAAATAAGCTCCAAACATCAATCTAATAAAAATATAGTCCTAACATTGGGAATAAATCCAACAATGGAATCCCTTTGTTTCAAACCAAAAGTAGTTACATGAAAAGAGGTAACATTCTTCAAATGTACATTTAGGCTATATTTATTTCCAAACCATTATATTATTTTTATTCTATGATTATATATAAAAATAAGTATCCTAAATATACATATATGTTTTGATGATATGGTTTCGACTTACACCTACACACACTTCAATAAAACGGGTAACAGAATTTCCATTCTTGTAAGAAGAACTACCGCCTCACGAAATGATGTTATTCATTTTTCATTTACCTTCTATCATAATTTGGAATTATGAGGGAAAACATGTTTTTATATGATATTTATAATATTTTTTTAAATACTTATGTAATTTTTTTATAACAGATAAACTTATGTGTTCTTTTTGGTGTAAATAAGATAACATTGTTTATGGATGTGTGGACTACCGCCTCCTCAAAGCGATGTGATGCGTGCACAGATTACATGTAATGTTTTCAGGATGAGTTTAATTAAAAATATGTGAAATTAATGACATATATATTTTATTAATTATATAATTACCTATCTATAAATATAATATATCATTTTCTTTATTACCCTTTCCACACCCTAAAAAGGTGATAACATTGTTCGTGGATGTGCAGACTACTACATCCTCAATGTGATGTGAATACTTTTAAATCACAATAAATCTATATATAAATATATTTGATTAAATAAAATGGTATTTATGATATAATTATCATTCATTAAAGATAAAATGTTTCATAAATTCTTCCACTAAGGATCATTGAAAATGGGAATGTTACTCATCCGTACGTATGACCTACTATCTCTATAATTGCAACATTAGTTTTTTTTCATAACCATATTTCATGATTGGATTTAAAATGATAATTTATTATAAATATGATAATTATTTCAATATTATTATTCAGAATATTTCTTTATAATTACCCTTTTGACCATGGTCGACATACCAAAGTCGTTTTTGACACATGAACCGAATTTGGTCAAAACAACAGATGTAAAATAAATTGATTATGTAGTTGTATAGATCATTGTAAAAAGTTAAATAAAACTATAAATAAAAATAAAAAATGTTTATGAAGAAATTTAATAGTTAAACTAAGTTTATTATTCATTAATATAAAGATACATGTGACAAGTCAGACTCAAGGTAAGGGATTTTCATCTTAGTTTTTACATCTGTGAGATAAATGTAGTCATCACCACATACTTTTTTTTCGGTGTATCTACTTCCATGCTTGATATATTATATCATTAATCCTTTAAACATCATGGTATTTATGTTTTCACTTTAAATTAACTCATTCAAGGGGTTTTGAATTAAAAGTTTCAAAGTAGTAACAGTCCACTCTATAGTCTCACTTTCTTTGGTGATTGTAAACATTATTTTAAAAAAAATTACATATTCATGACTATTTTTCATAGTACATTACATCCATTTTATATATAAATAATTTTATGTGATGTGTATTATTCTTTCTTAAACCATATATCATTTTTTCGTATGGTTTGTACTTGACAGTTATTTTATTAACTGGGGAAACAATGATAAATATGTATTCTTTATTTAATATAGATATTTGATAACGAATATTGTTTATTAATAAATTACTTGATATAAATAATTATTTGGTAAATTGGTTATAAGTGGGCCCTAGACCTTATATAGCCCCTCGATATACTGACAAGTTCACATGAGACAATTAAGTTAGAAAAATTAAAAAGGTTATTACCCATTGTTTTAAACTATCTTGTAAAAGAGCATGATAGTATATAGTATCATGTTCCTCAAACATTATGTCAAATAATTAAGAATATACTTCATATATATTTCAGTTATTTTCAATATTATCCATGATATTTTCAAATAAAAAAACTATGGATGCATTTTAGTCTTAGTATATTGATTAAATTAAATTTGTTTCAGTTATTTACCTTTCCATATTGATTTTTCCTTATCTAGTTATTTAAATGGAATGTGTTCTTAGTTATTTACATTTCCAGGTTGATTTATTATTATTAATTAATTATTTATTCCACTATACATACCCTTACCGATCATTTGAACTCAACCTTATTCTGTTTCCTTTCCCCAAGATATAAAGATGAATTATTGGAATGAGTTTCAAGGATACAATGTTATTACTTATGTTATGAATTATTTTATTTTCCAAAGGTATTATGGGTATTATTTATGTAATATGATTTTTGAAAACTATAAACAGTTCGGTCCTTTGGGATTTGATTACTTTTAATCATGTTAATGAAAAAAAGTTAATGCACAAATCTGGGATTCTGGGGTCAGAGTGTAATGGTGCAGATTTTTCTGGAATTTATTTTTAGAAATTATTTGGTAAAATTATGAGGCTGAGCATAGTACGGAATGTGATTCCGAGGACCGGTGTGCATAGAAATAATCATTGAATAAATTTTAGTTTTTAGTTAAAAATGCTTGGTCTGATAACTTTGAACATTAAAGACATTCAAACAAATGCCCAGATGAGAAATATGAGAGAACCCTTGCATTCAGAATAACAACTTTACCTTAGGTAAGGCCTAAAATTGTTCGACACGGGCCATACGAAGAAGTTAGTTTTTGGACGTGAGCATCATTAAAATATTCTTAAATAAAAATATTTTATAATGAAATGAGGTTTTATTTTAAAGGAACCTCAGTCATGAAATACAAGTTTATCATCATAACCCTAGAGTTTCTATTTGGAGGAGGAGTAGGTTCTCTCACCAGTGATGATGAATCGACAAGTGACAGGAGAACATAGATCAACCCACGAATAGGTAGAACCATGAATAGTACTTTCTTACGAGAAGTATTTTCTATTAGGTTTATTATTGGGGAATTAATCCTTTCATGATTTTACAATGATTTATATTTTCTGTTTAATCCTTCTAACGGGAGTTGATTAACACCGAAATGAATGATGGACAAAGTTCATTCCTCACTTTGGTTTATGTGGATTTTCTTATCCTCTATTCCTAGTGTTATTAACATTCTTCTTGGGTTGAAAACGGTCTATAGTTGCGCAAATATTAATGGCACAACGATCCAACATATAGAATCCCAAATAGATACAATATGATAGAGGTGTGAAGATGATGAAAACAGATGGTCGAGGAGTGTGGGAGATACCACCAACCGAACACTTTTTGGAGAAAGAGATCTCAATGGATATTTGAACCCCATGCAATGATGAACATGGATTTAGGACTCTAGAACACCCTCCAAATTGAAAAACGGACCATTGGAGCACATACGGTGGTCCGTAGAGGAATATAATGGCATGGTGGGGGTGGTGGCAGTCGCAGGCTAGACAATAGGGCTGAATGTTGTGGTGTTGGGAGTGGTGGTAGCCTTGCTATGAGGCATCCCACTTGGAGGATCCACTTTGTGACTTGTAGCCACGATAAGCCATGGGATGCATTTAAAATCCTTTCCGCGTGAGTGGACCAGTTGACTAAGGAGGTTGCGCCAGGTGGCCCCATGTGGTGTGAGATGAACATAGTAGAACTGCATTCGGGTTGTAAAAACTAACCTGCCTTAGTGGTCCGAGTAGGGTTTGGTGGGTCGCGCCCCACCAGGCGGGTTGTGTCGGCCACGAGTTGTGCCTAATGGGCTTGGTTAGGTCAGTTTGGTCCAACCGCGTCAGGTTGGTCCAACCAGGTTGGACAAGACCAAGACCCAATTGGCCCTTGTTTCACTAAAACACCCATTACATTCAAACTGAGCGTTTTTTTTGACAATCTTTCTACGGCATTAGGACCCTTGAGATGAGATAGTTCTTTTTAGATAATCTAAGTGAATTTTTGATAAATTTAGATGATGGACTATTATTTTGAATAGTAGGCTCTCCTGGTATAAGCATAATTTGAGCAGATTCGGGGTAGTCCTCTTGAGAATATGTTATGATTGTTACTCCCTTTACGACTTAGGGAATGGGTACTCCTTATCCCTCTTAATAGGTAGATATGGGACTCCCCATGTCATCGGTGTGGGTTCGTTTCATTTGTGTAGTTTCCTCTGTGGATGTTACTCTCCTAAAGGACTAGGGAATGGGTTCTTCAGAGATGTTAATGATGGAAGAGTAGATACTCCCTTGTGGGACATGGGATTGGGATCCGTAAATTTGGAGTCTATACTCCTCTACCATTCTAGGGTTTAGTTATTAATTACGTATTGTTCTGGATGATTCGGTACTCCCTTTTCATGCCAGGGAGTGGGTCCTCTATCCTGGGGTCAGTACTCCATTAACGTACTAAGGTGCGGGTCACCATCGAGAATAAACTGATAGTGTTATTACTCCCCTAGTACCATGGTGTAGGTCCTCTTGTCACTAAGTAGTACTCCCTTATAGGGTAGGGTCTGGGTCCTTGATATAATAAGTAGTACTTCTTTATCATAATAGCGTGCGGGTCCTTTAGAAGTAGTATTCCCATGTTGGAACAAGGGCGTAGGTCCTCACATATGGAGTAGTACTCCCCCTTCTTCAAGTAACGATGGGGAGTGAGTCCTCCATAAAATATGGAGCCCCCTCAACTATAGGACATATCTATGATTAGCAGGGCCCTACACTTGAAGAGATCGATACTAGGTAGGATAAAGTGCTCCCTGAATGAGTCTGAGGTGCATTCCACTCCCTACAAGAGCGACTAAGGTGTCACATGTTATTCTGGAGTAGTGATCTCTCAACTGAGCATAGTGGCATGGAGCGGACCTCTTCACTTGGTTTTCCTTAGTCATGCATTGGGCACAAGATGGTGATGACTGGACCTCTAGTTCTGGTCACTGAAGCTAAACCTTGTAAAATTTTCTCGATGGAGCATATTTTATCGAACGTCCCATTAAGAATGGTAGTGTTTTACTTGATAGATTTTATCTCTTGGAAGGTTCCATCAAGTATGTCTAAGCTTGTGGAGTGTGTTCTCTTGTTTTATGTGTTATCTTTCAAATCTTTGGTGAGAATCCTGATATTTGTTATAAGGTTGGGAACTTATGTTTCTTAATGGTTGAGAAGAGAATATTAAGATTTTAAGTGTATATTCAAGGAAATATACCTGAGTAGACATGAAATTTCATTTCTTTGTGGTTTTCCTCATTTATTTTATCTTTTTGGTTTCAGGGTTCCCTACTCAGCATTGTTTTAATCACCCCTACATGTGAATTTATTATATGTTTCATGTCTTGTGTAGATGACTAATGATTTAATAGAGTCCAAGGAGGACTAGGACCACATGGTATTTAGTGAGAGTAGACAGATGATGTGTACTCTTATGGCTTCAGGAAACTACCCTCCACCTACCCTTCAGGTAGGGATCTCAGTGTAGGAGTTTCAAAGACTTAGGGTCCTACATGTGTTTTGCATTTCTTTTGGTGGGATTTTATACTTTCCTGATTTTCCACCCTGTACTTTACATTATGTTGTACTATTGTTGTGTTTTACTTAGTTATTTCATGCATCGTTTACTAAGTGTTAACTTTTCATCTTTGTGGGCTGGGGTTGTGAGTGGCCATTTGTACAGGTACGATGAAAATGCCTTATATTTTTAAGATTGTGCCTTCGGTGCTAGTTTCCTGCCCCTATCCTTTGGGAGGTGGGTATGTGGTAGTCATGACATGGGCCCTGGGGGATAGATATTGAAAAAGTGGTATCAAATAATAGGTTCAGTTCCACCTTTGGACCGAGAGTTTGTGATAATGTGTTGGGTTTCATCACAATGGTGTTAAGATGTTCCATGTTCGACTCTAAAGTCGGAGGATCTAGTGTTGGTGTGGAGACTAACATATCCATTCACTAAGACTCTGATAACCTACTTTTTTGACTCTGTATATTGGGACACTGGTCACTGGGAATTGAAAGCTTACTACATCATATATGAATGGTTTGTTATTTCCATGTCGTTATTGAGTCAGATCTTTGGATATACTCTTTTAACCATGGTTCTTATCTATCAATTTTAAAATTCCACCACATAGATTGCAAGTCAGGATTCCAGTACAATACCACGAGGATGGTCCTCCAAGCGATGAGGCATCTATACAGGTACTAGTACTGAATATAGCCCTATCGGGTGGAGCACTAGTGATACCACCACCAGTTTATTAGTAGTTTCTACCAGCACTACTAGTAGATGATTCACTTATGCTGAGTGTGCTAAACGAGTTCCAGAGGCAGAGACCTCCTAGGTTTATGGGTGAGACTAACCCCTAGGTGGATAAGGGCTGGTTTGAGGATATTACATGATTCTTCTACCTATTAAGGATGCCTCTCCACTAGATGGCGATCGTGGAAGTGATCATTCTTCAATAATCTATAAAGAGATGGTGGATTTGGAGATCCTGATGAACGACGAGGTAAACCACACCTAGATAAAATTTTAGAACCTCTTCATGGGCGTGTTCTTTTCAGTGACATTACACTCTGTGTGTACACAGGATCTGCTACACATGTAGAGGGAAACATGATAGTATCTTGGTACGCAGAGATATTCATATATCTTTTTCATTACTCAATGCATATGGTGCATGACACACATTTTAAGGAACAAACCATCTAACTTGTACTACATCAGGTTATCAGGGTGTTGGTGATACCCATTAGAATTCTGACATATACTGGGGTGTTGGAGAGAGCCTTAGTGGTTGTGAGTTTCCTTGAAGAGGAGAAAATAGATGTGACCTACAATAGAGGTCATGAGGTAGAAGCTTCTTTTGGAGTTAGAAGATGATAGGTGATAGGATGATGGCGTAAGAGGCATACCCATGTCCAAACACAAACATGTGGTTTATTTGTTCAGCAGAATCCCAAAGTAGCAGATTATCCTCAAGAGAAGCGGTGTTATGCTTGCAATGACTGGGGTAATCTCACTCGATATTGTTCGACCCGTCATGCCACTGATTTGGATCTGGACGACGAGTCGCCTTGGCAGAGACAATGCTTGGAGCAATGGGTTCCGCAATATAGTGGGTGAGGTAGAGGAATTGGAAGATTAGAAGGTTGTGGAAGATGGTTTTAAGCATTTCAAACACCACGCCATGGTGGTTTTCACTAGGCATAGTGAGCTGGAGAATGTGTGTGAGGAAAGCTTCATGCAGTCACATATTATGACCAGGCAGCTCTATGAGAGATTCAGGGTATGATCTGGGTCTTTTCCTTTTGATTTCATTTTAAGTGACACAGGTTCTAGTCATTCACATTTTCCTGTGGGTTCAGTTTGATACATAGAGGTTCTGGTTGGACTATGGACTTGACCCACATGATTATAGGCTCTTACTAGAGGAGACCTGTAGATCACACACTAGAACAGATAGTGTGACCTGACTCTTGGCAGTGAGAGTTACAATTGGGATCTCTTAGTGATGGAGTCGAGACCTTACGACGCAGGTCTTGGTATAGACTACTATCATTGATATCAAGATTGAATGTATTATGAAAAGGATATAGTTTTTTCCATGATGGTGAAAAAGGGTTTTTCTTTTATAGTTAATGTGAAAACTGGGAGGAAAAAAGTAGACTCTCCCAAAGATTTATGATTGGAATCATTCCATGGTGGTAGTGTTCCTATTTTTGGAAATTTGTGTGGCCACGTTAGGATTTCGACAGAGGGCCTAGTATGACCCGAAATTTTCTCATGGGCAGCCCTATTTCATTCGTAAATACCCATGTGTGTTCAAACGTCAACCTTGAATGTGTAATGCTTGTAGAGTCTTTAGAAAAATTTATCCTAGGATGGATGTGAACTATGGGGTTTGGCCTGTATCTGCATCAGGATAACATGGAGGTGAGCCACTAGACCCCATGACTACAGATGAGCCATAGTACTAAGTGTTTCCCCACTTATTGAAGCTAAGGAGACATATTCCCATTATTGCACGATTTTGACCTGGAAAAATCTATACATGATAGTGGTCGATCTCAGTGGTTACTTGAAGTGCATGCTTGTGAGTAGTATATAGACCCTTGGTGAACTCGGTTTTCTTTCCTTGAGTGTAGGATTTTGATTTTCGAGGATGAAAATCTTTAAGGTGGGTAGAATGTAATAAATTTTATATTTCATTATTTCCATATTAGAAATTATTTGGGAAAATACCAAGACTGGGAACTGAGACGACATGTGATTCGGAGGCCCGGTGTTCCTAGAAAAAAATCATTGAATAAGTTCATTTTTTTGTTAAAAATGCTCAAGAGGATAAAATTAAACTTCTAAATTATTTAAAAGGGATGCCCAGATAAGATATCTAAGGAAACTGTCATATTCAAAAAAAAATACTTTACCTTTGGCAATGCCTAACATCATTCGGCACAGGCCAGATGAAGAAGCTAGTTTTTTGATCTGAGCATAATAAATATAGTCTTAAATAAAAATATTTTATGATGCAATGAAGTTTTATTTTAAAACAACCTCCCTAAAAAATCTAGGATTATTTTCATAACCCTATAGTTTCTTTAATGATTGGGATGTGGTTCTCTTACTGGCAACAACGAATTGACCAACACCATCAGAACAAGGATCAATGTGGAGACGTGACTTGAATATACATCTTTAAATGATCAAAATTCATGGTAGGGGTTGTTATTTAATTCTTTTCGTTCCATATTATTCTTTTTAAATGATGAATTCATATCAACCCATGAATAGGTTGACGAATGGATCATGTATTCTTGTGAGAGGGATTTTCTAAAGGTTTTACCTTTGGGTATTAATCTATTCATGATTTAATTATATTTTATTTTCTTTGTTTAATCCGTATAATAGGAGTGGATTAATTCCATAAAGAACAAAGGTGAAGGTTCTTTTCCTCACATTGATTTATGTGGATCTTCTTCTCATATTTTCCAAGTTTTCATTGTGTTCTTTATATGTTAACAAATGATTGGTAGTTAAGCAACCATTCATGGCACAAATATCCTAAATCTAGGATTTGAAATGGATACGACATGACAGAGGTGAACCGATGATGATGATGGATGGATTGAGGCAGTGTGAGAGATACCGCTGATAATATTCCTTTCAACAAAAGGGATCCCAATAAATATTTGAACCCAATGTGATGAAGAACATGTATTGAGGACTCTGGAACACCCACCATATCAAAGAACAGGCCACCAGAGTGCATCTGGTGGTCCGTAGAGAAATATGCCGGTAGTACCGCTATGTAGCTACCCGCATAGAGGAGTTATGGATCCAGCATCGGTGTGACCTAAACGCATGGGAATCTGTGTGTCATGGTAGAAAACATGATCTGTGTTAGAAGAAAGGTTGACCAGGGTGGTGGCGTCAGCTGGCACCGCATGGTGTGAGGTAGAGTATTAGTTTTCAGAGTAGGCTTTCCATGTACAAGAAAACTTTGAACAGAGTCGGGGTATTCTTGTTGAAGAGATTCTAGGATAGTTACTCCCATGATTAATCAGGGTGTAGGCAATTCCTATTCATCTACTTTTGTAGTGACATGACTCCCCAAGTCATGGCTGTGGGTTCGTTTCCTTCAGGTAGTTTCCTTTATGGGTGTTACTCCCCAGAAGGATAATGGAACATGATCTCAGATATGTTCGTGAAGTAAGAGTTAATACTCACCGGTTAGACTAGGAAGTGTGTCCCTTAACTTTTTAATCATTACACCCCAGTTCTTACAGTGTGTGGATCCTCCTTACACATTGTTCCAGATGATTTATTAATGTCACGTTGTACCAGGGGCATATCCTCTAGCCTGGGGTCAGTACTCCCCAAATGTACTAGGGTGTAGGTCCCCTATAGCGAATAAACATAAAAAGTCGATAATCCCCAAGTACCAGGGTGTAGATCCTCTAGTCACTGAGTAGTACTCCCCAATATGGTAGGGTTCTGGTCCTCGATATATGAGGTAATACAACCCTATCGTAACAGGGTGTGGTTTCTTCATGAATAGTACTCCCCTGTCGTAACCAAGGTGTGGGTCCGTGCTTATGAATTAGTACTCCCCCGTCTCCGAGGAGTGATAGAGAGTGGTTCCCCCATATGAGTTGGATCTCCCACCACTGTAGGACACAATTATGAGGAGAAAGCCCTCCACTTGAAGGGATCGATACCCAAGTAGGAGCAAGTGCACCCTCAACGAGTTTGAGGTGTGGGCCACTCCTTACAAGAGCGATTGAGGTGTCATGTGTTAGTCTGGATTAGTGATTCCTCAACTGAGCACAGTGGCAAGGATCAGGCCTCTTCACATGGGTTTCATTATTCCAGACTTGGGAGGAAGATAGTGATGACTGGACCTGTAGTGGTGGGCACTGGAGCTGAACCTAGTATAATGTTCCTGATGGACCACGTTCTCTCGGGTGTATCATTAAGAATGGTGGAGTTGTGCATGATATAGTGTATCTCTTGGATGGTTCCATTAAGTATTATTAAACTTTTGGAGCATGTTCTTTTGGATTATGTGTTAACTTTTGAATCTTTGGCCAGAATCCTGACACTTGTTATAATGCATGGACCTCATGTTTCTTAGTGGTGGAGAAGAGTATATCTGTATTTTCATGATATATGTATGGGAATATACTTGAGTATATTTGAATGTGAATTTCTTCATGTTTTTTATATTTTATTTTATCTTTGAGGGTTCGGGGTCCCCTACTAAATATTGTTTTACTCAACCCTGCATGAGCTTTTCCCACACGTGTCATGTATTGTGCAATAAAATGATTATTTGACAGAGTCTCGGAGGACTAGGACTATGTGGTATTTTGTGAGAGCAGATAGGCGAGGCGTACCCCTATGGCTTCATGAAACTACCCTCCACCTACCCATTAGGTAGGGGTTTTGGAAGAAGATTTTCAGAGACTTGGGGTCTTACTTGTATTCTACCTTTTTTTAGTGGTCTTGTATACTAGCCCAGTTTTCCACCTTGTACATTACTTACTTGTGTAATCTTTTTGTAATTTATATAGTGATTTCATATATCATTTACTTAGAATTTAATTTTCATCTTGGTGGGATGAGTTTGTGAGTGTTCATGTGAACATGTATGAGGAAAATGCCTCCCATTTGCAGGATAATTCCTTCAGCACTAGTCTCTATCTCCTGACCTTTGGGAGGCGTGCTAGGGTTAGTCACGTCACAGTCACTAGGGGACATGTCATGACATGGAGCATTACAGTTGGTATAAAAATAAATTTAATAGAAACCTTGGAAACTAAATTTTGGAGCACATAGATTAGAGAAAATAACGCTTAGAAAAATTTTGAGGATAAGTATAAAAGAAAGTCCTTGAGTTTTGTTAAGTTATATATTATTGGGTTGTTCATAGATATACATTTTTTTCTATATATTAAAAGTGGATGTGGTTCTGGCACAAATGTATCTAGGGTTAACAACTCTGAAAAGGTGCATGAATCCAAACTCGAGCATAACCTGTGACATGAAAACATGCCTTACTGTGCAACTAGTTTGATAATCCTAGGGTATATTCTTAAGATAATTCACAATTTCATTAAAATCCATTATGAAGGACTTTGAAGTAAAGATATCCCTAAAAAACCATGTTTATTATTATGAGATTAGTTATTGAAAATTTCATAAATTTATGATAATTATTTTTCTAGTTATGAAATTATATGTTATATTTCAGGTTGATAAAATCAAATATATTCTATTTTTTCATTTAGAAATGGTGCATAACACAAGGAATTTGAACCTCACCAATTCACAAGGTCCAAATAGTAAGAGTGATCATTACTTTTATGGTCATAAACCAATCATTATAAGGGAACTAATCTCCCTATAAATCTCATCATATGATTACATAGTGTAATGTGATAATGACAATGAGAAATTATTCTATATGTATTATGGATTTTGGAGGGAAGCATCAATATAAGAGGATAGCTGGGGAAAATATGGATAAAGGGAATAAGGGAAAAGAGTAATTTTTTGACATGTAATAATTGTGGAAATAATAATCAAGGTACTAGATTAATAGGAATGTGAGTTTGCTACAAGGATGGAGAAAAAGGCCAATGTGCTTGGGATTTTAGGGAAAAGAAAAAGGTTCCCAGTGCACAATGGTTTGACTGAAAGGAGGTAGGATAGTATAGAATTCAATGTCTCAAGTTTCAAAGGAATATTACCCAAAATTAGCTAATGGATAATGGGAAAGATTTTTCAAATATCATAGAAGAAGAGTAATGATTAATATGACTGTATTTGGATTCAAGAATTATGTCATTTGAGTATTTTACCAATAATGTACTAGTTAGGAAAATTATAAAATATATAATGATTGTACTGTTGTACTTCTTATTCAGAGACTTAAAATCGTTTTTTGATCGGAACTGATAACCAAGAAAATTTATTCAGTAGCAAGTTGAATTTTTTTTAAAAAACACATGGTTAAGGGAAAGAAAACCCTTAATATGTTTCAGATAGTGAGATAATGATGTTGGAATATAAAAATGATAGATATTGATAAACTAGATTGGATACTATAGACAACTTTGGAACTAATTAATGATTTTTTGACCACATGGCGTATGCTACCATTGATGGGGTGTGAAACACTTTTGGATTTACGAAATATATCTAATAACATGTGTTTTACATAATTAATAATGATGCATTCATGTTTTCAATATGGTTTTATGGAAATTCAATTTATTACCATTTTTAAATAGAATGCATGATGGTTGTATTCACATGTTTTGGATGTGATAATTTAGATCTCCTTTATTTTTATTAATCACCAAGGCCATATTTATTTTTCAAATTCATTGACCTTCCTTCTAAAGTGTTGGTTTATAATATTTTTAGAAAATTTAACCACATATGAAATGTATTAAATTGATACTTGGAATGGTTTTTATAGATTTATGTATTACTTCCCCCATTGTGCTAATTTTTCAATGAAATGAAGTGTAAGTAGTTTAAGCCACAACAAAAGGATAATATTTTACTTAAGAAATAGAAACATATATTTACTTATATTTTTATAGTGTAAAAGAATTATTCATCTGAAGAAAAAGGGTTTTGAAACAAAATTTTGTCATATTATCATTACTTTTAGTGATATCAATATACTTTTTCATAGCTCTAGTTTAAAGCTTTATGTTCATCAACTGTATGCTAAAGATGTTCTCTATCACTCTCCATCAGAACGTGAAAGTTATATTTCTATTCAATGTCCAAGTTTTCACTAATGTTATCTTATTTGAAAACCTATTTATTGGTTAGATTCTTATTTTATTTTCCCATTCACTAATAATATGTATTATTAACCTAATTTGCGTTGTGGGTTTTTCAATAATGGTTTACTTTCAAATATCAATCCCTAGATTTGAAAGATCATGTTTAAATTAAAAGGACGCAAGTTAATTATGGTGGGGAGAATGTAACACCCTAATACTTAAAAATATTTTTATTTTAGAATAAACTAATTTTTTTGCTAGTTTTCTGTATACACAACACGATGTTAACCAAACACTACACAAAACACTGAGTGGGATTGTGTTATATGCAAGACTGATTTTTACCACATTTTTGTGGCATGACTATTTTAAAAATAAATGTTTGAAACTTTTATAATTTTTATTTTTCAAAAAAATATTCATTTTTGAATGAATAATTCTAATATTATCATAGGTTTATTTTTTGATATTTTTCGGAGAAGTTTCATTGTTTAATGAATAGTGAAAAACACTATGTTTTAGATAAAAAAGGCCTTTTCATTTAAATAATTATTAAGGATAAATTCTATTTTAAATTTTATTCTAAAGTAAAAATAGATCAATTATACATATATTAATACAATTTATTTAATTTAATTCACTTTTATATAGGATTTACATATAAAAACTTATTTAACTTTTCAAAATTGTCACTTTAAAAATCCTCTTTCTCGTAACATCTGTGGTATTTGCTTTATATATAAATTTTCTACTTCTATGAATTGAATTTTGAAAATTAAGACATAAATGGTTGTCATAAGTTTAATATTTATAGTATAAAAATATCATAAAATTTTTGAGCAAAAATAATAGTGAAAGTAATTAAAATTAATTACATTGATTATTGTAAAATTAAGCTTAAAAAACGGATAAACCTTAAACTTAAGGGTAAAAATGACCTAGACACTAATCCAAAAGTTATTTCATGATAATAGTTTAACTATATCATCTATTGGTTTAATTTTTATGATTTATTTTGATTTTATTCCCAGATAGTGACCTATATAATAAGTTAACTATCAAAGAAGACAAAAAAATAACCTCCATTACCTTTAACATTTATAAAATCTTTATAGTATGGATGAAGCTAAACAATTATGGTTATAAACATTATTTTCAAATTTAAAAGATTTTTTTATCATAATAATTAAAATTTATTTTTTATAGATAATACAATGACCTTAAACACTTAACAAATGCTAACTCATGTATTATTTAGTTAATAATTATATAAAATATATGATGTTAAAAGAATTATAAGTGAAGTAAATTAAATGAACTATTTTGTTAAATTATTTTTATAGATGAAAATATCATGGTAAACATATTTGAACTTAATATATTTGAATTCTAATATTTTTTTGATATTTTTAAATTAAAATTAAATAAATATTTACAAAGTTGACATTAATGATATTTTACAATAAATGATATTTTATTAAAAGAATTAAAATTACTAAAATATTATATTATATTTATTTATTTTTAAATGTTAATAAATATAAAATATGTTCTAGTAATGTATGAATCTTTCATTTTTAATTAACATATGAACTCACAGATAGGAAAAACAAGGTTAGCATAGTTCATGTTAAAGTAGTATTTGGGCACGTTACATGTACTTGTTTTAAAATTATATTCCAAAACACATGGGATTTATATTTTTTAAATAATATATAATATTTAAAATTAATTGGTTATATATTTCATAATAAATATTATTTTTATTTAGTATTAATGGTTAAATTACTTAGGATATACAACTAGTTACTTTAATAAACACAAAAATTATAAAAATAAGGAAACTGAAAGGCTATGAAAAAAATGATAAAAATTATTTTTAATGTGTTGTGTGTTTTTATAAACCATGATAACCATTTAATATATTATTTTTCAATTTTTGAATAAAATGAGGTCAAGGATATTTCCAAATAGTTTTAACTTTTTTGTATTCACAAGAATGCTACTCCACCTCCAATATAAAAAGAAACTCACTCTTCCCTTTAACCACACATCTAAATCCAATTTTTCCCATAAAAAATCTTCCAAAATAATCTCCCAACACCCCTAAAATAAATCTAGAGTCCTAACTTTTTTCATAAATCCATCCAAAGAATCCATTTGGTGTAAACTAAAAGGATTTACCGTAAAAGTGTTAACATTCATCAAACATGCATTTATCTTTTATTAATTTCTTAAAGCATTCAGTTATATTCATTCCACTAATATATAATAACATAATTATTCTAAATATACTAATATTTTGTTATTTTAATGGTTCGACCTATAGTTAAAAACATCTCCATCAAATGGGTGATGAAATTACCATTCGTGTACAGTGAACTACCGCACCTTGAAATGAAATCATTCATTTTTTCCATACCACCTATTCTAGTTAGAAATTATGATGGAAACCCTATTTCTATATGATAGATATGTTGACTATGTTTTCTAAATACTTTTGTAACTTTTATATCACACATAACTTTATGTCTTCCATTTGGTGTAAACCCGATAACATCATTTGTGGATGTATAGACAATCACCTCCTCAAAGAGATGTGATATATTCACACAGTACATGGAATGTATTAAATATTATTATAATTAAAATTATGTGAAATAAATGAAATATATATGATATTTGTGACATAATTAATTTTATACAAATATAATATATCATTTTCTTTATTTCCCTTTGCACAGACTAAAAAGGAGATAAAGTCGCTCATAGACGTGTGGAGTACTGCCTCCTCGATGCGATGTGACTACTTTTACAAGAAAATAATTCTATATATAAGTAAATATTATTAAATAAAATTTTATTTAATATATAACATTCAATGGACAGATAAAATGTTTCTTACATTATTTCCCTAATGGTTATTTAAAAATTGAAGCGTTACTCATCGGTATATAAAGTATATTGTCTCCATGATTATAATGTTAGTTCATTTTTAACAACCATATTTCATGATTGGTTTTAAAATAATAAATTATGTATAAATAGGATAATTTTTTCAAAATTATTTTATGGATGTTTTAATATAACGACCCCTCTGACCATAGTCAACATTCCAAAGTCATTTTTGACACATGAACTGAATTTGGTGAAAACACTTGACGTAACCATAATAGATTAAGTAGTTGTATACCACATTTCAATAAGTGAAATAATATTAGAAATAAAAATGATATAGGTTTTTAATCATTTAAATATTTTAAATAGGTTTATTATTCAATAATATAAAGACACTGTGATAATTGAGACTCAAAGTGTGTCATTTTCCTATCACTTTTTAAATCAGCGAGATAAATGAAATATTCACCACTTATATTTTTTTGTGTGGTGTATTTTCTAACATATTTGATATATTATATCATGAATCCTTTTATCTTCAATAAATTTATGTTCTTACTTTGAATTATCTCATATAAAGGGGGTTTACTTGAAAATTAAAAAGTGGTAGAAGTTATCTCTTCAATCTCGCTTTCTGTTCTAATTTTTAAGTTTCTCTTGATATAGTCACTTATTTATGACCATTTTACATTGTAAATAACATTTATTTAATATATCTATACTCTTATTTGATGTGAATAATTATTCCCTAAACCATATACCATTACATAAGGTGTGTACTTGATGGTTATTTGATTAGCAGAGGAAATATTGATAAATATGTATTCATTATTCAATATGGATATCTGGTAAAGAATATTTTTTATTATTCCATTACTCGATATGAGGAATTATTTTGAAGGTTAGTTATGTGTGGGGCCCAGATGCTTTATATCCCCTCGAGGCATCGACGGGTTCCCATGAGAAAAATTAGTTATCCAAATTAAATGGGTTTCCACCCATAGTTTGAAAATATCTTTTGAATGGTCTTTAGGGTGTAGTTTTTCATGTTCATCATACATGATTTCGAATAATTAAGAATTTCAATCAGATATATTCTAGTAATTATTATTATTATCCATGATATTTTAACATAATAAAATCTATGAATGTATTTCATCCCCAGTTTATTGATTAAATGGAATGTGTTTCACTTGTTAAACTTTCCATATTGATTATTCCTTATATAGTTATTTAAATGGAATTGGTTCTCAGTTACTTACCTTTCCATGTAGATTTATTCTGAATGATTCATTATTTATATTTTTGTACTTTCCCTTACTGATCATCTCAGCTCACCCATATTATGTTTCAATTTCCCATGATTTGGAGATGAATTCTTGGAATTAGTTTTAAGAATACTAACCAACTAATTATGTTACAAATTTTTTTATTTTACAAATGTATTAAGGGTAACCTATAAGTAATCTTGTTTTCTAAAACACATTAATTTTTCAGTCCTTTGAGAATCGGTTCCCTGTAATCATACAAATGTAGTTTTGGGCTTCTGGGGTCGGGGAATTACATTGTGATAAAATAATAAAAGAAATTTTGGAAATTTTATAAAATTTATTTTAAAAAATGAATTTATTTTTTTGAATAAAAATTTTAAAACTATAATATGTTTATTTTTTGAATTTTTATTATAGGATTAATTTTTCGATGAACAGTGAATATAATGGTTTTTATTGCCAAATTCATTTTCATTTTAGTAATTTATATTGTTAAATTATGTTTTAAATGGTTATAAAAGTAAAAATAATTCAATTATATCATAATCATACCCATAAATTTTCTTGGAATAAATTTCATATTAAATTTTTATATAATATCTATTTAATCTTTTGAAACATTTCTCTTTGGAAAACAACTTTTTCGTCACGTATGTGGGTCTTATTTTAAATTAAACTATAACACTTATATTAGGTAAATTTGTAAAAAAAATTATTCCAGATTTTAAATAATCTTAATTTATATCAATTAATAAGGATAAATTAATTTTTTACTTTGATGAATAGTGAAATCATTAAAAATTATTTATCACGGTTATGGTAAAAATGGGTTTAAGGGGGGATAAAATAAAAATATAAGCATAAAAATGACACAAAAATTATATCATTCCTTTTTATGGTACTATTTATACCTTATATATTATGAGGTTCTAAATTGGCCCATTTTTTATCCTTGTTTCATGAGAAAAATGAGGGTGGGATTCTTTCTTTTAAAAAATTCATGTTTGTCCTCTCCCCGACTTATAACAATACACAACATCTCTTCTCTTTTACTCACTTCTGAAACCCACTGGTTCAACCAATACCTTCCAAAATAACATAATTAATTACCTAGAACCGTATTATAATCCTTTTTTGGTCACAAATCCATTTCAGAAAGGCTTTTGGTTGAAACCTATAGAAATTATCCGAAGAAGAGGTAATGTCCCTAACCAAGAATTTTATTTTATTTCTCCTTAAGCATCCTCAATTTATTATTAAAAAACAGTTAGATAATAAACTAATTATATAATATATTATTATATGTTTATTTAATTACCTACAACAATCTCCTCCACCCTCAGGTGAGAAATGAAACTGTTGATCCTGTGTATGGCGGACTACCGCCTAATGAACCAACACAATTCGTTTTCTATCACCACTTATTAAAAATGGATAAAATAATCAAAATAATGATTATAAATGATATTAATGATATTAATATACTTATTATGTTATAATATCACATATAATTTCTTACCTTTTATTCCATATAACATACTAGAACGTCACTCGTGTGTACAACTGACTACCACCTCACGAAGCGATGTGATTCGATTTTCACATACTACTTAGAAGAAAGGTAATTAGAATTAATTATATGTTGATATATTATATTCATGAAATATATATAATTATGGATATTAAATATATCATATACTTTCTTACCTTAACATCCATTGACTAAATGATAACATCGTTCATGTGTCTGGCAGACTACCGCCTCGTGAAGCAATGTGATTACTTTTTCATTAAATGTTAACAATGTAGGAGATAAAGGAACCTTTTAATGAATAAATATGATATATATGATATTATAATTACCCATTAGTGGTGATATTTATTTACCTTCATTTCTTTTGATCCATTGAGGAAATGGAAACAACATTCATGTGTACGTACGGCTTGTCGTCTCTATAAATGATATAACTCATTTTATATATATAACATTAATGGATTACTATAAATAAATATATAATGAAAATATATTATATTTATATCACGTTTAATATTATTGATTTGATGGATCCAAGATCAATGTAAATTTTTCAAAAAATAAAAAATCTAAACATACCCAAAAAATGAAATAGTTATTACCAAAAACGATATTTTAACAATGAATTGTTGATAAATGGGTAATAAAAATTAATAAGTAAATCATATATAATATGATAAATATTATTATTTTTCTTTAATATATTTATAATAAATATATATTTATTATATAGTATTTTCAAATTTTAATTAATGAATTCACGACCTAACATAAGGAGTTTTTGTCTCAAATTGTCTTCTTTGGGACATAAGATATGTTATGCACATATCTTCTTTTATAAGGTTTATATAATACCATTTGACATGTTACATCCTAAATACAATAATTTTTATTATATTTAAAGTTTTATTTTATTTTAATATTTAATGGTTCTTAAATTCAAAATATGTCACAGGATTTTATGTTACAATATCATTATTTATCCAGATTTATTAAGATTTTGTTTCCAATGATGAAACATTTTGATATATCCCTCAAGAAAATCTTGTATTTTCTTATAAACTATTTATTTAATTATAATACATATTTTTATTTCATTTTTCTATATTTATGTAATAAATATTTCAAAATAATGTTTTTCAAAAAATCGATTATATATCTCGCTTCATAAGAAAATGAGTTTTCTTCCATATAAATGATTTAAAAAAAGTTTTTAAATATGTTTTTAAAATATAATAATATTTTTGATAAAATTTATACCCTTATTTTAATTTTCAAAAAATATTTAAATATAATCCTATTTTCATTTTCTTAATAAGGTATATTTTACTTTTACCAAAAATGTGAAATGAATTTTTGTTTTACAGTGTACGACAAGAATGTAATCTTACACCATCATGACTAATTAATGATTTAAATATTCCATTACAAGTTTCTAAGGTTATTTAAAAAGAAAAAATTTTATTTAAAAGTAACAATTATTTATATTTTAAATAAGTGTTTTCATAATGGAAAGGATATTTTATTCAATAATTGTTTGATGATTCTTTTATGAAATTTATGTTCATCAATAACAACAACCTTTACGGTTTATTACATTTTAATGGGGATATAATCTAGTGGTACTATCCAAATTATTTGTTTGTATGGTTTATTATTACAATTAATATATGTTTATGAAACCCATTTATTTTTTATGGTTTATGGTATAGTGAAATGTATTAAAAAAATTATTTCTAATGAGTTATGCTATGATGTAATTCTTTAAAAACCCATTTATATTCATGGGTTCTGATATGATTAATATTTTATTATCTTATGGGATAATGTTTTATGATTTTTATTATGTGAATTGTGGGACCTATATATCCCTCCAATGTATTGGTGATATAGTGAAATCTAATGAGATAAAAAAACAGAAATAGGGAGGAAACCCACATTAGTAAGAGAATTTTTCCTATATGAAAACTATGGGAGAAAAACATTACTACTATGATGGGTTGGGGAGTAAAATAATTACAATATGATGTCCTTAAAAATGATACTTCACTACAATGGAAATTATTTTTTATGCTTATGTGTATGCAATAATTACATGTCTTATGTCAATGTTATTATCTCATGGCTCATGTCCGTTGATTTTATTATGATTCATATCTTATTAACTGCTAATATTTATTCCATGACTCAATATTTTATTCTCTAATATTTATGGAATGGTTTCATATGTTATGATCATGTTCTCATACCATTATTATCATTCTTCATTTACTTATTTCCCTTTTTTACCCTTACTGAATATTTGAGCTTAGCCTTCTTAGGTTTATTTTCCCCTGGTTATGATGATAGGTATTATGTGTGATATGATAAATAATGGTACTAGTTATGAAGAACTAAGTGGGAGATGATATATAGCTCTTATGAAATAGTTCTTTGTGTTTCCATGTTTTCAAAGGAACAACACCTTTACAATCATTTCACTTAAATCCATGTATGGTCTGCTTTCATGATTGGGATTTTCAATTTAACCCATTTGTTTTGAATAATACTAGTGTTAATTTTTGGATTAATATTATTTGTCTTAATTGGATTATATGGCATCCCAATATTATTTTTGATATTGCCTCTGATGTCGGTATTCCAATCAAAATGGATAGAGCTACTGGGGCCACTATGTTTGGACACTTTTCTAGGATCCTTATGGAGGTTTATTTAATAATGTTATTAATTAATAATATATTTCTATCATATTTGTATTATGGCATTCACCTTAAGGTGGAACCCGAAAGACTTCCTAATTTTTTTAAACTTTCAAACAATTGGTCATGTTAATGACACATTCCCCGAAAATGTAGTTTTATCTTATTTCAATGTAAAAGGGAATTATGAGATGTGTTTCAGGAATAAAATAAAGGTTCCAAATAATGTGAATCATGTTAATGGAAGAGGTTATTCTATAAAGAAACATGTTTTTGAGGTTGGGGATAATTATTTAAAGGGTTATACACCTCCCTCACCAATGAGGCATGGTCCCGTTGGCACAGACCCTCATATACATAGCACAAATGCTAGTCCTAAGGTAATCTTTCATTATGGTTGGCTGATGCAGATAATAGGTAATAGTCCTATCTTGGATGACAATATGCATGTGGATGAATCTTCCCTTGAACTGGGTGGCGATCTTATGAAACAGAACATGTCTGATTTTGATAATGTACACACTACTTTGGATGTTGTGGAGGAATTCTATGCTCAATCTCCATTGGGGAAAGGATGCATTTAGCTGGTAGTTTTTAATTATAATTATTAATTGGTGAAATCTAGTACCCAAATGAGGTCATGATGTAGGAGTGGTCATGCTTCTTTTAAGGATGAATTTTTATATGGAAAGGAAAATGTAATTGATAGTTAATAATTTACACTTTCTTCTTCTAGGAGAAATCCATGGAGGGACTATTCTATCCTACCATGGATTGATCTACTAGATCATCTTCAAATATTGTCGATTCATATATCCTTAAGATCTTCAAACAAGGTAAATCTAAAACTGAGTGGGAAAGTGGTGATGATTATGAATATGGAAATAACATTTCTTATTATAATATTTAGACACGTTTCCAAAGGGATGAGGCAATGTTCTTTTGTTTGACCCCTCCCATATTTTTCTATACTTTTCTTTTATTTTAATACACGGTCAGAAGATTTTCTTCTGAAAAACATGTCACATATTCCATTATGATCCTTAGGCGTGTTTTGTGTAATGTATTGAATTTTCATCAAATTAAATGTCATATGTATAAAAGAAAATCCTAAGGAATTATATGACACATGGATTCAATATAAGAACATAATTATTGAATATCTAATTGATAAGATTTAAATAGAGAGTAATGTAACATAGAAGTTATTATAGGATAATAAAATACCCTATATATCTGGTGTCTTATTATTAAGGTAAAATTTATTCTTTTTTGAAATAATACATATTATGTCTTAAAAATAGGTTGGAAGATAAATTAATTACACACATTACTCTTAATAGGTATCATTTGATAAGATCCCTATATCTTAGGAAAATTGGATCTTGAGATCATATAATAATCAATAATTAGTAAACTACAACAAAAAGTTAACATCCATCCCATAAATTTATGATTGTACTGATTCTCATTTTATATATGTTGTAGGCTCAAAATAAATGTTTCTATAATTATTTAGGAAAAAATATGTTATAAACCCACTAATACATTTATGTTATACATTACCATGTATAGTATAAGTTTTTACCTAAAACAATACCCACTAGAGGATGAAAAGAAATTAAAATTTCAAGCTATCAAAGATAATTGAAATTATATTTAGAAGAAAAGAACAAGGTGGGTTGGTTACTACTGGTGTTATGGAAAGATCATTCATAATTTTCATGAATTCTGGAATAATATGTTAACTTATAGAAATAAAATAAATCCTTTAAATGGGGGGACAAAAGATCAAGTGAAGAAAAGTGAAAAGTGGAAGGAAAAAATCTATTTGTCTCAAATAGGTTTGGAAGCATGGGGAGTCTCTATGAAAATTTCCTTGATGGAGGCCATAGTGAAGAACCTTGATGGTATAAAATAACTAAACATGTGTAAAATTCTAATGAGTAAATATGATAAAAATAATATAAAGAAAAATCATGTGAAGAAGGATGAAGAGTAACCCTTGGTTTATAATAAAAAAAGTGTTAAAAAAAATACACCAAAGAGGCCTAAGAATGATTCTTCACCAAAAATAAGAATAAGATACTTTTATTAAGGTAGAAGAGTCCATGCCATAACACATTTCAAATAGGCCATATAAATAACTTTTAATGTAATAGATATATAATATAACGAATCTATGAATGAAATATAATGATTTTTTGGTGAAATATATACATAAACAAGAATTTAAATCTCATAAGAAATTTCTAAAAAGTGGTAACTCAATGATTCATGATAAATTTTGGGGATGTTGTGAATATGATGGTCATGTCACAATAGATTGTTTTATCATCCAACCATATCAATAATAAAAAATTAATATTACGAAGCAAACACCAAAAGAATCATGTTATTTGATCGATAGTATAAAGGGTAAAATTCAACTAAATGAGGAAATTGAAAAATATAATAAGTATATATGAACCATGTTTTTTTACTTAGAAGACTAAGGGATAAAGAATGAAAATTTATTCCAATGATGCATATAAAAGTGAAATAGTTACTTATATGAGGTGAAACTCTCAACTGTGTTAATATCTCAAATGGAAAAATAATTCCGACCATATTCCAATATATATTGTGCTTAATATTTCTTTTTAGGTAACTCAAAGTGACTCATGCTTTCAATCAGAAAATTTAAGAGATTAAAATAATACCATATTTGGAATATATACTAAAAGTTTCCATCTTGGAGTGATTTAAAATAATTTGTCTAAATCTTATCTTATATAAGGATTTAAACCTTGATTATGTGAATAGAGAGTTTATCTCTTAAGGGGGAGTATTTGAGAAGGTACAAAATCTCACATTTTAAGAAAATATGTAATTCTACAAATGTTCTTGTAATATTCCATTGAAAATGTAAGTCTTCATATTGTCTAATCCCTTTTTCAAGAATAAATTTGTGTGTTTAGGTGGATAAATTGGTTTTATTGACTCGATGAAAAAAATAAAATCATGGTTTGTTTCTTAAACTCAACCTAGTTGTGGTTTGGATTTTTATAATTTGTTATTGAGGTTAGTCTAAGAATTAATGTTAAAAATATCATTAGAATATCTCCAATAACAATTTTAAATTTTTTAATTTATTTAAAAATCCCATGAGAAAATAATTTTGAGTAAGAATCATGTTTTTGACTTGATAATTGATATCATTTTTATCTAAATTAGTATTTTTTACACCAATCTAAAAACACATATACATAGTGTGAAATAATTTATGGAATATATCTTTAATAGATTTGATACCACCCATTCTAAAAATTCATTATTTTAATTGTTAATAATAAGAAGATATAAGAAGATAAAATAAATTATATTGATATGCATTTTCTATATGGGTATTGAAAAAAAATATAAAGGTGATATTTTTTAACCCAATTAGTGTTAAGTTGAACATGTTTTCAATAAATATGGTGTTAATATTTGTGGAGAAGAGAATATTGGATTGAGTTTTGAGAACCCAATCAGGTTGAGAAAATAATGTTGAATTTCACAATAAATTATTGAATATATATTGAGTTATTAACATTGGATTATTAGAGAATAAATTACTTATAGTTTAGAAGTGAGTTAATTACACTATTCAGGTGGAAAAAAGATGCAACTAAGACGCTGTAATCGGATTATTGGAGATTAATTCATCATTGGTAGTGTTTCACTATGTTTTTTTTATTACTTGATATTCTGAATCTATGAAGAAACTCATTGAGGTTAGAGATGAATAAATTCTGGTTGATATTTTGATGAATTTACACCATTATGATAATCATATATGATGACAACATTTTTAAGGAATAATAAATGGATGAAGTTAATGAAATATAATTAATTCTAAAATGATTTCTTCTAATCATTGGAATTAATTTGGTGATTATTAAATATGATTCTATGTTATTCAGAAGTAATTTTAAATGGATGAGGTTGTTTTAAATAAGTTTATAGAAGGTTTATGAAATTTTGTAGTTTCATATTCTTGAAAAAATAGAAGATGAATCTATAAAAAATATCACTTGAGTAGTAGGTTATTGAAAATTAATAAAATTTATTTGTACGTAAGAGTCACTTTCAAATACCAGAGGATTCAAAAGATTCAAAATTTGTAAAATTAATGATACATAACAGTCTCTCCAAGAATTTGAGGAAATATTTTTAGTAAATTTTTTTCTCAAGATGATACATAAGGGTTGTTTAGATCTTTCAATTGAGAATTTGGAATATTACTTAGTATCACTATGATAAATTGGGATTCACCCGAAAATCTACATGATACATAAGGGTGAGTCCAACTATTATCATATATTTAATGGTTGATGGATAGGTTTCTATAAGAAAGAAAACATATAAGGATAGTATGGATTTTTTTAGTTCATATATAAGTATTGATTTGATTTCTCTAGATGATAAATAAGATTTTAAATTGAGGAAATGGAAATATTTGAGGGTCTATTACATGGAGAGGGAGATACGAAAGATTCATTTTTTCATATATAAGACCTCTTCTTAGTTTTATAATAACAAAGAATAAAAATATTAAATTAAATTGAGATATATAAGGGTAACCCCATTTTCTTGAAGGATAAATAAGATTCACATGGGATATACAAATGTTTAAAGTGGATTCTCCAGTTTTGGTGTAATAATATTTTCATAATCTAACATGGATTAATAGAATTTAACATTGTGTTTTATATGTTTTATTTTTCAGAAGGATAATTTTGAAGAGGTAATGATTCATATTAAGCTTTACTGGTATTAAAAGGATAAATATTATGATTCATCATATAAGGGTCATGATACTAGATGGGATACATGGAATAATGTTTCACTGTGAGGGGTAAAGTCAATCCACAATGAATAACAAAAGTAGAGAAACAAAATAGAGATAGATAAAGTATTTTTTTGTGATAAGATCCTTCACACAACAATAGTTCATTGAATTAATCATACTCAAATGTAAAATAGGATGCATATTTCTTCCATAATAAGTGGATGTGGATATTATATGGATTATGACGTGGAAAACAAGCTGAAATATATGGGATGTTATAAATAGAGAATTGGTCATTGTTAATTAGTGTTTTTGTAGCTATGTTTGAATATTTAAGGGCCACTTAACAAGGATATATCATGGAAACAACCTGTTTAGGTATTAATGTGTTTAAAATTTGGTATAAAATTTTATATAATGGATCATGAATTATGAAAATTATAATGAGAGATAATAATAAAATGATTGGAGTAAGATTTTAATATTCAAATATAAAAATATTATTCATACATTTCTATGAATAAATAGAAGTAGATAATAAAATGTTTAAAAGGGTTCATAATGATAAAAATTATATTATATTTCCACTACTAATCCTATGAATCAAAAATATAAAAGGTGAGAATCTAATGATATTTGCAAAAGTAGATCTTATACATCATAGAAGTGTAATAAGTAGAAGTAGAAGAAAAAATATTAGTAGATCAAAAATAATGAATCGATTTTACATCTATTATATGTATTATATGATTAAAATAAGTGGAATAAAAACCCATTCATTTTGAAATAATAATAAATTTTATGTTTAAGAATAACAATATAAAGAAATCAAGAATGATATACTTCCATGAGTATTGATGGTCGATTATCATACAAGCTAATGTAGAAGTAGTGAGAAGTCATGCTTATGATTTCTTATATCATATGATTCAAATAATAGTGAGATATCCTTTTAATTTTCATTCAATGTGAAGCCTCTTATAAATTACTAAAAGCTAATTATATAGATAAGAACCATATTTTTGCGTGATGACATATACATACATGGAAAAAAACATTTCAACAAGGAGTTAATGAAATGTAATATTTTTAGAGGAAGAATTATTTTGTTTCAAATCATGAAAAAGAAATAATTTGGGTCTTCTATGTGTCCTAATTGGCGTTGGGATAATAGTTTTGAGGATATACCCTTAACTGAGATTCATCTTGATAATAAAAGGGAAGTTATGTGTGTGTGAGAAAAATACACCATAAACTAGGGAAAAATTCATCCACATTGGAGACAATACATTTCATCAAATAATTGTGTGCCTTATTTTTTTATATCTTATATACTATAGCATTCATGTTTACAGAGGTATGATAAAAGAGTGAGATATCCTTTCACTGGAGTTTTTCAAAGGTAAAAGATATGTGTCAAAACCCCCTCCCCACAAGGTGTACCCCTCTTGGGCTAGCATTATGATACGGGAGATAATGACCCTCGAGTCCCATCTCCAGTAGTCCTCGTCTTGGTGACTAGCACTGAGGGTATAGTAAATACACAAATGGGAGGCATTACCTTCTAAGAGAACACATACGAAAGAGAGAGATAAGACAGAAACAAACCAACTACAAATCAGACTGCAATATAAATGAAATCACAAGTTTACATATATAATTTCATGCAAAACTACTACAACTAAATGTGAAAATGGAAAGTACCAAAGGAAAGTAAAAAAAACATCAACCACAAGCCTGAACAACTTATACAACCCCGAGCTAGTAGAAACCATTTGGATCTTCAACCTACTACAAGTGGCCTAAAAATTATTTTAT
This sequence comes from Viscum album, assembly GCA_963277665.1. NCBI lineage: Eukaryota > Viridiplantae > Streptophyta > Magnoliopsida > Santalales > Viscaceae > Viscum > Viscum album. Next base: position 1,123,659,702 of record OY728136.1, on the reverse strand, counting down.
ATATACATTGGCTGAGTATAACAGTATACTTAGAAGGATCCTCCTTAGAGCCTCTCATTCATAATTAAAGAAAGCATGCTCAAGAATAATGAAAAACAAGGGAAACTTACTCGTCACCTAAATAGGTATACTAAGTTCCCAACCTCACCATGGATACTCTCACCATGTATTTCATACCAGAGTATAAAATATAATAAATAATATTGAGGTTACCCCGCTAATACTTCACTACTGGTTTTCCACTTTTCCCCAACATCGCACGACCAAAGCATCTCTCTCAAAAAAGGATTGCCCACAGGCACATGGAAGAATCACCAAAACATGCGCCCTGTGCAAAAAAACCACCACGTACACGTAATAATAGTAACCCGGTAGTTTTTGGGTTCCACCACTGCTCCAATTATGTATATCATATGTCAGTTATTAAATCTCAAGCTATTAAATCCCATACACTGAGTAAGGATCTTCAAGCCATCATACCATATACATGTTACACCTATATTATTCCATAGGAAAATATATCTACAATAATTGTGTGTGAATTTCCACAATCCATTACAACCCTCTACACACATATTTGGGGAAAACTAACCAGTGTGCTTACCAAAAAATGTAACTACCAATAGAAGAGAGCAGGGCCAAAGGGGGTAGTCAGCCATCCATCCTCCCATCAAAATGTTGGAAAAAACACCCCCAGGTCAAAGAATCCCTGACATATCACTTTCCTTAAATGACGGGGTGGAGTAGTGTATATAAACAAAAAAGTACCAAATATATTATAGTTCACAACCACACTCTAGGCATAAACTAGTTTTAGACTCAACTATAGATAACTTCTCTCAGACTCCAAGCTGCCACCTCTAGGACTATGAATCCTATAAGCACACAGCCATTTAAAGAGATTTATTACATTACTTCATTCCCTTTTTATCAATTTCACTTTAAGTTAATTACTTCTTTAAACATTAATTAACCATTAACAATTCAACATTATATTTCATTAGCATCACACCAAAAGTCCACTATCCATTTAAATTGTAAGCTCAGTATTGCACCCCACCAAGATTTAAACATTCACATTGAACCTGTTTCATCATTCCCAATTTCCTCCCTGGCACCCACATGCATCTCTCCACTCTAGGCATCAACTTCTGCCACAAACAATAGGCCTCCTTGAAACCACATATCGTGACAGCCATCCAGGCTCACATCACAACACAAGAAGTAGGAAAACAAACAACATTTCAATTGATCTCTTGGCCCTTAAACAAGAAAGATGGTTACTCAAAATTCTATAAAGAATTATCTTTTATCAAACAACAAGTTCTTTAATCCATCTTGAATTAACTGATTTTTTATTTGTAGGTTCCAACTACGGGAAACATAAACAGTAAGCTATCACAAATTGATTAAACATCCTAACAGCATCAAATTGATAAGCATCAAATAACAATAACAATAATCATATTTATTCACATGCATCATTATCTTTATCCAAACAATTATCATTTAATTTAAGATTTACCTTCTTTATAAATTTCCATCAAGAATGAAAAGACAAGAAAATCAAGAATAGATATCACACTATCTAGAAAAACAAGAGGCAATAATAGACGATGGATATCAATTTATTTATCTGGTTCAAATATTTATTATGTTGATTACATTGAGATCTAGTGGGATAAAACATTCTAACAATATAGTTATATGTAAAATAAAAGAGAAGCAATGAATCTTATACCTGAAATCTTTCTTGATGTTTTTTTATTCAAGATTGATCCACCCAACGAGTTTCGATATCCTCCCCCATGACAACTTTATCCACCCGAGGATTCAAAGACACCATTACACAGGTAAACACCCAAGAAAATACCATTATGAATATGGAGAGATAATTCCATAAAATTTAATGGAGAAACATAAGGATATAAACCCAAAATAAGGATGATAGATCATACCTTATATTGAAGATTGATCGATACTGCTTGGTTTCATCAAAAAAAAGAGTGGAACCAATCCAAGGAAGAAATTTTGATCACACGACTCTTACATGAAGGAGTGGAAGGTTTGAGCCTCTCACACCCTAGAATAAAGAGGAAGAACTAGGGAGGAAGATATCTCATCCCTTTATATGATTTAATAAAGAATCAGTTTAAGATATGCTAGATTTTCCATTAAAATAGGATGACATTAATCCAAGTGCTTTGACCATGTAAAATCATCTCGATACGTATGAAAAATTAATATAGAAGTTATGGCCTTTGAATATGCCTTAGAGTCCTTAAAATAAGGCTTTAAATGCATTTTCAGTCAATTGAAACATCAAAGGGGAGAAACTATAGGAAGCTGAAAACACTGTTCATGAACACCAAATTTGGAAAAGAAAATAGAGGCTAGTATTAGACCTCACTGTTTAGGAAACACTCTTCATGAACTCAAATTTTAGAAAAGGAAATACATGCTAATATTGGACCTCACCATTCTGGAAAAACTGTTCTTGAACTCAAAATTTGGAAAAGTAAATAGAGGATACCATTGGACCTCACTATAACACCCCAAGATTTTATAGTATGTTATCTCTTCAAAGTATTTCAATAACTTGCGCTACATGCAACACCGAGTTCGAGCACACCACGACGTACCAAACTAGACGTTCAAAAATGAGGTTATGAATAGTATCATCCACATTTTAAATTTTGTATATCCTATATAATTTTAACATTCATATTTTGTGTTTCTTATACATAATATAAGAAAAATTCAATTTTTAAGATAAAAGAGGTATTTTTCAAAAGATGCAGTTTTTCCGCCTTTTAGTGGTGAACCCTTTATAAATCCAATATATGTTAATTTTATATTTTTAATTTAGTGAAATTAAATTCTTATTTATAACAGGAACATAAAAATTTGTTTTGGATAAATTTTTGCAACTTTTCTGATAACTTTCATATTTTGATGAATAGTGGAAATGTACTAAATTTTAGTTAAAAAAACATTTTTAATCGAAATAATTAATAGCGTTAAATTATAAATTTTAGTGGTTTTCAAGTTTCATTAGACTATATTTTTGTCATTTAATATAATTTAGGTCATTGGATGTTATTTTAAATTTAAACTGGACATAATCAAGTGTCAATCTTCTGATAGTTATTATTTCTTAAAAATTCGCCTTTTGTTTTAACAACGGGAATTAGTTTTAAATTATTTTCTACCTCTTCTGTGTTTTGAATATAGGAAAATGGATTAAATATTGGAAATCAGGAGGTCCAAATTGTGTAAATAAGGAACTTTTATTTTTATACATTATGAATAATTACATCGGTAAATATTTTATTTATCATGGTTAGAGGGTAAATATGATAAATAAGGGTAAAAAATAATATTATAATAACATTAAATTACCCTAACATGTGTCATATTCCTATTTTTTGATACATTTACAACAATAGGAATCCTTGGATCTATTTTGGGACCCCATGGAGCCACTTGGGAGTGATAATGACATTGTATATTATTAAATCTAAAGTAAAGAAAAAAATAACAAAAGCATGTATCTTTTAGTAAAACATTTTTATATAGAGTTATATAATTGATCTATTAGAATATAAATATTAATTAGAAAGATAAAAATAATTATAACATGATTATATTTTATTTATAATTTGTAGACATAAAATAAAAATATTTATTTATGAAATAATAAGGATGCAGTAATTACTTTATTAATAAAAGAATCATATAAATGGTATTACAAATATTAAAATAAATATAATTTCAGAGTATTTATGACATCCACTAATTTTCTAGGTTAATATGACATGTTCGGGTAGATTAAATGTATTTATTTTGAAGTTATAAAGTTGTGATTACTTTAACAAAAACCAAATACTAAATAGTGTCCAAATTGACATAATTGAGTTTTTAAAACAAATACTATATTATTAATTAATATAATATTCCTAAAAATATAAGGTTCGGAAAAAAGACATAGATAATATTTTATATATTAATAATTAATCACATGGGGTTCTCTTGGATGGTTATAGTATGTTTATTAACCATATAATATAAAAATTCAAAGAGACATGGTAAATGTCAAACAATTTAACTAAGAGTTAAATATAAAAGATAAGGTTAATATGGTGACCTAAACCTGTTTAAAACCAATTGGTTGAATTTTTTTCAACCCATCCCCACATTAGAATCTAAATTATTCATTTTTGATCCATTATAAACTTAAATTAATTTTATTATAAAATAATATTTCAATGTTTTCCTAATGTGACCCTCACCTCTTTTATAAAAGGGAACTTCCCCTTATCTTAATTTCACACCTCCAAAGCCATTTTTCTCGGCCAAACCTAGACCAAATATCCTTCTAAATTTCCCCCCTTAATCTTATAAGCCTTCCTTTGTTCATAAATCCAACATAAAGATCCCTTTTGATCAAATCAAAAGTAAAAACCCGAAGAAGAGGTAATAATTTCACCACCCTCTTCCAAGTTCGTTTCTTATTCCACTTACTCTTTCTTTGTTATTTCTAAACCAATATAATAACTCCAGTACCTTATATACACTATGATGTTATTATAAATATTGTACAACCATATTCATTATTCTATCCATCCTATGAATGACAAAGTCACCATACGTGCGTACGTACGACCTACTGTCTCCACGTCGTGTTTTAGTTTTTTATTCAACACTTCATTATTTGGATGCATATAATAATGAGTTTAATTGTTCTTATTTGTTTTTAAAAGAATCTTTCAATAATTTTCCAAACAAGTTACTTTATGACCTTCTCTAAAAAATTAAGATATGAATGTTTTTTTAACTTATACGGCAGGTGCATCTATTTTTTGTCAATATAACATCATTGAAACATCCCTTACAAGCTTATAAAAATATTTTCAAAATAAATGTTTTTTTTATAATTATGTAACAATTAAATGGTTTCAAAATAGGATGAGTTATTTCTTTTAAATTGTTTTCATTTCTTCTATTTCAACATCATTTTGTGGATTTTAATATTCTTTGAAGTCGATTTATTATGATACAAATCTTTCATATTGTATTGATGGTTTTGGGATATGTTTGATAGTGGATGTGTTATTTTTATACCATTCATGGTTTATGGTTAAAGTATTAAAATTTTTTATGTTAGTTTTAATACAAATGCTTATGTTATGTTTCAACCATTTCATATGTGGAATGTATTGGACTTAATATGTGACGAGTAGAGCCCGCTATAGTTCCTTGATGCATCAGTAGGTCTCATGAGAAAATTAGACGTGGAATTGGACGATGCCTTTCCCAATTTGATATACGGTTTTGGCTGAGGCCTAAATCATTTTTAGATGTCTTGGACGAGGCCTTGACAAGATGTTTCAGAATGTCCAAAATTAATGCATTCCCTTATTATGAAAATAATAATGATGGTTCATGCGGTTATTTGACTAGTAGAATACCCATGACTATGTTTTATTATGTCATTATTTACTCAGCTCATATTCCTATAATAAAGATTTCATGTTTTTTATTTGTAAAGTAAGGTGTTTTTAATTATTCATCATGCATAATGTTTATGTTATCTTATTCCGTATTTCTTAACCTTATTGCGCATTTGAGCTCACCCCTTTTTTATGTTTCGTTTTCCTTGGATATGAAGAAGTTAGTTATAATTAACCTACAGGTATAGTCTAAGGGGTATGAATGTGGTCAATTGAGACAATGTTATTGTTTTTTTTTTCATTTTATAATGTAATGTAATGTTCACATATGTAATTTATTTTCCCAGACTGTTAAACTTATTACTCCTTCGGGACATGATTCCTTGTAGTCATGCCAATGTATTAACATAATGCATAGAATCTGGGTAACTGGGGTCAGGGTATTATAGTTACTATGAGAGGACGTTTAGTACATACCTTGGAAACTAGATTTAGAAAAACTCCGATTATAAAATATTACACTAAGATAGACTTTGAGGATTAGTATAGAACTACTTTCTAAAATTTTAGAAATGTAGATATTTTGTGAATATTCAAAGCAATACATCCCCATCTAGATATGAGCAGGTCGAGGTCAGTCTGGTATAGATATTCCTAGGAGTGAATACTCCGACAAGTAGTTTTGGGATTGACATGGGGTATCCTGGTACAGGTCAATGGTCCTCACTTCAGTCTTGGTTACGAAACTCCCGAGGGATATGCTTAAGATAATTCACATTTTCATTAAACGCCATTATGAAGGATTTAGGATTAAATACTTCCTCAAATAAAACATTTTATGATTATATATTATATGCATAATATTTTCAATTTACGTTAGGTATTTTAGAAGTTTTTTATTATGAATTGAGATTCATAAACTAACCTACTGTATGACATTATTTAGAAATGGCTCCTAGTAGAAGGAATTACTGCTCCCACAATACACATGATCCAAAGAGTAAGAAGGATCATATCTTTCATGGTATTAAGCCAACATTTAGAAAGGAAATAGTCTTCCACATATTATCATCATATGAAGAAATAATATCACGTGTTAATAAGATATGTAAATAATTTTTGGATTCCTATGGCTTTGAAGGGAAGCCAAAGAAGAAAAGGGTGGTAGAGAGAAATATGGATAATAGGAATAAGGGAAAAAAGTATTTCCCCATATGTGGTAACTGTGGAAAGAATCATCATGGAATATTCTTGAAGGGAATGGGAGTTTGTTATATGTGTGGAGAAAAAATAAATCGAGTACATGAATGAAAGAGTAATAAAAAGGTTTCAAATGTACAATTATTCATCTTCAAGGAGTTGGGACACTATGTGAATCAATGTCCAAATCATCAGAGTATCCACCAAATGATTCTATTGGATAATAATCAAGTTATTATACTACCATAGATGAAGAGGAATGACTAGTTTTCTTATGTTGTTATTAATGAATTATTTCATTTGAGTGTTGTATTAATGATGTATTGATCATATGAATTATTGAAATAAATAAGTATTGTACTAGAATACTATTTTATTGAGGATTTGAGATTATATGGTTCTAAGAAATGTTACTCAATAGTAGGTTGATTTTTTTTGGAAAATATATGGTTTAAGGAAAGATAATCTTTAACATGGTTTTGATATTGAGGTAGTGATTTTGGAATAAGATATGATTGATTTGGATAAATTATATTGGATATTCTTGACTACCTTGAAACTTATTAATGATTTGTATATTCCATAATTGTTGGAGTTTAAAATATTTTTTTATAGAAGGTCTATATCCATTATTACATATGTAATAATGGAGAATTAATGTAATCAATATGTTTTTATGCTAATTCAGGGTGTTACAGTTTTTTAACAGAATACATGATTATGGTATTCACATGTTATTTTGTGGAAAAAATGATCTTCATTGGGTTTACCTTCCTTATAAATTTTTGACTGTGAGTTTGGACCGAAGTATTTGGGATAATCCTAAAGGTTGGAATCGATTAATTTTGACATTGGATTCTATTTTTAAGGTTAAATCATTTCTTGAGATTATTTATGAACTGTTATAAAAAGGACAACCCAGAGGTTAGGCGACCACTAGTCATGTCCGGCAAGGCTGTGAGACTTGAACTAACAACCAAAGGGTGACATGGGTGGACCACCTACCACTGGCATGCATGATGTCATGGTTTGTATAATGTAGAATTTTTTAAATAATCCGAAAAATTAATTATAAATAAATTATTTTTGGAACCATATACAATTAGGATAAATGGAATATTTTTTGAATTCTATAATCTTTTTGTGTGAAAGATGAGTTTGTGGTAGGAATTAGTTGAAGGATGAAACTATAATTATCAAGTATATTTTTTCCTCTTATTCTATGAATAAATTAGTTATTAAACTTTATGGAAGGGATCTTAAAACCAGAAATGTGTTATCCTAATACCTTATGTTTTGTTGCAAAAACGATATTTTAAATCATTTTAGATTGATGGCTTTGTGGCCCTCAATTTTATACTAGTTTGTGAACAATGATCTCAATCACTTCTTATAAATATTTACATTTTACCCCAATTATGCATCTCTAATTTCCACTAATGTTCTCCTAATCAATATCATAATTTGGGGATGACTTTTTCATTCTCTTTCACTCTTATTAAGATTAAATTTTATTAACCCAATTTATGATGTGGGTTTTTTAAAAAGGTATTATCTATTTTTAAACATTTATTTTGAAATAATTATTTCAAATTGCGAGGACGCAATTTATTGAAGGATGGGATAATGTAAAACCCCAAGATTTAATAGTATGTTATCTCTTCAAAGTATTTCAATAACTTGTGTTACACGCAACACCGAGTTAGAGCGCACTACGACATACCAAACTAGCCATTCTAAAAAGTGGATATGAATTATATTAACCAAATTTTAAATTTTATATATCTTATATAATTTTAACATTCATATTTTATGTTTCATAGACATAATATTATAAAAATTCAATTTTTAAGATAAAAGAGGTATTTTTCAAAAAATGTCGTTTTTCCGCCTTTTAATGGAAATCCCTTTTTAAAATCCAATATTTGACACTTTTATTTATTAAATTTAGTGAAATTAAATTATTATTTAGAATAGGGACATAAAAATTTATTTTGGATATATTTTTGGTGCTTTTTGATAACTTTCATATTTTGATGAATAGTGAAAAAATACTAGATTTTAATTAAAACAACTTTTTTAATCAAAATAATTTATATTGTTAAATTATACATTTGAGTTGTTAAAGTAACATTAGACTATAATTTTATCATTTAATATAATTTTGGTTATTGGATGTAATTTCACATTTAAACTGAACATAAATAGGTGTCAATCTTTTGATAGTTATTATTTCTTAAAAACACGCTTTTAATTTTGACAGCGGAAATTAATTTTAAATTAACTTCTGGAACTTCAGTACATTAAATTTGGAAAAATTTATTTCATTTTGGAATTATGAAGTCCAAATTGTGTAAATAAGTAACATTTATTTTTAGACATTATGAATAATTACTTCAGTAAATATTTTATTTGCCATGGTTAAAGGGTAAATAAGGTAAATAAGGGTAAAAAATAATATTATAATAATATTAAATTATCCTAACATGTGTCCTATTTCTTTTTTTTATACATTTCCAACTATATAAATCCTTGGGTCTCTTTTGGGACCCCATATAACCACTTGAGAGTGATAATGAAATTTTATATTAATTAATCGAAAGTAAAGACAAAAATAACAATAACATGTATCTTTTAGTAAAATATTTTTATATGGGTTATATAATTGATCTCGTTGACTATAAATATTAATTTTAAATATAAAAATATTTTCTACATGATGATCTTTTATTTACATTTTTTAGACATAAAATAAATATAATTATTTATGACACAATAATAATTCAGTAATTACCTTATTAATGAAAGAATCAAATAAATGGTATTATAAATATTAACATAAATATAATTTCAAAGTTTTTATGAAAATAAAGAATTTTATAGGTCAATATGACATGTTAGGGTTGATTTAATGTATTTGGTTCTAATTAATAAAGTTGTGATGACATTCAAAAAAAACAAATACTAAATAGTGTCAAAATTGACATAATAAATTTTTTTAAAAAAAATACTAAATTATTAATTGATATAATATTCCAAAAAATCAATGGTTTGGCCTTAAGACTTATAAAAGGTTATTTATATTAATAATTAACCACATGGGGTTACCTTTTCTGTTTATAGTATGTTTATTAACCATATAATATAAAAATACAAAGAGACATGGTAAATGTCAAACTATTTAACTAAGTGTTAAATCTAAAATATAAGGTTAATATGGGGACCTAAACCTATCTAAAAACTATATTTTGAGAGTTTTTAGGCCCATAACCACTTTATCGTATAAATAATTAATTTTTGATCCATTAGAAACCTAAAATTATTTTATTATAAAATAATATTTAAATCTTTTCTTGAAGTGACCCTCAACTCTTTTATAAAAGGGAACTTCCTCTTCCCTTAATTTCACACCTCCAAAGCCTTTTTCCTCGTCCAAACCATACCCAAATATCTTAACAACTTTAATAACTTAATCCTAGAGGCCTTACTTTGGTGAAAAAGGCAACCTATGGTGCCCTTTTGATCAAATCAAAAAGAAAGAACCCGAAGAAGAGATAAATATTTTATCACCTCGTTCAAGTTCTTTTCTTCGTTCACTTCCTATTTCATTATTGTTTCCATTATAAAATAATAACTCCAGTATATTCTATATACTGTGATGTTATTATATAAATTGTACAACCATATTCATTATTCTATCTATTATATGAAGGACAAAGTCACAATACGTGGGTACGTACGGCTTACCGTCTCCACGTCGTGGTGTAGATTGTTATTCAAACACTTCATTATTTGAATGGGTATAATAATGAGTATAACTTATGTAAATAATAGATATAAAATGATAATGATTCTGTATATATGATATACCATCCAATTATATATGATTTAACCATCAATATAATGATATTTTTGTTCGTGCGTACGTACAGATTATCATCTCTATGAATGCGATGAGATTCATTTCCCATCATATTCATTCAAGATTAATTTTCATTTTATGATTAAAAAAAAAATTATGAAAATTATATAATTCTGTATATGAATCAAATACATCATATCTATAACAAACATGGCTTATGTAACCTACCATATAATGAACAATGAGTCAATTAACACACAAAACAATGATACTACTAAAATATTGTTAACAAAGCAATATTAGAAGATCATATATGATATCATATTTATGTATATAGTTATAGTATAATTTAATAACAATGTTTTAACTATTATACAGGAGGTTTATATACCATCGACTGAGGAAAAGTACAAGGTAAGTGTTAATTTCACAATCTCTATATTATCTGAGGTTGTTTTTACGCAAGTATCTACTGGGACCTCTTTATCATCCAAATACTTGTTTTCTTAACAATGTATTTCAATACATTTTTACTATTTACTAGACTGTGGGTTAATTTCATTTATACCCATATTTGACCTTATATGTTTTGAAAGGTATCTTTCTGTCGTTGTCCACACAAGGTAATTTATGACCTTTTGGACAAAATTAAAGTAAGAATGTCTTTTTAACTTATATGATAGTTGAGGCTATTTATGTCGTTATAACATCATCGAAGCTTCCGTTACAATCTTATAAGAATATTTTCAATATAATTATTTTTTTTAAAATTATGTGAATCTTAAATGGTTTCAAAATATAAAGAGGTATTTCTTTTAGACAGTTTTCATTTCATCTATTTCAACATCCATTGATGGGTTTTAAAATTGTTTGGTGTTGTTTTATTATGATACAAATATTCCATATTTTATTGAACCTTTAGTGATATATTTGACTATGGATGTGTTATTTTAATACCAATCATGGTTTATGGTTAAAGTATTGATATTTTTTATGCTAGTTTTAATACGAATTTTTATGTTATGTTTCAACCATTTCCTATGTTGAATGTATTGGACTTAGTAAGCAATGGGTGGAGCCCACTATAGCTCCTCGGTGCATTGGTAGGTCTCATGAGACAATTATATGTGGAATTAGCCAAGGCCTTTCCCAATTTGATATATGGTTTTGGCTGAGACCATAAACATTTTTAGACATCTTGGCCGAGTCCTTGACAACATGTTTCAAAATGTCTGGCATTATACATTCTCTCATTATGAAAATATTATTGATGGTTCATGTGGTGATTAGACTAGTAGAATACCCATGGCTATGTTTTATTATGGCATTATTTACTCATCTCATATTCCTTCCATAAAGTGTTAATTTTTATTATTTATAAAGGCATGTGTTTTGAATTATTCACCATGCCTAATGTTTATGTTATCTTCCGTTGTATTGCATACCCTTACTGAGTGTTTGAGCTCACCCCTTTCGTATATTTTATTTTCCCAGGATTCCAAGAAGTGTATTATGTTTGATAATTAGGGTTAAGATAGCGGATTAATGGCATTCTAAAAGGATCATCTATGTTGTATTTTATTTTCTAATGTGTAATGTAACATTAATTTATGTAATCTATTTTTCAAAACTGTTAAACAATCAGTCTTTCGAGAATTGATTACTTGTAATAATGTCAATGTATTAAAATAATGCACCAACTCTGGGCTTTTGGGGTCGGGGTGTTACACCACCATTCTAGAAACACTTTTCATGAACTAAAAATTTGGAAAAGGAAATAGCGGCTACCATTGTAACATCACCATTCTGGAAACACTGTTCACATAAGGTTACCATTTCACTATTCACATAAGGTTACTATTACGCTGTTCACATAAGGCTACCATTGGAAGTGTTCACATAAGGCTACCATTGTACTATTCAAATAAGGTTATCATTGAACTGTTCACATAAGGTTACCATTGGAACTGTTCACATAAGGCTACCGTTTCACAATTCACATAAGGGTATCGTTGCACTGTTCACATAGGGTTATCATTGCACTGATCACATAAGTTTATTATTGCACTGTTCACATAAGGTTACTGTTGCACTGTTCACATAAGGTAACCATTTCACTGTTCATATAAGGTTACTACTGTACTATTCACATATTGTTACCAATGCAATTTTCACATAAGGCTACTATTGGAACTGTTCACATAAGGCTACCATTGCACTATTAACATAACTAGAAACATTGTTCACAGAAATAGAAATTTGGAAAAGTTTTGGGGATAAGTCACCTTAACCTCACAGAACACCTCAGACAGTAGATTTTATCAAATGAATAGATCAAATAGGTCGGGGCCATTACATCAAATATATCTCAAAACATTGTCATCCTTGAGAATTCAAATCCCACCTAATGGGAAATCAAAACAGGGTCTGAACAACCACCCATTGAGATACCTCTCAAAAAAGTGGATTCCCCAAGAAGTAACCAAAAGAAATCCCTCTTATAAACACAAAAGGTCTATAATCACATAGTTTACATCGTTACATGAAACGAGATAAACATTAAACAACTCTGGGTAATGAATAGGTTTCTATGAATAACGTTCCCAGGTACTCTCCTCCATGCCACCATGTCACCACAAGATACAAACGAAGTGGATAGAATGTCTATGAAACACCTTATCTTTGAGGTCGTGGCTCTCCATAGGTTTCTCCTCAAAGGTCTCATCATCAACAACATCGATCTCTCCCCAATAAATGATGTGAGAGTCATCATGATGATAACAACGGAGCTGTGACACATGAAAAACATCGTGTATCCAGCTCATCTGTGGGGGAAGTGCTACTCGATATGCCACGGCTCCAACACAAGATAAATCCTCAAAAGGCACAAAAACTATGGATAAATCTTACTCCCATGAACAAACATTCACTTCCCATGATGGGGAGTTTCCTTCAGAAATATGTGATCCCCAACATCAAACTCCAAAGGTCTCCTCCTTTGTTCGACATATGATTTCTGAAAATCTTGTGCTATCTTCATCCTCTCACGAATCACCAGAACCATATCTGTTGTATTATGAACTAGTTCTGGATCATGAATTACAAACTCTCATACCCCAGCCCATCATAATGGGTAATATCAAGGTCGGCCATACAAGGAATTAAATGTTGACATACCAATGGTGGAGTGAAAACTATTGTTGTAAGTGAACACCACCAAGGGTAAGTTCCTCATACCCAACCTCAAAAATCCAATACACAAGATCACAACATGTCTTCAAGTGTCTGGATGGTTTTCTCTCTCTGACCATTCATTTGCGGTTAAAGACCAGTGCTAAAGCATAGCTGAGAACTAAAATCAAACTGGAGACCTCTCCACACCCTGGAGGTGAAATAAAGATCTCGATCAGAAATGATCGTACTTGGGACTCCATGAAGCCTCCCCACCTCCTCCAGATACTGCCTCGACAAAACATCCACAAATATTGACTTCTTGATTGATATGAAGTGGGATGATTTTGTTTAATGGTCCACTACCACCCAAATAGCATGAGGTCCTCCTTGAGCATGAGGTAAACCAATAACATTGTCCATTGAGATATCCGTCCACTTCCATCGAGGAACATTTAATGGATAGAGAAGACCACCAGGAACATGGTGTTCGACCTTCACCTTCTGGAAGACCAAACATCGAGACATATACTCTGCAACTTCACGCTTTAGCCCAGGTCACAAAAACTGACATCTCGGGGCTCAGAAAATCTTTGTCATGCCAGGATGAACCACTAAAAATGAACTATGGAACTCTCTGAGAACTGCCTCACGCATCATAAAAAGAAAAAATATCCTTCGATGATACAGCACTCGGTGTTGTTCATCCTCAGACCAACCATTAGGGGCCTCTCCACAAACAACTCATTCTCTCCAGACCTCTACCTCAATATCACCCAACTGGGACTCTTCCACCTGCCGCACGAGATATGACTACACTATCATCGGATAAAGATATCCTCTACCCCCAACTTCTCGCATATCGAGATGTAATGATGAAAGTTATTTCATAACTCTCCAAGAATCACTAGATTCACACACTGCATCACCACATGACATCATGATCAATGCATCTTCTACAACATTCCCCTTTCCATTGTTATATGATATTTTGAAGTTGTATTCCTGTAAGAACTCCATCCACCGACTATGTCGCAAGTTTATGTTACACTGGGAGAAATCATACCTCATGGTATTATGATTCATGAAAACCACAAAACACTCTCCAATGAGGTAATGTCTCCATAACTTCAGAGAAAACACCACGACTTCCAACTCTAGATCATGAGTGGCATAATTGAATCCATGGGGACAGAACTGTTGAGAACCATAAGAAACAACTGATCTCTGCTACATCAGAACACATGCTAACCCTAGATTCAAAGATGAACTCCCTATACTGGAAGACAAAGAAATAGATCACTTTCTAAATTCTCTTTTAGATACTCAAAAGATGCCTAACATAGATTAGTCCATATGAACGACTAATATTTCCTGGTCAATGATTTCAGAGGAGTCACAACTCAAGAGAAATCGGATATGAACCTCTTGTAGTAGTTTACGAGACCACAGAAACTTCGCACCTCCGACATTGTCTTGGGGGCTTCCCAAGACACAACTTCTTCTATCTTCAATGGAACCATAACTACTCCATTTTGGGACAAAAAATTCCCCTAGAAAAAGACTTCTCAATACAAAAACTCACACTTCTACATCTTCTCAAACATCTAATGTTGACGAAGAACTACCAAAATGTTGTGTAGATGCTTTGTATTCTCCTATTCAGATGTTGAGTACACAAGGATATCATCGATGAAAACCACCATAAACTTGTCCAGAAACTCATGGAACACATATTTCATCAATCCAATGAACAGGGATGGATAATTTGTCATGTTGAACAGAATTACAATGAAGTCATAATTCCCATGATGACAATGGAAAGAAGTCTTCGGGATATCTTCATCCTTCACATGCATCTGATGATATCATGAACACATGTCGATCTTTTAGAATCAACTTGCACCATTCATTTGATCGAATAAATCATAAATTTGTAGAAGGGGATATTGATTCTTCACTGCCACTTTTTTTATGCAACGATAATCGACACACAACCGCAAACTATTGTTAGCATTCTTCACAAAAAAAACTAGTGCACCCCATGCTGACACACTCGTCTGAAAAAAACTGCACTAGGGTCTCACTCGCCAACGAACACCACTGGCTCTCCATCTGCATCGAAGAACACAACCTACCTCCTGAGGCAATCCAAAATTGCCTAAACTGAATAAATCCAATTCATTTTGAAGATGCAATCATATTGTTGTATTCGTAAACATAGGAAAGTTCCCCTAGAGCGGTGTTGCCCCAACACTATCTCACAGTCTCTACATACATCGAACAAGTCTGTTCGACCTCCAACAGGCGTAGTCAATGCCAAGGGCACTGGAAGCCTCTCTACCTCAAGTCAAAAAGCATGGAAAATGGTATGTGATATCAATAAGTGTGTAACTCCTAAATCATAAAAGGCGTACACCGAGGTAGAAAACAAGAATAGTGTACCTCAAACGACATCTGGCTCGCATGTCGCTGGAAGCACTAAAGTATGAAGCTAACCACAACTTCCTCCACAACATATATGATCCCTATGATGAACACCACCACATCCGCGCTCTGCTCTCTATGTACGTGGAGTGTCATGGGGTTGTCCTCTACCTGACCCATCTACCCTATTCCAATCCAAAACTAGTGAAACCTACTACTACTGCCTTGGTTGGAACTGCCTCAATAGAGGAACTTAGAGGGAAACACCTGGTGCATTTTGGATTCTCTAAAAGGTTAGATAATATCTCTGTTAATGACCTCGACCTCTACAAGAAAAAAAAAAGCGCATGATCCCTTGGCATAGGCTTGAGAGCCACTTCCCCCCAGAGAAATGAAATGTTGACGACTTGGACCTACCCCCGACCGAACGGAAACTCATTGGCCCAGTAAACCGGGAACCCCGAACCATTGCTCTACTTTGTAAGGAATCACGATGACTCTCCCCTTGCGATGATCTGGTTTTATCGATTGTTCTCTTGACGACATCTTCTCTTTATTGCACCTCAAGATATGTCTTCATCATAAATGGGTTGGCCTTGCACTGTATCTCCAGACGCAAATCCTCCAAGAAATTTCTCACCGTAGCCTCCTCATATGAAAATAGGTCCAAATAATATCATAAAAGGTTCTTTAAATGGATTCCAAATTCTCTCACATTGGAGCTCCCCTGTCAAAGGGTATGAATATACTAGTGACTGGATGCCTTCATGGTCGAAGAAAGAAACTTGACTCTAAACTAGTCTCTCAACTCCCCCCATGATATCGCCAACTCCTCACAATAACCGGGGAACTAGAACCACAACTACCTCACTACTCCATGAAACTTCATCACAATAAAGAAATCCTAGTGCTCATTCTGAGCATGGATTGAACTGATGCCTATATCGACCTCCTCCAACCAATATCCTGTGACTGTATCTCAAACTGAGCCCTCTTACTTCTACAGAATCTGGAGCTGAAACTCTCAGAGTGTCCTCTTCTATGTGTCACCATCATTAACCTCTACCTTACAGCGATCTGCTGGCACAGCCTGATAGAAATATTTTATGGGATCCTGACAAGGATGTCAACCTATATCTATACTTTTAAAATTATAAATAATTAGAGATCCTAGACCTGGAATATGGAAGACTCAACATTTTTTTTCATTTATTCATTTTAGATTAACCTATCCCAAGGTCTACCCAGTCAAACACATGTACAAAGAAGAATGATGCATGATCCTTTCCTAGGTCTCCACCCTGCTACTAGTATCACCTTGTTTAATATCCATTGTAAATGTAAAGGTCCAAACATCAGATCAAAGGGGGAACTAAATGCATAGTCTCGGCCACTATCCAGTGTTTACATCACTAGATAAACATTAATGACACTATTACCCTAATAACCCATGAAACCTCACTAGTGCCTAACACCAAACTCTAACCTATCTGTCAACCAGTCCTCTGATACCACTCTATCCTGACCCCCTCCCCACAAGGTGTACCCCTCCTGGGCTGGCATTATAGAAAGGGAGATAATGACCCATGATTCCCACCTCCAGTAGGACCCTAGTTGGCGACTAGCACCAAGGGTATAGTAAAAACACAAATGGGAGGCATTACCCTCTAAGAGAACACATGCGAAAGAGAGAGATATGACACACACCAAATAACTCCAACTCAGAATGCAATATGAAATAAATCCCAAGTGAATATATGTAATTTCATGAAAAACAACTACAACTGAAAGTACCAAAGGAAAGTAAAAACAACAGAAACCACAAGACCGAACAAATCCTACAACCTCGAGCTAGTAGAAACCAGCTAGATTTCCAACCTACTCTAAGTGACTTAAAAAATAGTTGATATATACATAGTGTGAGTATTAATGTAAACTTAGTAGGATCCTCCCTGAATCCTCACGTGAAAAAGTAATAAAATCATACTAAAGCACATTGAACTACAAGTGAAAATAACTCATCACCTAAATAGTTATACAATGTTCCCAGCCTCACTATGAAAACTCTCACCAAGTATCACATACAAGAGTATATAATATAAAAAATAATATCTAGGGTACCCCGCTACTACTTCCCCATAGGTTTTATTCTTCTCCCCAATGTTGCACGTTCTAAGTATCCATCTCCAAAAAGACTCTCCCTCATACACCTAGGTGAAGCACCACAACATGAACCTCGTGCAACAAAACCACCACATCCATGTAAGAAAAGTAACACAGTAGTTTTTAGGAGCCACCATTGCTCGTATAATGTGTATCATATGTCCATTATTAAACCTAAATCCATTACAACCCATACACTGAGTAAGGATCCTTAATCCATCATAGCCTATACATGTTACACCAATAGTAGTCCATAGGAAAATATATCAAAAATATATGTGTGTGAATAACTACAATACATATTAGATTTCTACACACATATATGGAGAATACTAAATATTATGCCTACCAGCACAAGTAACTACCAAGAGAGGAGAGCAGGGCCAAAGGGGGTAGTTATCCATCCATACTCCCATCAGAATGTTGGAAAAAACTTCCCCATGGTTCAATGTCCCTAGGGTGTCTATTTCCCTAACTGATAGGGGTGTAGTAGCATATAGAAACACATAATGTACATAATATAAAATAACTCACAACCACACTATGGTCATAACCAAGTCTTAGACTCAAATGTATCTAACATATCTCAGACTCCCAATTTCCTCTTTTAAGACTAGGTACCCTATAAGCACACAACAATTTAAAGAGATTTATTGTTGGAACCATGGTTATCTTTGCATGAATTAGAGTATGAATTGTGTTTGTTGTAAATCATCAGAGGAAGTTCAGAATGTGTGACAACAGAGTACTCATACAGTTCAAGAAGATAACATTATTGAAGGTGGCATCATTTTCCAGTGTTTTCCAAATTTATGGACCTCAAAATTGACAAAAAGAGAAAACAATGTTTTTTTGAAATGAGACTTGTGCGTAGTATATGTGTCATGAAAGTGACTTGTGCTCCGAGAAAGGACTTGCACGCTGGTGCTGAGGAGGATTGGAAAGTTGTGCGCCATAGGTTTTTGTAGATCAGAACTTCAAAATATGGAAAAGTAAAAAGGTTCGTACATGTATTGGTTTGGTCGTGCAAATGAGTAGCGTGACAGAGGCTAGGGTGGTTGTAGCTGCCCGCCGAAACTTGCGTGCTGTGAGGAGGCTTTAGTGCCCACATATAGGGTGTCTATTTTTCCTATAAATAGAGGAACACCCCTCCTTGTTTGGAATGAAGTTAGAGACTTGGATAAATTCAGTTCTTCTGTTGTGCAGGTGTAGTGGTCGTGCACATAGTTTTGGGTCGTGCAAGTATAAGCTACGCGACAATTTTTTTCTATGCAACAAAACTGGTTTGGGTGAAAAGGAATGTCAGTTGCGCAAGTTTGAAGTTGTTGAAGTGAGTGTCACGCAAGTCATTGAGGGGGACTTGCGTGCCAGTTATAACTTGTGCGCCCTCTTTGAAACTGGCATGTCGGCTTGTTGAAGCACACCTGGTGTTGTTGATTTACACCCATCTTTTTGTAGCTAGAGGAAAGCTGGAAGATTGCCCGGTACCCTCAATGCAAAGTGAGATTCGTCTACTGGTGAGAGTTGGACTTCAACAGAGCATATACATACAATAGAGGATGCATTCTTTTTCAATGATGAAGAGACCTTCAAATCTATAAACTGAGTGGGACTTCACCAATGGAAGTGAGCTAGGGGGAGTCAACGGGAGTGACCTGAGGGATGTAGTTAGCTATCCCTGAACCTTTGTAAAGGTAGTGATCCTGGGACAGAGTGGTTGTGGCCAAAACATTGTAATACATAGCTAATGAATTTTAGTGGAATTTGGTACGACCAAAAACTTTTCGGCGTATGCTCCTTAGACGTAGCCCTTAGTAGTGAACCAAGTAAAAAGTGTTATGTCATCTCTCTGCATGTGAATGTTAGATTTCTGATCATTTTCATCATACAAATTTAACAAGTTCCTACCAATGTGGGAATAGATCCATCACCTTAAAAGAAAAAGTTGTCACCTTGATTCACCCCTCCCCTCTCAGGGTGTCCCGGGGTCCTAAAAGTGGTATTAGAGATAGGTTACTGGTGTTAGATCTGTCCATTGTCGACATGGAGAATGCAGTCAATACTTGGTGAGTAACTCTCTTCAATGGAAGTAATTTTCAGATTTGGAAGAACATAATGAAATATCATTTACGATATTTCGGAATGGAAGTACTCTTTGCTAACTTTCAAGGAATACAAGTTACAGATCCAAAATGGCTTGCTACGACTGATATAGATAGGAATGTTTTTGACATAGATGTTAAATCCCAGAATGTTATCATTGCAGATCTTTCAGATCAGATCTACCTAAAGTTGATGAGTTGCACCTCAACAAAGTCTTTGTCGGATAAACTTGAAAACATTTATTAAGGAGACAGTAATGTAAAGGAGGTGAAACTTCAAGTCTTACACAATAGGTTTAACGATCTAAATATTCATCCTAATGATAATGTAGTTTCATTCTTCAATCAAATTACAGAAGTTGTAGGAGAAATTCTAGGTCTTAGAGAGGAAATCAAAGACATTGATATCATAAAGAAAATATTGAGAAGAATTCCTCTTATAGACAATGTAAAGGTGTCATCCCTTGAATAAAGTGATTTTTCTAAGCTATCTCTGGATGATATGTTAAGTAGTCTAGTGGAATATGAGATGAGAGTCAAACCGGAAGATGCTACGAATCGTGTAAGAAAGGAAATGGAATTAAAATCCATGGACAAATTAAAAATTTCAGAAGATAGTAATGGTGATGATGATGAGGAAAAAGAAATCCTTTCTCTCATCGCCAAGAATCTGAAGAAGGGAAAAGTTAAATTTGAAGGTAAGCTACCCCTGGAAATTTTTCTTTGTGGAAGAGTTTGTCCCATTACCTCTCAGTGCCAACGAAATTACGATGATGATGAGAGCGAAGCTGAAGACATCGAGAAGCCTCGAAAATGGTTTTTCAAAAAGGGAGACTTTAAATATGGAAGGAAAATACAGAAGAAGAGTTTTTTCTGTGAATAAGAAGATGAGGATATTGAATTTTGTGAAGAAGAAGAACCAGAATTCAAAATAGGAAACCATGCTTCCATGATGGCTACCATTTAAAAGTCAAACCCTCGATCAATAAAGGCATAGATAATCAGATTACTCATGATGGTGATCCAATGATTAAAATTAAGGATGCATTTTCAAAGCTTGAGAATAAATGTAAGAGATGCAATAAGTGGAAGGAAATGGTGGAAGAGTCATCAGAATATGTTGATGAGATTGGAGCGACTAGAATAACTAGTGAGAGTTCAGTATTCGATCCTTGAAATCACAGATGATGTTGTGGAAATAATGATTAAAATTGAAGAACAAGAAAAGGCCATAAATTATATTTCATCCAGACTGGAAGAGAAGTCCAAGATAGTTGAGAGTCTTGAGTAAGATGTTGTTACTCATAGGATTAAAATTGAATTTCAATCAACCACAAATGAGGTTAGGAAGAAAATTTATTTGGGAAGATTCATAGATGTAGAATTACTGGAAAGATCCAAGTGTGGATCAGATGGGGTTCGAAAAATATTGAGTGATCCAAGACCCTCTTTCATGGGAAATAGTGGAATTGGATGTGAAGATGAGACTTTAACTGCTGAAAGTGGAGAGAGCCAAAAGAAAGGCAAGATAAAAGTTGGAAATGTTAGAACATTGCTTGATGTGCTGAAAAAGAAACCCTCAATCCAAATTAAATGAAGAACTAAAAATTATCCTGAAAATTTCAGAAATGATAGGCAGTCCAACTATTCTACCAAGGTAGAATGGATGGGGGAAAATTCAAGGGAGAAGAAATTTCCTCTCATGAAGTGTCAGTTCTATGGCTATCTGGGGCACACCATGTCATATTGCAAAGAGTCAAGGAGCTACCTGAATGGGGAAGATCTGGGACATCAACAAGAGAGACCATTTTCATGTCCTCCATCTTATCGAATAAATAGTTTCTATGGATATTGTTTTCATTATTCTATCTTTGGCCATAAAGCTATGTATTGCAGGCAAAGATTTAATAGCAGAGATTCATACAACTCTAAGAGACAGGTCAATATCCACCCTCCTGATGGTGTTACTCTCACAAATAGCTTTTCTTCTCTAGAATAAGATTATGGGTATAAAAAATCTTATTATGTGGAAGAAATAATTAAAAGGCCATCAATATATTATACTCAATCCAATATCTATTGGAAAGAAAAGAGGAAGATCGACAAATCTAACCTTGCAGAGGTGGGCCTCAATGCTACAAACAGAAACAGTACCTAGATTCTGGATAGCGGGTGTTCATCTCATATGACAGGTAATGATGGCATGTTAATAGATATCAAAAGGACGGTTGATGGTACAATGCGATTTGGGAATTATGGAGCTCGGAAAATCAAAGGAAGTCGAAGTACTGAATTAGCTAATGGAGAGCTAAAGAAGACTGAATCCCTTTATGTAGATAGCCTACATCATAATTCTACTTAGCGTGAGTTAACTCTATGACATGGTACTCATAGTTACTTTTAATCTGAAAGGCTACACTTTAAAGGGAAAGACAGGAAATTCACTAATGAAGGGATGCAGAACAGAAGGCAACTTGTATCAGGTTAATAGTAAAGAAAATATTTGCGACATGACTGTTGAAGAAGAAAAAAACATGTGGCATCGGAGACTGGGACATATAAATCAACAAGACATGGAGAAAATATAAAAACTAAGGATTTTCATGGACATTCCCAACCTGAACCGTGAGCGTGAAAAGTCTTTTGATGCTTGCATTCGTGGAAAGAGGGTCTACAGTTTATATCGGCCGAAGAAGAAAAGGGAATCTCATCTTCTTGATCTATTCATACAGATGTATGTGGGCCGATAAATGTTGTTGGAACTCATGGAGAAAGGTAAATTGTCCTCTTAATATATGATTACAGTATAATGACATGTGTTATGGTCATTCACAGGAAACGACAAGTGCTTGAATGCATGAAAACATATTAGCGAATCGCCAAGAATTGTACTGGACGAACAATCAATGTGTTGTGATCTGACAATGGAGAGGAATACATGTCCATTGAATTTGAAAATTACCTCGAGAAGCATGGGATAGAACATGAGGTAGATATTACAAGAAATACATAACAAAATGGAGTTGTTTAATGTAGGAAGCAACATGTGAACAACATGGAACAAACTATGCTAATTGAGATTTTTATTCCATGACATTACTGGAAAGAAGCTATTCAAGATGTAGTGTATATTCAAAATCGAACAAGACCTTATATGGGTGAGATGAAAACACCATATGAATTTTGGAATGGATGGAAGCCCTCATTGAAATATTCTCATGTTTTTTGAAGTGAATGCTTCATCAGGAATAAAGAAGGAAATCGAGGGAAGTATGGTGACCAAGCCGATGAAGGAATTTTCCTTGGATACTCAATGAAAAGAAAAACTTACAAGTGTTTCAACAAATGATTAGAAAGTATTATGGATAGAATTAATGTTAAGATAATTGAATATAAAACCAAAAATGATTCAAGGACGTCATATGCTGATGTGATAGAAAGTGAGGAAGAAAGTGAATGTGGGGAGAATAAAAATATAGAAATAGAGGAAGCTGTACAAAACAATCAACAATCACATCATAATGTTGACTCAGAAGAATAATCCAAAGAAGAAACTGTGGCTGGAGAGAATTCAACTGAACCAAAAAGGAGAAATAGTAGAGTGGATATTGATCCATCTAAAATAAGTGGGGACATGAGTGTACCCACTCAAACAAGGAGAATGAGAAATAACACAAAATCTGCATTTCTGTCCATTGTGGAGCCATCCTCATTAGAAGAAGTTGAAAAGGATGAATCTTGGGTAAAAGCCATGAATAAAGAGTTAGATCAGATTGACAAGAATAAGACATGGGATCTTGTCCAGAGACCCGAAGTCACAATTTTATTGGTACAAAATGGATCTTTAAGAAAAAAATTTATGAGCATGGGAGTGTTATTAGAAACAAGGCTTGACTGGTATGCAAGGGACATTTCGAGATTGAAGGTGTTGATGTTGAAGAAACCGTTGCTCCAGTGGCTAGACTGTAGTCAATTAGGGTGTTCCTTGCCATGGATCTCCAAAGAGGATATAAGGTATATCAAATGGATGTCAAGACAACATTCTTAAATGGTGTACTCGAATAAGAAGTCTACATTGAACAACCAGTGGGTTTTTTTCTTGGTACTGATGAAACAAAACACTACAAACTAAAGAAAGCACTCTATGGATTGATACATGCACCACGGGTGTGGTACTCCCAACTGGACTCTTATATCAAGAAGCTGGAATTCAAAAGAGGAGGAGTAGATCACAATCTATATGTGAATAATTCTCTAAAAGATCAATTCATTGTTCTAGTCTACGTTGATGATATCATATTTAGTGGAAGAAGGAAGAAATCAGTGGATGAATTTTCAATCACATGAAATTAGAATTTGAAATGTCTATGGTTGGGGAGCTCACATATTTCTTGGGGCTGCAGGTGATTCAAAAGAATGATTACACTTTCGTTTCTCAGGAAAAGTATGCAAGAGAGCTACTGAAGAAGTTTAATATGCAAGACTCCAAACCAATGTAAACTCCGATTGCAGTTGGAACTAAACTTGGAAAGAATGAGGATGTGACCTCTGTAGATCCCACCATGTATAGGAGGATCATTGGAATCTTACTGTACCAAACAATGACACCACTAGATATTGTCTTTTCCACATGTCTTGCAGCCTACTTTCAGAATAATCTGAAAGACGAACATATGGCAGCACAAATAAGAATCATGAGGTATATTTAAGGTACTCACAATTGTGGCATATACTTTTCTATAGTAAGGAACAATGAATTATCTGCATTTTATGATGCTTAATGGGATGGAAATGTTTTGGACAGAAAGTCCACCAGTGGTGGAGCATTCAATATTAGGAATAAATGTGTTGGCTGGTTGATAAAGAAATAAGAAAGTACTTCTCTTAGTACTGCTAAAGCTGAGTATATCTCCGCCACAAAGGCATGCACTCAACTGCTATGGATAAAGCAGCAATTAATAGATATTGGTGATGAGGTGAAGTGACCAATGGGGATTTACTTTGATATGAAGAGTGAAATTAATCTTACAAAGAATCTGGTTCAACATTCTCGTGTAAACTATATTGAAATTCAGTATCATTTTATCAAAGAGAAAGTTGAACAGGGCATGATTAGAATGGATCATGTGGAAACTGATGAGAAAGTTGATAATATCCTGACCAAGCCACTGTCAACGGCTGTATTTGTGAAGTATCAGTTGAACATCAGTGTTCAACCACCTCCCAGTGTATAAGGAGGTTACGGAAATCCCCTCTCCCAAGTTATGCTAAATATATTTAATCTGATTTTGGATGAGATGCGGGTTTGTGGGGGAGACACATCCAGGGGGGAGTGTGGTTTGAGCTAAACAACGAATAAATACCGGTCTTTGGGTTTATTTTCAATGGGGGAGAAAGGTATAAATTCAGGTATAAATTCAACCATGTAATGCTTTTGTGACACATTGAGAATTCAGTTTCGGTGACAGGATGGGAATGAATTATTTGGACGGGAACCCAATTCAAGATTTCTCTCTTGTTTTCTACACCGAGCATTACTCACATAGACTTAGAGTGTTGAATGAGTTGATTCCTGCATTTTTTGGTTTGCATGTGGATGGTGATCTAGTGAATTTATTTACCGATTTCCAACAAACCCAAAGGGGGAGATTGTTGGAACCATGGTTATATATGCATGAATTGGAGTATGATTTATGTTTGTTCTCAATCCTCAGAGGAAGTTCAGAATGTGTTCCAGTAGAGTACTCATACAGGTCAAGCAGATAACAGTATTGAAGGTGGCATCATTTTCTAGTGTTTGCCAAATTTCTGGACATCAGAACTGACAAAAGGAGAAAACAATGTTTTTTTGAAAAGAAACTTGTGTTCCTTATATGTGTCGCACATGTGACTTATGCTCCAAGAAAGGACTTGCGTGTCGGTGCTAAGAAGGATAGGAAAGTTGCGTGCTATATGTTTTTGTAGATCATAACTTCAAAATATGGCAAAGGAAAGAGGGTCGTGCATGTATTGGTTTGGTCGCACAAGTGAGTAGAGCGACATAGGCTTGGGTGGTTAGAGCTACGCACCGGAACTTGTGCGCTATAAGGAGGATTCCGTGACCCCGCACAGGGTTTCCATTTTGCCTATAAATAGAGGAACACCCCTCCTCATTTGGAATGAAGTTCGAGAATTGGAGAAATTCAATGCTCCTGTCACGCAGGTGTAGTGGTCGCGCAAGTGGTTGTGGGTCACGCAAGTATAATCTGTGTGACATTTGTTTGTTGTGCGCCAAAACTGGTTTGGGTTAAAAGGAATGTGGGTCGCACAAGATTGAAGTTGTTGAAGTGAGTGTCGCACAAGTCATTGAGGTGGACTTGCGCGCCAGTTATAACTTGCAATCCATCCTTGAAACGTACATGCCTGCTTTGGGAAGTGCGCTTGGTGTTGTTGATGTACGCCCTTCATTTTGAAGCTACACGAAATCTGGGAGATTTCCTGTTACTCTTAGTGCAAAGTGAGATTCGTCTACTGGTGAGATTTGGATTCAATAGAGCATCTACACACAATAGTGGATGAATTCTTCTGCAATGATGAAGAGACCTTCAAATCTATAAACTGAGTGGGACTTCCCCAAAGGTAGTGAGCCAGGGGGAGTTAGCGGGAGTGACCCAAGGGATGTAGTGATCTATCCTTGAACCTTTCGAAAGGTAGTGAGCCTGGGACAGAGTGACTGTGCCCGAACCTTTGTAATACATAGCTAGTGAAGTTAAGTGGAATTTGGCACGAACGAAATCTTGTGGGCGTATGCTCCTTGGATGTAGCCCTTAGTGGTGAAACAAGTAAAAAGTTTTGTTTTATCTCACTGCATTTGAATGTTATATTTTTGATCATTTTCATCATACAGGTTTAACAAGTTCCTACAAATATGGGAATAAGATCCATCACATTAAAAGAAAAATTTGTCACCCCGATTCACCCCTCTCCTCTTATGGGGTCCCGGGGTCCTACATTTATTACATTACTTTAATCACTTTTTATCATTTTCACTTTACGTTAAATAATTATTTAAACATTAATTAACCATTTACAATTCCTCATTATATTTCATTAGCATCACAACCAATGTCATATGTTCCATTAAATTGTAAGCTCATCATTGTGTCCCAGTAGGCTCGAAACATTCACATCCAACCCGTTTCATCTTCCCCGGTGTCCTCCATGACACCCACATGAAAAAACTGATCCATATTTCCACTATAGGCATCAACTGATTCCAAAACCAATAGGCCTCCATGCCCCCACATATCATAACATCCATCCAAACTCAAATCAAAACACAAACAATAGGAAAAAACATCATATCAATTGGGATCTGGGCCCTTAAAGAAACAAGAGGTTAACTCAGTACCCTACAAGGAATTATCTTCTATCAAACAACCAGTTCATTAATCCATCATGAATTAACCAATTTATAATTTTTAGGCTCCAACTATGGGAAACCTAAAGAAGATTCTATCACAAATTGATTAAACATGCTTACTAAATCAATTTCATTAGCATCAAATTACAACAAAAACTATTGAATTCGTTCACATGCCTCTTTATCTTTAGCCAAACAATTATCAATTATTTCCATCTTTATGTTCTTCACAAACTTCCATCTAGAACGAAAATTTAAATAAAGAAAGCTTAGATATCACACTATCTTTCAAAACAGGAGGCAATAACATATGATCGATATCAGTTTATTTATTCGGTTAAAATATTTATTTTTTCTTTTCATTATGATCTAGTGGGATAAAATAGGATAACTATACAGTTTCCCATAAAAGAAAAGAGAAGGAGGGAATCCCCTACCTCAAATAGTTCTTGACATTCTTTATATAATAATGATCCACACAACAGGTTACGATCTCCTCCCCTTGTGACAACTATATCCACCCAAGGATGTAGAGACACCGCCACACTAGTCAACGCCCATGAAAATCCCATTAAGAACATTTATATAGCATTCCATAAAAGGGTAAGGAGAAATATAAGGGCATGAACCCAAAAAATGACGATAGATCATACCTTATATCGAAGATTGATTGATACTGGTTGGTTGCATCAAATATATAGGGGAACCAATCTGAGAAGTAAAGTTTGATCGTATGAGTCCTATGGGAAGGAATGGAATGTTTGAGAATCTCACACCTGAGAATAAAGACGAAGAACTAGGGAGGAAGATATCTCGTCCCTTTAGAATATTTCACAGAGTAGTGGTTTAAGATACGCTGGATTTTCCATTAAATGTGGATCACATTAAACCACATGGTTTAAAAAGTAAAAGAATGTTGAGCCTTAGGAAAAATTAACGTAGGTTTTATGGCCTTTAAATTTTCCTTAGACTCTTTAAAACAAGGATTTAAATGCATTTTATGTCAACGAAAACGTCAAAGGTGCAAAACTATAGGAAGCTGGAAATAGTGTTCATCAACACAAAAATTGGTAATGGAAATAGAGGCTACCGTTGGACCTCACCATTCTAGAAACAGTATTCATGAACTCAATATTTGGAAATGAAAATAAAGGCTATCGTTAGCCTCATCATTCTGGAAACATGGTTCATGATCTCAAAATTTGGAAAAGTAAATAGAGGCTATCGTTAGAACCTCACTATTCTGGAAACACTATTCACATTTGGTTACTGTTTCACTATTCACATAAGGTTACCATTGCACTGTTCACAAAGGGTTACTGTTGAACTATTCCCATAAGGTTACCATTGTAACTGTTCACATAAGGCTACTATTCCACTGTTCATATAAGGTTACCGTTTCACTATTCACATAAGGTTACTGTTGGAACTATTCACATAAAGTTACTATTGCACTGTACACATAAGGTTACCATTGGAACGATTCACATAAGGCTAATTTTGCACTATTCACATAAAGGTAACATTTCACTATTCACATAAGGTTAACGTTGCACTATTCACATATGGTTACAATTGCACTGTTCACATAAAGTTACCATTAAAATGTTCACATAAGGTTACCCTTGCACTATTAACATAAGGCTTCCATTGCACTGTTCACATAAGGTTACCCTTCCACTATTCACATAAGGCTACCATTGGAACTATTCACAAAAGTCTACCGTTGCACTGTTCAAAATAACTGGAAACACTATTCTCAAAACTAGAAATTTGGAAATGTTTTGGGGATAAGTCAGTCTAACTTCCTGGAACACCTCAGAGACCATATTTTAGCAGAGGAATGGACTCGATAGGTCTAGGCCATTATAAGATGTGAAATGGATTTAATTAGTAAAAATTCATTCAAACTAATTCAGTCCCCCTCTTAGTGCGGTTGCACTAATCTTTTTGAAAATATTTTTTGACATTATGTTTGGTGTTGCACTATGATGTTTTTATTAGGTTTTAAAATTAAAGAGATAATTCAGAAGTAATATTTGAATAAAGAATAGGATTGTGCCGCAAATCTTGGGTGATTGGCCATTACAACATGAAAATTGTCATTTTTCCATAATGTAACTTAGTATCATTGGTTTGAAATGGTTATTGACCATGTTTAGAGGGGGGTTGCACTATGGTTGTTTAATACTTGTTGAAAAACCTCATGGAATCGTAACACGTTAGTGTGACAACACGATTTAAGATGTAAAATTTTTTATTATAAATTCAAGAATCATCTTGATTTGTTTATTTCATTAGATATCATCAAACCTTAGGAATTTTATAACTCAGTTTTGGATTCTTTGAACATCCTTGATGGTCTCTTAAACTCATGAATTCCTATGATTGATCTAAGGTAGTTTAAAGTGTCATTTTATACTTTTACCTTAATTATTTATTATTCTTACTTCTTAAGGGGGATACGATAGAGGATACTTTTTATTTTTAATAGGGTTAATTCAAATTAATTGATACTAGATGATATATTATAGTTTTTTGAAGGAAAATTTTTGGAATCGTTGGAATTTTGTCTTAATTTCTTCTATTTTTTAGAGATTAATTGTCTGATATTTCATTTGAGATATGGGATTCAAAATCTATTAATTTTATTTTGGTGTTAAAATGTTTCTTAATTATTATTTAGTTTAAATTGGTGATGTATATGAGATTTACAAAATATAAAAATGAATTGGACTAAGGAAATTTATTGTGAAAATTGAAACACATGTGCTTAAATGTTAGTTAGGATATTGATTAAGAGTTTTTTTTCTATTATTTTGATCGTGTTTTTGTGATTTTTATGTTGTAATTGATATATTAAAAATATGATCAATTTTTTTTGAATAATATAAAAATAATAATAAATAAATGATTTTAATTCTTAAAACCATTGTTTAATGTTGTTATTATTATCATGAATTGATAAATAAATAATTAATAGGGTAGTTTGTTTTATGATATGAATATATATATATACACATATTTTTTGTTGATGTGATAATGTTAGTTATAGTGTGTTTTTTTATTTGTAGTGGATGTAGTGTTTTTTTAATGATTTTATGATAGTATGATTTGGTTGATGTAGGTTATTGTAGTTCTTGAAAAAGAGGTTGTATAAATGTTGTTAATAGAAATTTTTTTGGTTCTTTAATGTGGTAGTGTGATAGGTTGATGTGGTTTTTTTCATAATTTTTTGGTGATATGGACATTGTAAAAATTAAGAAATTCCAATATCAAAAAAATTCCTCATAATATTTGTGTTTGTGTGTGTGAATAAAATATATAATCACATGCACGCTATAACAAAAAACACTATTATATTCCATTAACATAAAAAATTACTAATGAATTATAAATATAATTAGTAAAATTAATAATAGTACAATGGGATAATAAACAACAGAAAATAATAGAACTAAAATTTGATATTCTAGTGCATCACAGACTCATATAATTTTCACTAACAAACAAAAAATGATAAACA
The DNA here is from genome assembly GCA_963277665.1 of Viscum album. Lineage (NCBI taxonomy): Eukaryota > Viridiplantae > Streptophyta > Magnoliopsida > Santalales > Viscaceae > Viscum > Viscum album. The sequence goes on along the minus strand of OY728136.1, from coordinate 1,123,628,396 downwards.
AATAAAAATAATTATTAGAAACAAATTGAAATTATGGTAATGAAATGTAAATAAACTTGAGAAATAATTGAACGAATTAATAATAATTGAAACAAGAGGTATTTATAGGAAATGTATAGGTTATATGAGAATTAAAGTAGTTACATGATTGGTAGAATAAGAACATGTCTGTTAGAAAAAAAATGAATGTTGGAGTAGAAAAATAATATTTGGGAATCTTATGAAGTTTCAATATAATAAATTTATGACATAAAATAATTTAATAAAATAATTAAATATGATAAAATAAGTATTTGACATAACAAACCCAAAATCATTTTGGGAAAAAATATTTGTTTTATTTTCATTGAAATTATTTTTTTATGATAAACATAAAATTTTAAAATATAAATTTATTTTCATATATTGTTTTTATAAAACTATTTTTATTTATTCAAATAATAATCTAATTTTTTGAAATCATAAATAATTTTTATAAGGGTCATAAAATCTATTAGGTCTTCAGAATTAGTACTTTTTAAATAAATAATGATTTTAAATAAATATTTAATTTTTCATATTTAGAAAATTATATTGGAAAAATATATTTCATTTTTTGAATTATCAAATCAAAATTTTTGTGGTTTAAGTTTATCTATTTTTATAAATAGTTAAATACATTGTTAAATAGTAAAATACTCTATAAGTACCCATATTATTGGATGACATGTTTGATCAATATTTATAGAAATAATATATTATTCAAATTTTTTTTTAAATACAACCCTCTTCTACACTTGTAAATACCACCCTTCACCGCCCCTCTTATCCTCAAACCATTAGCTTCTTACCTTGACCATTATTTAATAAAATTATTTATTGAATGATTTAGAATTTTTTTCGAGGTTCTATTCACATCAAAAGAGAATCTATATACGGATTTAATCAATTACCAAAGGAATCTTCTTAGAGGGTAATGTAAAAACATATAATCATATTCTTACCATTTCATTCATTTGTAACATATTATTCAAACTTATAAATCTAATAATTATGTTTTATTTCATATAATAAATGGTATTAGGAATCTTTAATATTAATTATGAAAATATATAATGAACGAAATAGATGTTTTCTATCAAACATTCATTCATGTATGGTAAAACTGACCATAAAGATATTTTTTTTAAACAACTATTAATGCCTTGATTGTTGGTTATAATAAATCATTTTATAGATAAATATAAATTCTATAAGGATATTATATTATACTCAATTTTCTATAATGGTTAAATGAAATAAAAAAAATAAAAAAATGAAGATCATCATAGAAAATAAATATAAGGGTCCGACCGTAAACATTATATAATATTGAGTTATGTCATAAATTTACATTCATTTACATTGAGAATATTTTTAAGTATATATTTATAGATAATTATTTCATAATTCATATATAATATTTCAAATTTATATGAAGTGGTTAAAACTATAATAGAGTCCATTTATTCCATAATAAAAAAATATTTAAATTTAATCCTGATCCGTTTTTCTTTGATAAAATATTCATAACATTCATCTTGACTTCCTCTTTTCTCTTACCCATCCTTATACCCTATGAAAAAATATTTTAAATCTAGGGATGAGCACAAATATCTTGGTAATGGACATAAAATTAAATGAGGAAAGAAAATATTAGTCCTTGAATATTTTTTAATAATTATAACATTTTCACAAAATTATACTTTTCTCCCATTAAATATAAACTCTCTATCTTACCTCATGAAATTAGAAGATTTTTGTAAAACTCTATATAAATGATAAATCATATGTAAAAATTGAGGCATCCATATAATTATTACATTGTATCTTTCATGGCTATATAGGTAGTAACCTTTATGGTTACATTTGGAATACCCATTGTAGTATATTCTATAAATATATTAGGAGAAACAAAACCATTTAACTCTCTCTCATTATCCAATTAATTATTGATCTATCATGGGCTCCCACGCCCTTGGTTTATCCTGGAACCACCCGTATACATAAACAGTTCCCAAGAACCTTAAGAAAAATCCTAACACATTAATAACATTTCCAATTTGAAATCAATTTTCATTTTTAAAAATCCATGCATCAAAAATGAAAACAATTTATTTTAAAATGTAAATTTAAACTTGTAAAGGAATAATAAAAACATTAAAACAACATAAAAGTGGGAAATTCAGTGCATGATGCATATATTAAAAATCATTTCTTTTTATTTAAATAAACAATAAATTTTTAAAAAACAATTAAAACATTTATGAAGATGATTTTTTGAATCAAATTTTCCATTCCACTTTGAAACATTTTCATGGAATAATACATTCATCTACATATAATTAAATCCTTAAAAATATTTTGAATACATAGACATTAATGAGAATGATTTTGATGAATAAAACTTTAAAAAATTTAATATTAAGTTTTAGTTAAAGATTCCATTACATTGAGTCTGAGTTGTCACGTAAAGTCATTATCCTCCAGAATAATAAACCTTGATTAATTATTTAATTATTTATAACATTTTCAATCATTACTATTCCTTTTGTATCACTTATTATCATGTTATAATATTTAGTACTCGAGTCCAAAATGAATTTTGTACGATGTTAATAGTCAAATTGGACATAATTCCATCATATTAATAATAATATTCATCATATAATAATCATTTTATAAATCAATTATACTTTTAAATCCAAGAATTTTTGTATAGTTATGGAAAATGTACAGTGTTATAATCATAGAGATGGTAGGTCATACGTACACATGAGTAACATTTCCATTTTTCAATGATCATTATGGAATGAATTTAATTTTTATTTTATCCTCCCATAATGATCATAATATCATTAATTTAACATTAATAATTTAAATATATTTATATATATATATCATCCATTTTATGTGGTGATTAAAAATCAATCACATTGTTTCATGGATGTGATAGTTCACACGTACGCGTGAATGACGTTACCATTTTTATGTGCTTATAAAGTAAGAACATGAATGATATATTATTATGTAATAGTGATAAATATGTTATTAATATAATATATAAATGTTAATTCCATCATTATTACTAGACTTTAGAGATGATAATGGAAAACAAATTATATTAGTCTTTGGAGGTGATAGTCCACACATACACATGAACGATTAATAATTTTATCATTTGGTGGAAGTGGATATGGATTTAAGTGATTATATTAACATAATAAAATCTAAATATATTTATTATAATTTATTTATTATAATTTATTTATTATTTTCTACTTATTGAATAATATTGTATGTAATTGGAAGAAGAAGAAAAAATAAACACTTAAGTAAAAATGATACCTCTTCTTCGGAGGATCACCTTTGATGAACACTTTAACACCTCTAAACAGGGTGTTATGACGTAAATAATGCTTCTATAATGTGGGTAAGTATTATAGTAAGGTATTTTGGCAGATACTGGCTAATCCAAATTGGTTTTGAGGTATGAGGAAAAGAGAATAATGGGTTCCCTTTTATAGGAGAGGGGAGGTGCACTCTTGGAATTCTTAAAATTATTAAATTAATATAAATTTATCTTGGGACAAAAATAGTTACAAAGTAATTAATTTATAATAAATGATGTATTTTAGTCTAATAACAATAATCCAATTAAAATTAGATATGTTTTTACTGTTTTTTTATCCTTATCTTTCTGTTTTTCTCTTATTAATTCTTACTGTAATATTATGAAATTTTCACTTTGAGGGTAATTTTAATTACTGAAACATGACAAAGGGCTAATAAATGAGTCATTTATGACATTATAATACTTATAAAATCTATTTTTATGAAAATTATATTTTTTATAAATTATATATCATTTAATAAAATAATTTATATTTCAAAATATCATTAGTGTCAATTTTGACACTATTCAATATTTTACTTTTTAAAATTTTTATAAATACTTGATATATACTAAAAAATACATTAAATCTTACCTAATATGTCACATTTACCTTATCAGTTCGTTTATGATATTAATTATCTCAATTTAAGTTTTTTATTTATTTTTATTGTCATTTATTTGATTCTTCGATTAATTAAATAATTACTTCATCATCATTGTGTCACCATTTAAGGTTATTATTTTATCACTAAAATTATTAATAAATTAACATGATTTATATAAATATTTTATCTTTAAATTAATATTTATAGTATAAAATAGAACCTATATAACTTCATAATAAAAATAATTTAATTTATTAAAACAAGGCTGACAAAAAAAATTCACCTCTTTGAATATACTATTATAAATGTCTTACTCACACCAAAGTGGTTTCCAAAGGATATAATATCTGCCTAAGATTTGTTTTGTTAGAAATACACTCATAATATTTTTCAGTCAAAATTTATCTTTTGACTTCTATATTTTGTTTTGGAAATCCCAAATGTCTTTTTTAATTGTACCGTACTGACTCTGTCAATCGTTCCGTACTGACTCTGTCAATCGTACTATACTGACTCTTTCAATCGTACCGTACTGACTCTGTCAATCGTACCGTACTGACTCTGAAAATTGTATCATACTAACTCTGTCAATCGTATCATACTAACTTTATCAATTGAAATCGTACTGACTCTTCTATTCATACATTCATTACTTGTTTTGGTACATAGTCAAAAACACTTGTTACTATTGTTTATCATCTACATATATCTTGTTTTAACCAATATGATGTCGTTGAGTTAGTTACAAACTAATCAAAACGATGTCGTGCTTTATGGTTTAATATGACCATTATGATACCAGGTGTCCATGTCCCTCTGAGTTTTTTGGAGAAATATGACAGTTAGAGGCAACATGACCGTTGGAACCTAAGGCCTATAAATAGGAGGTCATTTGAAGCTGAGAGAGATGAACAACGAGACTTTTGTAACAACTTCGATACTGTACTTCTATCAAGTTCTAGAGAGATTCATTGTGACTTCTCTCATCTGCTTTGTGCGTCCGATAATCGTATCGAGGTATTTAAAGTGATTGAAAGACAGAGGTGTCGATTACCTACAAAATCGAGGGTTGTCGGGGATAGGCAGACAGACGGTCCGATCATCGTATCGAGGGCTACCGGGGATAGGCAGACAGACATTCTGATCATCGTATTGAGGGCTTCCAGGGATAGGCAGACAGACAGTCTAATCATCGTATCGAGGGCTCACCAAGGTGTTGGTGAGACAGACCTTTTATACTAGGTGAAAGGATAACCCTTCTCTTTGGGTTAAAAGAATTGCAAATTTTTCACATTTCTACTGCTAATTATATTAGATAGGAATCTGTATTGTCTCCTTTCTTCTTTAGATATTCAATTGTAACTGTTTCAATTACAATCATTCTATTACATATTGAATTGATTGATTCTATACGCTTTAAGGTAGAATCATCCATCTTTATATTACTCTGATTATTGTGTTCATCTTGAATATGATTATTTTACATTAAATTTATATTACATTACATTATACCTTTTATATTCAATACAATTGTGGGTGTTTGTATTTGTATTAGTTTAAGATCATTTAAACTAATCTCTCAAGTTGCTGAAACTCAAAGGATTTTTAAACCTACAATTTGACCCCCTCTTGTATTGTTCCATGTAATAGACATACATATACAAATTTATCCTACAATTGGTATCAGAGGAGGTTTTCCACTGATTTGTATTACTAGCTTTATTTCTTTTTATTACTATTTTTTTACTGACTACACTAACGTGTGGAGTGGAAAAGTTTTTTATTAGATGAAAGGAATGAATATTGGGTCAACAGACAATCTAAATCCTTCTGGACCACCTATCATTGATGGAAATGATTATGAGTACTGGAGAGATCATATGAAGACTTTTGTGATCAACACTGGCATAGAAAATTATATTATGCTCACTGGAGGTTACAAAATTCTTGACAAAGAATTTAGTACTTTTACTAACCAAGAGAAGCAAGAATATCAACTTAATTACAAGGTAAGAAATACTTTATTATGATCTATGACCAGGAATATATACAGTCAGAAATCTTCATGTGAAGCAGCCAACTTTATTTGGGAGAAATTAGAAGTCACTCATTTTGGTACATCCAAGGTTATAGAAACACGAAGAGCAATGCTTCGAGCAGAGTATCATGGATTTGTTTTTCCTTATGGAGATATAGTATGTAATGTGAAACAAAGGTTTATGACAATTGTAAAAAGCTTACAATCTAATGGTGAAAAAGTTCATGATGATGAAGCTCTAGTTGCTAAAATTATAGATATAATTCCAAATGAATGGGAGTCAAAAAAGACAGCGATTAATGAAAATAGAAAAGTCTATGAGATTTCTCTAGATGAACTCTTTGGAACTCTTCTACAGCACGAGACAAGAATGAAGAGAGATGTTGATTTCAACAAGAAGAATAATGGAAATGGAAGTGTAGCCTTTTCATCTAAGGCTAAAACATATGAAAGTCTTACAAGATCCAAATCCAAGAAAGTTATATCTTATTCAAGTGATTGTGATCTTTTGGATAATGAGTTATCCAATCTTGCTCGAAGGATGAAAAAGATAGTGGGAAAGAAAGACTTCCAATATAGATTCAAAAAGAAAGATAAGAAGGATAAGAATGATTCGGAGGTAACTTTTTATGAATGTAAGAAAGCAGGACATATAAGGCCTGATTGTCCTTTACTGAAGAGGAAAGACAGAAAAGAGAAACACTCTCAAAGAAATAAGAAATGTTTTTATAAGCCAAAGAAAGTATTGAAGGAAAATGATACCTGGAGTGCAAGTGGTAGTGATTCTTCAGAAGATTCTTCAGAATATGAGTCCTTAGGATAGAGGAATATCAGACTTACAACCAGATTACCAATTGAAGATCATTGTCTCATGGCTAAGGTACATAATGCTGAAGCTTTTACAAATGTCTATTTGAATGCAAATTATACTGATAATAGATATTATTAATCTTCAAATGATGAATCATCCTCATCAGAAGATGATATATTACCTTCTTTTGAAGAGGTATCTTGATTTTCTAAATTACTTGAAAATGAAAATTCTAAACTCAAGAAGAAGCTTGAAAAAGAAAATTCTAGAATTTTGATCTTGACTAATGAAGTATCAGTTCTTTCTAAGGATCTTGATGTGAAAACATCTGATTTTGAAGGTATTTCAAAAACCCTTGAGAAAGTTAAATCTGATAAGGATAAACATTCTAAAAATCTTGAAAATATAATTTTAAAGAAAAATATTTTAGAGCCTAACTCTAGTTCAAATTCAAATGTTTTGGAAAATAAGAATTTGGTTTCAAAACTAAAGTCATAAATATTTTCCTTGAAAAAATGTTTGTCAAACTTTACTCATGGAAAGGAAAACTTTGACAAGATGTATTCTCAAATTAGACCTTTGATAAATCGTTCTAGTCTTGGTTATACTCATTCTAAACCTGTTTTTAGTAATAACTATTTTCTTCATCAAAAAACCTCTTTTTGTTCTAAGTGTCAATGTGGAGGACACTGGAGAAGAGATTGTTCTCTTAATAGAACTCAATCATTAGGATTTCATAAAGCTCATTTTGCAAAAAAAATGTGTATTCCTAAAATTCTTTTATCTACCCCTTCTGGATCCAAACAAGTTTGGATTCCGAAAAACTAATTGTTTCTCTTACAGAAAAATGAGAAGTGTACCAATAAGAATATTTGGTACATGAATAGTGGTTGTTCTCAACACATGACTGGAAACAAAGATCTCTTTGAAAAGGTTATCAAAACAAAAGGTGGAAAAGTAACCTTCAGAGATAATTCTCAATGAAAGATTATTGGTATAGGTAATATCATTTTTCTTGGAAAAGTTCTTATCTCAAGTGTTTATTTTGTTAAAGGTCTTAGGAACAATCTCATCAGCATAAGTCAATTATGTGATGAAGGTTACATTGTGAATTTTAGAAATGATAAGTGTCTAGTTAAAAATTCCAAGGACGAGTTCATTATATCTGCCCTTAGGAAAGAGAACGTTTACACTATTAACTTATAAGACCTTAGGATCCAAAACATACCCTGCTTAAGTGCAATAGAAGCCCAATCATGGATATGACATAGAAGACTAGGATACTGTAATCTGAGAAACCTTAGTAAACTCTCAAAGAGAAGACTTGTGAAGGGACTACCGGATCTCAGATATGATTCTTCAAAAGTCTGTGATCCTTGCCAATTTGGCAAGAAACATAAAACAATATTTAAATCAATTAATGAATTTTCAATATCTAATGCATTACAGTTAGTGCACATGGATCTTTTTGGTACTTCACAATCTGGAAGCATTGGAGGCAAATACTATGTATTTGTTTTAGTTGATGACTTTACCAGATTTACATGGGTCTATTTTCTCACAAAGAAATCTGAAGTCTTTTCCTATTTCAAAACTTTTAGAGCCCATGTTAAAAATGAGAAAAACTTACCATTGATAACTATTCATAGTGATCATGGTGGTGAATTTCAAAATTCAGATTTTGAATCTTTTTGTAGTAAGAAAGGTATTACTCACAATTTCTCACCTCCAAGAACTCCTCAGCAAAATGGTGTTGTTGAAAGAAGAAATCATATTATTCTGGAAATGACTCGAACCATGTTGAGTTAATACTCAATTTCTAAGCACTTCTGGTCTGAAGCTATTAGTACTGCCTTTCATACTATAAATCGTGTTTTAACTAGACCAATTCTTAATAAAACCCCTTATGAGTTATGGACAGGCTGAACACCTAAAGTTTCATACTTCAATGTTTTTGGATGCAAAGTATTCATACTGAATACAAAAGATAATCTCCACAAATTTGTACCAAAATATGATGAAGGAATATTTCTAGGCTATTCTAGAAATTCTAAGGCATATAGAGTTTTCAATATAAACACTTGTACTGTTGAGGAAACAGTACATGTAAAATTCGATTAAACTAATCCTTTTGTTTTCAACCGACCCAATCCTACATCCTCAGATGTGTTTTCAAAAACTGATTATCAAACTTTGATAGAAGATCCTTCTGATAAGGAAAATATTCAAGAAGATACTTCTGAAGCATTTACCACATAAGATTTTCTACCATATGTTGGTGAACAGGTTTTACAAAACCCAAATCAATTGTTTCTTAGGAATCATCCCAGTGATAACATCATTGGTGATGTAAATAAACCTGTAAGGACCAGAAATTCCTTAAGAAATAAAATAGAACATCTTGATTTTCATTCCCAATTTGATCCTAAAAGTCCGAGTGAGGCCTTAGGTGATGATGATTGGATCCAAGAAATGCAAGATGAACTAAATTAATTTGAGAGGAATCACGTTTGGACTTTAGTTTATAGACCTAAATAAACAACTATAATTGGTGTAAAATGGGTTCTCAGAAACAAATGTAATAAAAATGGAATCATTATAAGAAATAAATAAAGACTTGTTGCTAGAGGCTATAATCAACAAGAGGGAATAGACTATGAAGAAACATATGCTCCTATAGCTAGACTTGAATCTATTCGTATTCTATTAGCCTTTGCAGCATACATTAATTTCAAACTATTTCAAATGGATGTAAAATGTGCTTTTCTAAATGGTTTTGTTCAAGAAGAAGTTTTTGTCGAACAACCTCCTGGTTTTCAAGACCCAAAACATCCTGATCATGTTTTTAAACTTACCAAGGCTCTATATGGTCTTAAACAAGCCCCTAGAGCATGGTATGATAGACTTACTGGATTTCTTTTAAAAAACATTTATACAAAAGGTACAACAGATCCAACCCTCTTTATAAAAATGGAAAACAAAAATGTTTTGATTGTTCAAATCTATGTTGATGACATCATATTCAGATCAACTCAGAAATCTTTAACTGATTCTTTTGCAAATTTAATGAAATCTGAGTTTGAAATGGGTATGATGGGTGAGTTAACATTCTTTTTAGGTTTTAAAATTTCACAAAAACCAGAAGGAACCTATATATATCAACATAAGTATATTAAAGACTTACTCAAAAAGTATGGATATGACAAAACTAAAAGTATTAGCACTCAAATTGGTACCTCAGATACTCTTGATCTTGTTGAAACTGGGAAACCAGTAGATCAAAAAATATTTAGAGGTATGATAGGAAGTGTTCTATACTTGACAGCTAGTCGAACAGACATAATGTTATCTATATGCTTATGTGAAAGATATTAGTATAATCCAAAAGAGTCTCATTTAAAAGCTGTAAAGATAATCTTTCGTTATTTAAAAGGCACTATGGATTTAGGTCTTTTTTAATCTTCTGGGAATGATTTTGTTTTAAAAAGTTTTCCAGATGCTGACTTTGGTGGTTGTAGAATGGATAGAAAAAGTACATCTGGAACATGTCATTTCTGAGGAGATTCCTTGGTTTCTTGGTCCTGCAAGAAATGACACTCAGTAGCACTATCCACTACTGAAGCTGAATATGTAGCAGCTGGAAGTTGTTGTGCTCAAGTATTGTGGATGAAACACACACTCACTGACTATTGATTGAGTTTCTCCAAAACTCAAATTCTTTTTGATAATATTAGTTCCATAGCTCTTACTATGAACCCAGCACACCACTCTCGTGCAAAACACATAGATGTTAGTCATCACTTTTGTAGGGATCACACACAAAAAGGAGATATTATTATACAATTTATCGGAACGCAGGAACAACTTGCTGACATTTTTACAAAACCATTACCTTTCGATTGGTTTGAATTTATAAAATAGAAGCTAGGAATTATTAAATTAAAATAATCATTCATATCTACTTGATGTTTTACAATTCTACTAATATTAAATAATTCCATTTGAAATGGGGAGGACATTTCTTTCAATGTTTATTTACTATGTTTATTATCTTATGATCTTTAATTATTTACTCTCCTAGTATGTGTTTTTGTTTTTCTATTTATTGTATTGACAGGTTTATCGTAATATATATCTATTTGTTTATCGTATTGACATATTTATTATATTATTTACTTCATCATATCAACCGATGATGGTAATGATTTTCTTTTCCATCGTATCGACCGATGATGGTAATGATTTTCTTTTCCATCATACTGACCGAAGATGGTAATGATTTTCTTTTCCATCATACTGACCAATGATGGTAATGATTTTCTTTTCCATCATACTGACCGATGATGGTAATGATATTTTTTTCTATCATACTGACCGATGGTGGTAATGATTTTCTTCTCCATCGTACTGACCGATGATGGAAATGATTTTCTTTTCCATCGTACTGACAGTTCAGGGTAATAAGATTGTTTTCCATTGTCTTGTCAGTTCAGGGTAACAAGATTGTTTTCCATCAGCTTATCAGTTCATGGTAACAAGATTGTTTTCGATCGGCTTGTCAGTTCATGGTAACAAGATTGTTTTCCATCGGCTTGTCAGTTCATGGTAACAAGTTGGTTTTCCATCGTCTTGTTAGTTAATAGTAACGACTTTGTTTTCCATCAATATGATGTTTTCCATCGTAAGTTTGTGTTTTATTTTTAGTTCTACTAAAACCAACAATTACCTTACGTTCTCCGGCAGGTACATTCCAATTTTTTTTAAAAATTTTCTTTCGTTTTTAATCCTAACCATTGATCTGTTTTCCTCTAATCTTGACCATAGAAGATCAATGATCACCCCTTTATCGCCTATAAATATCCCCCCCACTCCCCAAACCCACATTGGTTTTTCAGGTTTTGAGGCGAAGCTCTTCTATACTATTTTTAAATCATCGTACGATCTTTTATCAGAAGCACCTTTATATCTCTATCCGCTGCCAACACTCCCACCGAAATATCTTCAAAGAATTTTGTAGAGAATGACTTGTTCAGAGAAAGGTTAGTCTCTCGGGACTTTTTTTATTCTTATGATTCCATAATCAGAAGAATCATTCTGCTTCAAGGATGGAAACATTTATGTGTTGAAAGACATGTTTCTCAAGATCCGGTTCTCTTTGATAAAGTCAGTCAGTTCTATAAAACCGTATCTTTCGACAAAGACATGACTATCAATTTTTCTGTGTACGATAGAAAGTTTTCTATGTCTGTGAAACAAGCAGCTCATTTTATGAATGTCCCAATAGAAGGGGATTCTTTCTATCCATCTTATAAACTACCAGAGGAAGTCGGTACGTTTAATAGAGAATGTGTTAAAAACTCATTGTTTTTCATAAATGAATAGAAAAGGAAAGTGGCTCATCTTTCTCCGAAAAATCAGTTTGTGACTTTATGGATGAAAGGTTTTCTTATCCCAAGGAAAGGGGATAGAGAAACTCTGAAAGTATCTGATATTTTTATACTAGACTATCTTGTAAATATGAGGAAAGTAAATCTCATGGGGTATGTTTTTGAAACCATTAAGAATGTCAAGACATGAGGGATTCAGTCCCAAATTATTATGTATCCAGCCATCCATACAAAGTTTATTTTGGAGAGCATGAAGTTTTGCAACATTCCTTTGAAATGAAACCTGATAGATCTGAAGCCATCATGGATTAGTAGGAGTACGATGTAAAAGCTGAATGTTTGTTTTGATCCGAATTCAAAACTTTTTATAAGAGATGTAGAAACTGAATCGGCTCAAAATCAATTGGCACCTATGCCAGCCAAAGACTTTCCTTATCTAGTTATTCTTCAGAAGTCTGATCCTCAAACCAGCTCTAAACCAAATAAGATGCCTAAGTACAGTAAATAAGATGTAGCTAAATGGAAAAAGGATAAGGAGCAGAGAAAGGAAGGTGATCCAAAGTTCGGTCTTGACCCAGCTGAGGCTTTTGCAGAAAGAATAAGGGTAGAAGAAACCCTTAAGGATAAAAAGAAAAAGAAAACTGTTTTGAAAAGAAAGGATCAAGACTTTGATGTCTCTAAAGTCTTGAAAATGGTTGAGGATGCTAGTGCTCAACTGACGGAAGAAGTGCATTAAGAACCTATCGTACAGAACCTTATGGAGAAAGAAAAAGGAAAACAAATGATGGAAGAGATAGAAGAAGCGGAAGAGGAGGAAGCAGATTTTCTTTTAGAATTTCTTCAAAGTTTGAAGAAGAGTAGGGAGGAATCAGTTCAAAAGAAGAGTGAAGGTGTTCAACAAACCCCTCATGATGATCAATCACTTTGTGAAACTTCTGAAACTCTGGATAAAACACCACCTCAAGTAAAGCAAGGTGCTCAATCTTCTCATACTGAAAAAGTTATTGTCATCAGTAATAAAGTGGAAGAAGAAAGAAAACAGAGAGAAAAAGAAAAAGGAAAACATCCAGTTGTTGACTCAAGCCGATCAAATGAATTTCCTTCATACGATGAGGATACTGATTCAGAACATACAATCTCTCTCAAGAAGAGTGATTATATTGTCCATGTTTTGAGAAGGGTTGAAAAGACTATTCCATATTTTCCCAGGCTGGAACGGAAAATTGATTTCATTACTGACAATCATAAAAATAAGTTTGGTTCGATAAGAGAGCTGAGAAAGAACGTTTTTTCAATTGAAGCCGATTTGAAAGTTATTTCTGAAACCTCAGCTTCTCATAAGAAAGCTTGCAACAGGATGACCTAGTGGTCATATAAAACAGAAATCTCGGTAAATGACCATGAGATAGCAATTGAAGACATTAGGAGGTTGTCAAATGATCTTTATATTGCCTTTAATAAGCATGACAAAGAAACTATTGAAAGGCTGAATCAGATAACTCATGGAGCCGATATTCCTTCAGTGAAAGAATTGAAAGAGAGAATGAATGCTTTTCAATCTGAATTCTCGATGGTTTCATCTTTCATGGATGAAATGGTTTTGGTGAAGAAACAAAATTCTGTGTTATCCAAAGATAACAAGAATCTGAAAGACAGAATTGATACCCTTGAGGAAGTAATCCGAGTTTATGAGGAGACTATCAAGAATCAAGATCAGATTTTTAAGGACCAACAAGAGATTCTCAGAACTCAGGGTGAATCAATTTCTGAAGACAAGAAAGAAATTAAGAAGATGAAAGTTGTTCTTCATGAGCTCATAAAGAAGGAAAAGGAATGTGAAAACAAATGATTATTGTATTTGTTTTCATTTTGAACCTATCTTTGTTTTGTAATAACTTTTGTGATTCTTTTCTTTTGTCCTGCAATTCTTCTCTCTAACCCTCTCAGGAAACTCAAAGTAACCCCATTCTTTTTGTAAACCACAAAGGGGGATAATGTTTCATAAAGTGGGAGAATGTTTTACAAAGGGAGATTGGTTTAATCAAATACTTCGAAATGAAAGAAAATCTATGAATACAATCCTTAGGAAAGTATAAACCTAAGGGGATGTTAGTTGTATTCAAATTCATATTCAGAAGAGTTTCCAATAACTCAAGGGGAGATAAGTATTTCTTGTTATATTTACTTAGTGTGTTGTGATTTCCAAAAAGAGGGATATTGTTAAGTCAAAAGTTATATTTTGACTTCTATATTTTGTTTTTGAAATCAAAAATGTATTTTTTTAATCGTACCGTACTGACTCTGTCAATCATACCATACTAACTCTGTCAATTGTACCGTACTGAATCTGTCAATCATACCGTACTGACTCTGTCAATCGTACCGTACTGACTCTGTCAATCATATTGTATTGACTCTGTCAATCGTATCATAATGACTTTATCAATTGAAATAGTACTGACTCTTCTATTCATACTTTCATTACTTGTTTTGGTACTTAGTAAAAAACACTTGTTACTATTGTTTATCGTCTACATATATCTTTTTTTAACTAATACGATGTTGTTGAGTTAGTTACAAACTAATCAAAATGATGTCGTGCTTTCTGGTTCAATATGACCGTTATGATGTCAGGTGCCCAAGTCCCTCTGAGAATTTCGGAGAAATATGACCATTGGGGGAAACATGACCGTTGGAACCCGAGGCCTATAAATAGGAGGTCATTCGAAGCTGAGAGAGATGAACATCGAGACATTTGTAACAACTGTGATACTCTACTACTATCAAGTTCTAGAGAGAGATGTTGTGACTTCTCTCATCTTCTTTGTGCGTCCAATCATTGTATCGAGGGATTTCAAGTGATTGAAAGACAGAGGTGCCGATTACCTACAAAATCGAGGGTTGCCGGGGATAGGCAGACAGACGGTCCGATCATCGTATCGATGGCTACCGGGGATAGGCAGACAGACGTTTTGATCATCATATCGAGGGCTTTCAGGGATAGGCAGACAGACAGTCTGATCATCGTATCGAGGGCTCACCAAGGTGTTGGTGAGACAGACCTTTTATCCTAGGTGAAAGGATAACCCTTCTCTTTTGGTTAAAAGAATTGTAATTCTTTTACATTTCTGCTGCTATTTGTATTAGAAAGGAATTGGTATTGATTCCTTTCTTCTATACATATTCAATTGTAATTTTTTCAATTACAATCATTCTATTACATATTGTATTGATTGATTCTATACGCTTTAAGGTAGAATCATCCATCTTTTTATTACTCTGATTGTTGTGTTCATCTTGAATATGATTGTTTTACATTACATTTATATTACATTACATTATACCTTTTATATTCAATACAATTGTGGGTGTTTGTATTCGTATTAGTTTAAGATCATTTAAACTAATCTCTCAAGTTGCTAAAACTCAAAGGTTTTTTAAACCTACAATTCACCCCCCTCTTGTATTGTTCCTTCTAATAGACATACATATACAAATTCGATCCTAAAAATATTACATTATTACAAGTTTTATGGTGATTTTATATTAGTTATAAAATTAATTTTACCTTTAATTATCTCATTTAACATTAACTGTGGTAATAAAAATATTACTAAAGTTACTATTCATAATCTCTAAAAATAAAATGGGCCTATTTAAATAATTTTTAATTTATGATTAAAAATATTTAATACTTTATTCCAAATCGAAAACACATAATTGGTAGAAATTAATTAAAAAATAATCTCATTAACAAAATGAGAAAATTGATTTTTAAACTAAATCTTTCAAAAGTTCACATAGTTTTTCTAACTAATTTAAATATGGAATTGATTTAAATGACCTAAATTTGATTAAATGATAGAAACATAATCAAATTATACACTAAAAAAATTATAAGGATAATACAACTATATAAATCAATTAGGGAAGAAGTATTTTTGAATTAAAATGCAGTATGTTTTACTATTCATTAAAATATGAAATTTATTAGAAAAATACCATAAATTATACCACTGTAAATTTTTATATTAAATTTTCAAATAATATGTTTATTTTTTCAAATATAATTTATCAAACTTAGTAAAATATGATTAAAATGGTTTCTCCATCAAAAGGTGTTAAAAATTCTTTTTTTTTTTGAAAAATACTCATTTTAGGCATAAAATTGAATTTATTCCTATATAATGTCTATAAAATACATAATATGACTGTAAAACATTAAATTAAATATTATATATATATATATCATTAATATATTAAAAAAAGTGTGATTTATTAACTTATTGGTATAAAACACACTTATGCACATTTAAATATTTTTGTCAGAAAAGTCATTCCTTTTATTTTGAAAAACATTTAAATTAATTTATAATTAATTTTTCACCATGTAATTAATTATATATACCTGATTAAACAATATTTTAATAATTCAGTTAATAATTTTCATTTCCACTATTCTAACTACTAGGTTATAACTATAACATTAAATTAACATTATTCAATTGTTCATTTATGCTTAATGTATGGAATCATGTACGCTATCAAACACAATGTTTCATTTTAAAAAATCAAGATGTTACATAACCCCTTTAATAAATTTATTCATCTCAGTTTGAAATTGGGATAAAAAACATGGGGTTTGAATTTTCAAAATTACTTTAAGGAAATCCCACATCGAAAAAATGATAAACGAAGCCTCTACCTTAAAACAATGAAAGGTAAGTTTGAAGGATACCTGAGATAACACATAATAGGGTTACATATAAGGAAAATGAACATGTAATATAAAATTAACCATCATGTTCTAGTGTAGAGGGATATAGAACATGGTCCGGAGAAAGTTAACAATCAAAAAACCATAAAGTTGTGATTGGTTAAAGGTCATTGATTTATAAGTAAGAAAAGTAATTGGATAACATTTTGGTTTTAGGATAATTTTCATAGAGTTGGGGAATTATTTTACTCATTATAATAAGAATATAAGTAAATATACTTACTTGATGTGTATAGTTTCATCTATTTATAAAATTCCAAAATAAAATCATTTTTTTCTCTAAATGATGAGTATTCAAGATGAATCAACATCCATAGATTCAAATAATTCACAGAAAAAGTAACTATCTTTTTCTCATGTATTAAAAAATTAACCAAATCTAATATGGTTATGATAAGATAAAACAATTCTAAACTAAACCTTATATGATGAAAAAACTACTATTAATCTCCAAAATTCAACATTAATACCCAAAGAACAATATAGACCATTAAAAATTAATCATCATTAAAATTACTCAGAAATATTATAACTAAGAATAAAATCCAACAAATCCGAAGATTTTTCTGACTTAGTCTTCCCAGATAAATTTTATCATTTATCCCCAAATAACATCAATCACTCTTAATGTTTCATACCAAATAAGTAATTTCTCTAATAATCTTCAAGACATGATAACCATTTCTTAAATCTTTATACTTCTAAAATGAAAAGATATATTATTCCAAAATAAAATTTAAAATTTATTCCTCATATAAAATAACATAGTATTATATTTACCTTTATCATATAGTGTTCCCAGAATAGTCATTGTCTATCAACATAACATAACTTACTTAATCACCAAATCATTTTTCCAATATGATAATAATTTTGTTCCCAAAATAAACTACATACTTTTAAATAATTTATTTAAATAAAAACTAATATCCATACTAAATAATACACATAGGATAGTGGTAGGAGATACACTGTTTTTTCCCTTTGGATGTGGGTTCAATTCCCGCGGCCTTATCAGACATGACGGGTTGTCACCCTTCCTGTGAGCTGTCCTTTTTATAAATATATATTATTTTTATAAAATACCTAAGATATGATAAACTACTCAAAAAAATAACCACAACATATTTTAACATCAAAATTTATCTCATATCTTCAAATTTTCATCACAAAATTTAATAAATCATAATTACCTCAAAAAAATAAATGTCTCCAAAAATACCATTTGTCACCTAAGAATTTGCTAACATAAATCCAAAAAAGGAGTTTTTAATACATTTAATTTATAATCAACCTTAAAATTATAATCCCATGATGATATACCAAACTGTTATTAAAACATCCTATTCTCCAATGTGGTTTAAACCGTCTTTTGATACCAACTATAAGGACCCTGCCTTAAACATAAAATTGAGTTAACTCAAGAATTTACTTTCATATACATTGAGAATCCTTTCAAGTTTAGATTATTAGATAATTAGTTCATAATTACAAAATAATCTTCCACATTTATTAAAATTAGATACAACTAAAATAGTATCCATTTATTCCATAATACAAACCTTTTAAATTTTAAAACGGTTTCTTTTTCTTGATAAAAATATTCATAACATTAATTTTGACTTCTTATTTTCTCTTAACCATACTAATATCCTATGAAAAACGTTTTAAGTTATGGGATGAGTATACAATTTTTGGCAAGGGACATAAAAAAGAAATAAATAGAGAAACTATTAGTCTATGAATATTTTAATCTCATGAATACATTTTCACTAAATTATACATTTCACCCATAAAACATAAACTATTTAATGTAACTCCTGAAATCATCGGATAACTATAAAACACCAAAGAAAACATAAATAATAAATCTAGCTTGTGTAATTAACATCATTCTTACAATTGATCTTTCACGGCTAAATAGGGAGTAACCTCCATGGTTATATTTGGAATACTCATCACGGTATATTCCCAAAATATCTTAAGAGAACACCAACTATTTAACTTCCTCTCATTACCCAATTCATTGGAGAGATATAATGGGATCACCTTCCCTATGTTTATCATGAAACCACCCATATAATTTAACATTTCCCAAGTACCAAAACATAATCATAACACATAAATAATATTTCCACTTTGAAATCATTATTCATTTTTACAAAGTCGCACTCTCAAAAATGAAAACAATTTATTTTATAATAAAATTGTAAACATGTAAAGGAATAATAAAAACATTAATGTGACATAAAATACTTAAATTCAGTTCATGATGTATATATTAAAAAGACCATTCCAAGTTATTTAAATAACTAATCCATTTTTAAAACACAATTAAAAAATTTAAAAAGAATTATTTTTGAATCCATGTTCCCTATACCTATTTAAATTTTTTTAAAGGAATAAAACCTTCATGTAGATAAAAATAAATCCTTAAAAGCATGTTGAATATATGAACATTAATTAAAAAAATTTAGTAGAAAAAATCTTTAAAACATTTAAAATGATGTTTTAGTTAAAGAGTATATTACCTTCTGTCGGACTTGTCACGTACAATATTTATCTTCCTGAGTAATAATATTTGAATAATTATTGGCTTCCTTTATAACAGTTTATATTTTAATATGATTTATATATAACTTATTTTTATGTTATAATAGTTATTTAATTATTTAATTTCATGTCAGATGTTTTGTCGATATTCGGTACCTGATTCCAAAATGAATTGTGTATGATTTAAATAGTCAAAGTGGTTATAATTACCTAAAAAATATAATAATATACATTAAATAATAATTATTTTTTACATAAATTATACTTTTAAATCAATCCATATATGTATGGTTTTGAAAAATATACAATGTTATAATCATGGAGATGGTAGGACATACATATGCATGAGTAACGATTCCATTTTTCAATGCTCTTTATTGAATAATAGAAATTGTCATTTTATATTTCAAAAATAAGAAAAATAATATTTAAAAAATAAAAAAATTTAAATAAACTTATATATATCATCCATATGATGTAGTGATTAACAAATAATATCATTGGTTTGTGCCGGTGATAGCTCACATGTACGCACGAACAGCGTTGTGATTTTTATGTTCATATGAATAAGAACATAAATAATATATTTTTATTCTGTAATGATAAATATCTCATTCATAGAAGTATAAACATTAATTCCATCACTATAACCAGTATTTTGAGATGATAATAGAAAACAAATTATATCGGTCCACGGATGTGATAGTTCACACGTACGCACAAATGATTAATTCATTTCCCATTTGATGGAAGTGGAGATGGATTTAGGTCATGATATTAAAATAATAAAATCTAAGTATATTGATGATTTTTTAGTTATTTTTTAATCATTATTAAAGAATATTTTAAGTAATAGAATATGAAATAAAAAAGAAACACTCAAATAAGAACTATACCTCTTCTTTGGACGCCCACCATTGATTAACATCTTAAAACCCCTAATGATGGTTTTATGCCTAAAATAATGCCTCTAGAATGTGGGGAGCTATTATAAGAATATATTTGGGTAGATACTGGCCGAACCTAATAGGTTTTTTGGTATGAAAAAATAGAATAATGAGTGCCCTTTTATAATAGAGGTGAGGGTCACTCTAAACAAGTTTCAAATTATTTATTTAATATAAATTAATTTATGAATATAAATGGTCCCAAACTAATTTTTTTCGAAGATATGATGATTTTGGGTATAATAACCTTCGTAAAATTGAAATTATATTATTTTTGACCCTTTTTAATCCTTATCTTTTTTAAACCCTTATTAATTCTTACTATAATATCATTAAATTTTTAGTTTGAAGGTTAATATAATTCATATAATATGAAAAATGATCCATAAATGAGTATTTTATGACATTATAAGACTTATAAATACTATTTGGAAAAAATTAGATTTTTTATAAATTATATATCATTTAATAAAAGATTTTCTTTTTTTAAAATATCAGTAATGTTAATTTTGACACTATTCAATATTTGACATTTTAAAAATATCCTAAACACTTAATATATTTGAAAAAAATCATTAAAACATCCCTAACATTTATAAGTTATCTTAAAATTCATTTATTACATTATTCATATCAATTTATTTTTATTTATTTTATTTTTGTAATCAATTATTTGATTCTTCCATTAATTAAATAATTATTTCATCATCTTTGTGTCACTATTTAAGGTAATAATTTTATCCCTAAAAAATCTAAATAAATTAAAATTATTTAAATAAGTATTTAGTTTTTAAATTAATATTTATAGTCAAACATACCTCCTATATCACCTTGTATTTAAAATATTTTACTTGATAAAAACAATGGTGGGACAAAATTTATCTTCTCTTTGAATATAATATTATAAATGTATTAATCACACCCAAGTGGTTTCAAAAGGATATAATCTCAAAACAAGGATGATTTTGGTATAAATAGACTCATAAAATTATATAATTACAATTTTTTTGGTATGTTTATATTAGTTATAATATTATTTTTACCTTTAATTAGCTGATTTTCCATTAACCATGGTAATAAAAATATTACTTAAGTTTCTATTCATAATTTAAAAAAAATGATGTATTTACATAATTTAGAACATCAAATTTCAAATATATAAAATATTATTCCTAATTAACAATAAAAAATTGGTGAAAATTAATTAAAAATTAATTCTGTTGATGGGACGAAGAAACGAGCTTTTAAATTAAAATGTTCCAATGTTCATATAGTTTTTATATCCAATTTAAATATAATTTTTCTTAAAATAACCGAAATTGGGTAAAATTATTAAAAAATTGAAATTATACTTTAAAATATTAATTAGTATAATATAACTATACAAATAAACTAGATGAAAATTATTTTTGAATTAAATTTCAGTATTTTTCATAATTCATTAAAATATGAAATTTATCAGAAAAATATAAAAAAATACAGCCAATGTAAATTTTGATATTATTATTTCAAATAAAAAGTTTATTTTGAGAAATAACATTTATAAAATTGACTAAAACTAGATTAAAAATGGGTTCTCCATAAAAAGCTGGTGAAATGCCTCTTTTAAAAAAAATACTCCTTTTCTGCATAAAATTGAATTTGTTCTTATATATTGTCTAAAAAATACATAATATGAGAGTAAAAACATAAATTATATATATTAATTATATATATTTCATTAATATAATATAACAAGAGTGATTTATTTACATATTGGTATAAAGTTCACTTTTTCAAATTTAAATGGGGTTTCAGAAAAACATTTCCTTTTCTTATAAAAACACTTTAAATTCATTAATAATTAACTATTCATGAATAAATTAATTATATATACATGTTTAAACCATATTTTCCCAAATAAGTTAATATTTTTATTCCCATCATTCAAATGGATTGGTTATAACGGTGACATATAAATAACATTATTAAATTTTTCATTTAAACTTGACATAGAATATTATGTATGCTATCAAACATAGTTTTTCTTTTTAAAAACATTAGATGTTATATTAAAAAATCTTAAATGAACACATAATTATATGACAACACCTCTATAAATTGAATTATGTCTATATTTGAAAAACTTTGTAGATTTTTAACCATTATAACATCAAAAAATTCATTAACTATATACCATCATTCTTATGGACTTCTAGAATCATTTGAAAATAAAATTTAACATGACCAAAAATCAATGTGTATTATGAAATGTGAAATACACTTCTCCAAGATGATGGGCATGAACATCCTGTTTTAATAAAGATATTATATTAATTATAAAATAATACTAATAAATGATAGAAACATGAAAAATGATTTAAATAATGTACTTAAAAAATTTAATTTTATTATTGAGGATGATAGACATTGTACTAAACTAAATTAGGACTTAAGTTAAGGGGTCATTTCACTCACCCTATTTTATTAAGTTATGTTCCCTCTCTTTATATCTCTTTATTTTTTATTTTTCATGTATTCATATTTTAATTTCTATATATATGATTCCCCTTTACATAACTAGTTAAATTATCTTTCTATGTCGTGGATATGCATGTTTTAACTCCCCACATACCTATGATATTTAATTTATATATAATTTTCACCAAACCTAATCTATTTTATTTATTTTTAAATATTAGGTATTTTGGAAGGGGATAAGGTGATTATTTCAGGTGATAATACAGGGTAATATGAACATTATACTTTGATAGATGCCATCAATTACTCTTTGGATTAGTACTAGGTACCCGATGGAGGAAAAATATGTGGTATTAGTCATTGGTGGGCCATCGGGTG
Organism: Viscum album; assembly: GCA_963277665.1. Classification (NCBI taxonomy): domain Eukaryota; kingdom Viridiplantae; phylum Streptophyta; class Magnoliopsida; order Santalales; family Viscaceae; genus Viscum; species Viscum album. Next base: position 1,123,605,025 of record OY728136.1, on the reverse strand, counting down.
GCCAGTGACCATAGAATGGGTACCCAGTGGCTACTAGGTACTTGATGGTATAATGATGGATACCCAGTGGGTTCCTAATTTTATTGAATTTATATTAGTTTCATTAATGTTTAAATTAAAGTTATAATATACGAACTCATTTTTTGTTAAGTACTAGAGTGGATTTAACTTCCCTTTCCCTATCCTATATTCCTTGCTTCCAATCATTAATTATTATTCATTAGTGATTGTATTTGAGCTTTTTTTTATGCTGAGTTTCTTAAAGAAAGGATATAACTTGTTTTTACTGTACTCGCCATTTTATTTGTTGTCTCTCCATCTATCATTGGTTACAACCAATTGCATATTTTTTCACATATTTTTTAATTTCTACCAATTAGTGCATATTTTCCTGGTGATATTTCATAGTAAGGCTTATAATGTGTTAAGTTAAATGATCCCTAATCATTCCTAATAGTTTTTATATGTTTCATGTGATGTTTGATACATGATCTCATAACCCCTATGTTATTGTCCAAAAATTAAACCGAAATGTTTCTTGGGACCCTTCCTAGATTGGTTAATGATGTATAAAGACACTATGAACCCTTAGAGTGATAGAACATGATGACATATCCAATGATGGTTATGAAAAATAATTAAATAATATTTTTCTTTATACTCAAGACACTATTAATCTTTCCTTCAGTTATGTCGTGATGTATAATACCTTCACTAGGTGACCATTACTCTCTCTAAAAATAGGATAGGTGTGTAATTGAAAAACGTTCATTTGAGTGTTGAATGTTAAGAGACTTTTAAGACACCTAAGATATGTTTTTATTGTCCCTATTGAATATAGAGTGATTTTTATTTACTATTTTAATTTGTATAAATCAATTAGATATTACCTAAAGTTGAAACTTAGAAGTAGGTTGGGAGTTAGGACCAAGCTGGCATGAACATTCGGTCAGCTGGATGAGTTTACAAAATTAATTCAAATTTCATATGTATTAATTGGTCATACATTTATTATTCCATAGTGTTATTTGGATTATTTATTTGGTATGATATTCCCTTTATTATATTAATGGAATTGATTGGGGTCAAATATAAATCTGTGTTGTATTATTCATATTAAGGGGAACTATTCCAATTATTTTGTATTCTTATTATTGAAGGGAATTCCAATTATTATGGGATAAAATTTTCATCAATAAATGAAATATAATACCCATATGGATTCACTAATGATGAAGGTGGAACACAATGCCTAGTTTCTTGATTTTACCCTTGAAAGTGGGTCATACTACACATGGTGTAATGATTATAAGGAATGAGAAAATATTACCATATAAGATTGATTATCCAGGGACTTTATTCCCACTAGAATTATTTTTTTCGGGACTAGGGAAGATATTTCCCTATAATTTTTTTTATGTATAGTGATTCCATTCTATTTTTGTTAGTAGAGACGGGGTGTGATGACTTCTATCATATTATTTCCCCTTTATATTATTCCCACGTTTGGACTTTGTTTCTAAGATCCCATGTCTATTGTTATTACTTTTTTATTGGGTTGTATTTCCCATTTATTTATTACTATGATATCATTGGATAATATACAAACCATTGGGATTTGATTATAATTATATAATACCCATTATTTATATTTTATATTATGACGGGACATTATTACCATTCTTATGAGTCCAGACATGATTCCTAGTTTATATTCTAATGATATGTTTAGATACACCATGAAATTATACAAAGTTTGTAGGTTCCAACCCTAGTATCTATGTTGTACACATGACTATAAAGAACTTATTTATTATTCATACCATTTTGTGTTATTTTTTTTACAATCATATCACACTATATATGAACTTTTACTTATTGGATATGTTTATAATCAATAAAAGTGCAGTATTATTCAGTTTTACTCACACCCTACTCGAGTGACCTAGTACTTGGTAAAAAATTATGGTTTATGTTCTAGGTAAGGATAAGGGCCTTGATATATATAGATCAATTGTGAATATTGGAAGAACCTAAGAGATGGGATATGGCATGGATTCAGGATTATTTTTTCCATCATATCTAATCATTTATTAATTTTTATGAAATTATGTATATGATCTGCACATATGAGATGATGATTATATTTTAATGAATATGTGATAGTGGCATTACTCATTTTTTTTACAAAATAAGTGATTTTATTTATTTTCTAATGGCATGTAGCAATAATGGGCACCTTTATTTAATTTTTTAATAATAGCTATTGATTATATTTATTCATGGTTATTTATGGATATCTATTGAGAAAATGGTATGATATCCCTAAAATATACATAGGCCCTCACCACAAGTCTAAAGCCTCTACCATATGGGAGGTGATTTTGAGTTATGTGTCACTCAAGATATTCATAGGGGAGATAAAAAAAATAAGGGATACTATAAAATAGTATTGTATATATTTCTTTTATCTTTCAATATGGGATATGGTATCCAAATATAGGATGTAGTTAGAATCCAGTATGAACCTTATGATTGGGTGTATCACACCTATGAATTAAGAAATTTTAGTTCATTAGGGATAAGATTTTATTGTTGATAATTTCTATTAAATAGAGTTAATTTTGAGGAATAAGGTTAATTTTGATATTGAATTATGTTTTATTGGTTTTTCTTCTTGACTTGGGGTGTAAAGAAGACATGAGTTAATGCTTCATTCTTAGAACATAGTATTCACTTGACATTTTTGTGTTTTCCTGTGTTTGATCACCCATATTTTTATATAATGTTATAATATTTAAAGTTTTAGTGTCAACATATATTACATATTCCTATACAACATAATTGTGTAATTTCACTTAAAATATCCATGATTACGATCCTACGTTATTAAATTTAAAATGTTAATTATATCATTATATGTTTCTAACCATGAGAGTGAGTATTTAGAGCTTTAGAGAGAGTTACTAAGGATATGTGTGACACCTAATATGTTTGGGTGAGATTATATAGTAGAATTTTACTTTTCCTATTATTTATTACTTTATATATAATATTTATATTTGTAATAAATTTTATTCTGAGTCATGTTTTTAGAATTTTGGTAATATGTCATTGCAATGACCCCCAATTAAGTGAAATAAGGATTTGGAAAATAATTCCTGGGTTTGTTGAGTCCAATACCCCAGTCATTACAATAATTCATCATAATAAGTTGATTTATGATATTCTTCTATATGTGATTAAAAATTTGGGAAATCTAACTATAATAGGTTATCCTTAAATGTTAAATATAACTAGAATGTTTTAGTTAAAACATTAACTTTTGTTTTATTGAGTGGGTCTACCTATGCCTACAGTGATTATGTCAACTATATATAGTATATCTTTAACAATCATGAAACCCCACCTAACTAGAAAATGAAACTTGAAGTGAATATACTCATAGGGCTAGAAAAATATTAGTTTAATGTCCCAGTCCGGGTTCATCAATATGTGGGGTTTTCAAGGAATGTATTTTAGGATATTTTCATCAAAACATTAATTCCTAATAAGTTTATAGATAGTTGTTATTGTGATTTTATGTAGTGGTTTTAGAGGAACATTTCATTGATGTACTACACAACCTGATTTACTGATTTGGCATAGTTTCCCCCTTCAAGGGTTGATTATTAGATCACTAGAGTTTTTCATTTTGATGATTTGATAAGGCATTCAATTTATATTCATATGAAAACATTTTATCTTATGAATTTTTTAAGGCTATAAATAAGGATCTTATTACATAGAGGAAACTATCTATGGATATACTAGTGGATAATTTATGTAGTAATTTTTATTCTAGGAGTGGATATTCAAGTATCCAGAAGCGATGTTTTAGTAATTATCACTGGAGTGGTGATGGTTATTATAGTCAGGTGTGCGGTTCTTATACTTCCTTGCATTGAATGGATTTGTTGTTATGATATAAGTGTGGTAGGATAGGTCATAAATGACCAAAGTTCTATCAATTTCTATTGGAGTTCTATTCTTAGGGGAAGATAGGGAATATTTAACATTTTTGTTAGACATCATCTTAGATAACTACTATCCATTAAAATGTACTAGTTCAATGATAAATAGCTAGATCAAGTTCTTTTCCAAGATAAATATTTTATGTTCTTTCAAATAATATGGTCACGTATGGGTTATGGCTCTCAAGGTTATTATAGGTGGAAGGGTAATTTTCCTTAAGGTAGTCATGGGTTAGGAGGTCAGGAAAGAGGCTCGAGGACAGTGAAATTTCATACCACTGAGTTAACACTTTCGACCATATAGATAGTCCTTTTAATATTTTAGGTATGATCTTAGTATCATATACCATTTCATTAGCATTTATTGATATAAGTGCTTCACATTCCTTTATTTATTCTGTGTGTGATAGTGATCTGTGGTAGACCATCAAATACGGGTATTGTGTGTGGTTTGTTGATACAACCTTAGAGGTTTGATTTGAAGTTATTCATAAATGGTCTGAGTGTTACATTTTGATTCATGGAAACTGAAATCTCTATGATTACTTTTTTGTTTGAGATGTGTATTTTCCCTAATGATTCAAGGTATGGATTGGTTAACATGGTAACAAGCACATATAAATTTTTATCACTGTATAGTGTCTTTCAAATCAGTTGAGGGTGTTTATTATACCCTTTCTAGTTATTTTTATTTTTAGGTAGTTTGTTCATAATATGAGAATTGATAACTAGTTGGGATTTCAGACCATTTTATAATGTCTTCTAGATGATTAAGTTAGGTGTTAGATGATATTTCCTCCTAAAATTGATCAGTTATGCGGTTTTCATAAGTACTTCTTAGTGATATCCCATAATAGATTGTTTGTGTGTATTAATGATCTTATGGAATATATAGAGCCCATATATTCTCCTACTTATATAATATATTTTTAAGATCTTAGAGTGTAAAAAACCTTATTCTAGTAACCAAGTGCCTGTCTCTATATTATTACATTGGTATTAGATATAAGGAATCACATCACTAAGGACCAATCAGTTTAATATATTTGATGACAAAGATGTACACATGATTCCCATTTAAAATTGGAAATATAATAAAAAAACATAATAGAAGAAAATATTATGTATCTTGGAAACTCATTCAATGATTCATTCTTCATGTCATAACAAAAGGATAATGAAATTAGGGTACCCTAAAAGGATCAGTAAGTTTTTTATACAATAGAAGTTATCATGATTAAATAAAATATAATTAGTATGGAAGTGTAAATAAATGAAAACACATTCCATTTAATCAATAATTTGATCACTTAATACATTTAATAATAATATCAATGTAATAATATCATAGATAATAATAAATGAATTATTAATGAAGGTAATGCATAATATTGAACATCTTTATGAAGGAATTTTCCAAGTTATTTTAAAATATGAGTAGGTGTACACCAAATCCCATTTAATAAGTCTATCTAACCTATTTTTCTCATTAAAATCATATACCCATAGAATGGGTATCTATAACTGATATATACCCATAATTTCTTGACTAATGCATTGCTAAAATATTGAATGATTAATTTAATTCATAAATAAAATACCATATCAAAAAATATATGTTTTGATTAAAGAATATTAAATATCAATATTTTCCTAGTACATAAAAAAAATTCATAGTAAAACATTGTATATATAATTGGTATACGGTTTAAGAAAGAATAAAATCCAGTGTACAGATAATAGCGATATGGAAGAGAAATGTAATTTCTTGTGAAATATGATCGTAATAAGTTGAATGTTTCATGAGAAATTTAATACCCAAAAAATTAATAATAGATAAAATATAACCATAAATTCATCAGAAATATAGGTTTTGTAATAAAATCAAGTCTCTGAAAATATACAAAAATGGAAGGAAAATATTTAAAATAATTTATCCTTAAATAATCTTCATTATAAAACCATTTAAAACTTTTATAAAAAGTTCAATAGAAAAAAATGGTAATGGATGTGAGAAAATATGTTAACACCATATATAATAAAAAGAAACATTACTTTATAATTTTTCACAATGAATTCATAAATGATCCATTCATCGAACATTGGAATTATTCCAATAAAATGATGTAAAAAGTCATAGTTAACATGAATGTTCATTAATAAAAAAATTTAGTAGTTAAGAAGGAATTTTGTAAAATAATTTTGAAAAACATATAAAAAAGAATAAAAATATACGCTATCAAAAGTGAAAATAAAATTATATTTTCTTTTAAACATTTCATTCATTGATTCAGGTGAAAAATAGAGTAATGGTTCAAAGGAAACAAGGAATATCATTAAATATCTAGATTATATCAAAATAATTTGATTTTCTGTAGTATATATTAAATTATAACTTAAATGAAAGTATATGAAATCCCAAAAATGGGATTATAAAATAAATTCTCACATATTTGGTAGATCTCAAATTGCAACCCTTTAAAATATTAAAATTTATTGAAACATTAATTAATATTATTAAATATTTATTCATTTTATATAAATTTAAGAGGAATTATATACACCACATAAAAGTAAATAGATTTCGAATACCAAATATGTCTCAGTGGAGTGGAAATTGAGATGAAATCCCTTGCCACACAATTCCCATTAGTTGAAAATTATTTAAACTCATTTATAATAAATTTATATTCATAATAAAAACGTACTATACCCATACAAAAACCTATAATATCATATATTATCCACTTATAACATTTTATCACCTATTTTTTAACAATATTTCATTGTTATTATTGCTTCAAGTGTTAACTGCTTTTATTTTTCATGTATGTTTTGATTCAGAAGATATTTTACATAAGTAATTATCATGGTTATATTAACTATATAAAATTAATAATTATATAAAAATCTTATAAATTCATTAACTATATTTATAATCATCATTGAAAATAAATCATGAAAAATTAATCACACCACTTTGTGGTGGTGGTAGTTCCCACATACGTAGGAGTAACATTATTACTTTTTAACTAGTGGAAGGGTAAGTAATTGGATGATATATTTCATTTAAATACTATTAAATACTTCATAAATTTCATATATATTCATTATTTATATCATTATGTTGAGTCATGTGAGGTGGTGATGGAACACAAATCACATCGGGTTGTGAGGTCATAGTCAGTCATATACATGAGCGATGGTTTTGTTTCTCATTTGATGGAAATAGAGATGGATAAATATTATACCAAAAATATAATAAATTTTAATTATATATAATATATTAGTGATAATATACTATAATGGCAATGACATAATTAATTGTAGTAAAATAAGAAGATAGGTGAACGTAATTGGTTAATATGGCTACCTCTTCATTGAAGGATAACCTTTAAATCCCCTCTTAAGGACCCTAGTGTTATCCTTTTAGGAATAAAAAATCCTCTATAACTTCTATAATTATTTTGGAGAGATATTGTTTCTATGTTTCCTCAAGATAAATGGCACAAGAGTTGTGAAGAATTCAGTGGAGGACGTTCCCTTTTATAAGTGGGGTGGACGGAACACATGCAACATTTCAAAATTTTAAAATATTATTAAGTCACTTTGTTGGAAGAGTTTCTATAAATTGGTTCTATTTATAATTTTAGATAATATGGGGTTAATATATCTTCTTCTAGTATGAATTATAGATGTTTTAAGTCCATTTTAACCCTTATTTTATTGATCAACCCTCGATAAACCCATTTTAACTATAACCATGGTAATTTTTTTTTTACCATTTCTACTATACATAATTAAAAAAATTGAATTTTAAATCATTACCAAATTTTTATATAATGATTACAAGTAAGTTAATAATTTTATCAAATTTCATTCCTATAATTTCTTGAAATAAATTTAATAATTAAACTACAAAATGGGACCAAAAATAGTTCTTTTATAAAAATGATTTTTTTTAGAATATGATGATATTGAATTAAAACTATAAATTTTTAGATATAAAATCTCTAAATTTAATTTAAACCATTAATTATTAGAGATTATTTTAATTAATTAAAATGGAAAAACATTATGTACTCCAAAATAGTTTTTTGAAAAATATCTCTTTTTTCCTCCAAAAGAAATTATCTTTATTTAGGTCAAATTAATAATTATTACATGGTTAATTATATATATTATAAAATATTATTATAAATACATTTTTGATTAGTTAAAAAACATATTATTAATTATTTTTAGAATCTTATTTCTCAGTGAAAATTTGAAAACATAATTATATTCTTATTTTGATATAGTAAGTTTAACATTGATATTCATAAAACCAAATTAGATTTTTTTGTATTAAATAATAAAATATGTATTATTCTATTGTTTCATGAAAATAAAATTTCTAATTACTATAATTGAGTCATTGATGTTACATTCCTCCCACCATTAAAAAAATTCCAAAAACATTTTGTGGATATTAATTTTTAAACAAATGTGCTTGGTTCTTATTAATAACATCCTCAAGTTAAAAAATTAGATCCTAAATTTTATGATATATAAAAAATTATCTTTTCCTATAAAATCATCTTATTCCACAAAACTTGTTATCTAGTTTCAAAAAAATGGATATTCCATTCACAGTAAGATAGACTGAGTACTAATTACATTTCTACATATGTGAGAACATGTGTTAGGTCTAGAATATAATTCATTAATAATGAGATATGTAACACATCATGCACTTTATATAGGCTCAGTGGAGTTTTTGAAATGTTAAGTTATATATACAACTCCTTCTATAATTTCAAATGTTCTCATGTATATGGGTCGTGGTTTTTCATTATTATCAAACCCTATAACACCCTTCCATAGAGATGCATTTAAGAATACATGATCACCCAATTGAAAATCCAAATAATTTATTTGGTTATAAACATATCCCTCTTTACTTCATTGATCTTATTTAATATGGGTCTAAATAGGCTTTACCATCATTATTGTCTCGTCATCATGTTAGAGTCATACAAGCTTCCTTTCGTTGACTTCATCCAAAAATGTTATATTATGATACATATTTTCATATAATGATATATACAGTTCCAATTTTATACTTTAGGGGAAGTTATTATTATAGTAAAATTTCACCAAAGGTAAACAATGATCCCACATATCGTTAATGCGAAGTGACAATGACCTCAATTTTTCCATTAATTTTTTAATAGTCTTTTCATACAATCCATCAGTTTGAAGATGATGGTAAGTGATTAAATGAATCTTGGTATCAAGATGCTTCTAAAAAATTTATATAATTTTGATATAATCATGGAACCTGATAAAAAAAATAGAATGAGGGGCACCATGATTTCTTAAAACATTATTAATATAGAGTCACAAAAGATTCCCAAGAGGAAATGTTTATCTTATAGATAAGAAATGGTCAGATTTTTTAAGATGATTAATATTACCTCATATAGTATCATTTCTTCCAGGAGTCTTTGGTAATCCAGTGAGAAATTCCATAGTAATTTCATTCTATCTCCATATATGAATAGTTATATATTTTATGACACATATAGGATGATATCTCTCATCCTCTAGATGTTGACAAACCAAGAATCTTGATATATTATTTTAAATTTCCCACTTCATAATATAAAACTAAAAATATTCCTTTAGATTATTATACATATTATGGATACAACAGTGTATGGAGAAATTTATTTTAGGATAATCATATAATAGTTACATTTGTAGACCACATATATATCGAAAACAAAGAGTCTTTTAAAATTTCAGAATGAAATCATTATAAATAAAGTATGTTAATTTACCATTATTCATGGATTTAATTTTATTTTTGAAAATTATCATCATAAGGATGAGGAATTTTTATCTTATCCATTGAATATGGTTGTGTAATAATTTTAAAACCGAGTGATGTTTCCCATTTCTTAATAATTCCCATGTCTATTTTTTTAAAATCCTTGAACATTGCCTCCCCATCAGTGCTAATTTTATTTCAGACTCCATGATTTTTCATTCTCAATTCATATGATAAAATATTTTACATTCAATGATGGTATTGTATTAATTGTTAATAATCGTTGAGTAACTCAAGCCAAATTTTTTTTCTCATGTTGAGTAATTATTATGAAAATATGTATTTCGGAATCTTATGATCTGTGTATATCTCACATCTTTTTTTACATAGATAATATCTCTATATATTCAAATAAAAAATTGTCAGTACCAAATCAAGATCATGGGTTAGATAGTTATATTAATGATTTTATAACTACCTTGACTAATAGTTAATAAATTTATCATTCTTTATAAGGATATAACCATGTCCCTTCATGATTTCATCACTATATATAAAAATCCAACCTTTTCTAATTGTAGAGTCAATATCACATAATTAAACAATCTATTATTTAATTATTCCAATCATTCTTCACATTATTTTTTCATATGAACATAAACCATTTACATGTAATATTGGCTAATGGTTTATCGAATGGGAATTTTTTTAATAAAAAAATCTTTTAGTTACCTGTCAATCCAAGGATACTATATACCTCAATTTTTTTCATTGGCGATGACCATTCATTGACTAACTTTTTCTTTGAAGGAATAGATAATATTCCATCATTGGAAATAATATATACAGAAAAAGAATGTTTTTAAATTGATAAATCTCATAATCTAATTATCTCATATAAAAAAGTTTCTCTATAAATCTCAAGAAAAATTTGAATGTCATTCTTATTTTCATCATAGATTTTAGATTTCCCCTAGATATAATAAATAAATACCTCACAAAAATTATCATGATATTTAATGAATAATGTTTTTATCAGATCCATTAAAATAGAGAGTGACTTTTTAAATCCAAAGGGCATTGCAGTAAACTCATAAGGTAAATACCTCATTCGAAATGTTGAATTTGGAATATCCTCCTTTAATCACAATTGATGATAACAAAAAAGGTTAAATATTAAAAAAATATTTAAATCCTTGATGCTGATAAAAAAATCATTAATTCATGGTATATGATACTTAATATTTATAATAATAACATTTTCATCCCTATAATTGATGTATAACCTCATAGATCCTTGTTTTTATTGAAAAGAATAGCGTCTCCATAAGGTGAAATACTAGGTCATATAAATACATTATCAAACAACCCATTTAAGTGTTTATCTAGTTCTACTAATTCACGTGTGGATATTATATATGGAGTCTATGATATAGGTATTTCATCATGGATTAAATCAATGGAAAATTTAACTTCACAATATGGTGGAAGTTTATGTAAATCCTCTGTGAACTCATCAATGTATTCCAATAAAATTTGTACATATTTGATTTTAATATTACCTTTATTCTCTATAGATGTTTTTTAATCCCTAATAATCTCATTTATAATAGCTACTAGCGGTGGATCTTGACATTACAGAAATGGTTAATTCCCCCTATAAAGATAGGGAATTCCATATCTTCATCACTAATCATAATTTCCTTCTCTTGAAATTAAATTATACCATTATAGTTTGAAATCCAATATATACCATGGATTATATAAAATTCATAAAAATTAATAATAAAAAAATATAAAAGTTTATTACATATATGTGTAATAATGGGAACTAACAGACAGATCCTTGTTATGGTAAGATTTCCAATATGAGTCCTGACGGAAAATTCCCTTCTTAAAGCACTAGGAAAACATCTAATTTTCTTAGAAAAGATGTAAGATATAAAATTTTAAAAATATCTAGAATCAAATAAACTATCCTCTAAATTTTAGGCAATGATTAATGTACCTAAAACTATATCATTAAGAGCTTTAACCCTAGTTTTAGTGATTTTGTATGATTGGCCTTATAGCCTTTTCATCCATTGTGGTTGGTTCCCATGATGCATGGGATACTAGTTTGAATAATAACCCATTTATCAATATTTAATGTACCGGATAATAGTGTTTTTTTATTTCCCATTCAATAATTGCCTATAAGATCCTTATCTCTAAACTTATAACAAAATCCAATTCCCTTCACGTATTTTCTTGGATGGTTATTTCCATATTTTTCACATGATTAAAATTTCTTCACCCCTTATTATTCTTTGATATGTTCCATTTTTTGTGTTTCTCATCTAAAATATTCATCTATGGATTTACCATGAATATATAGTATCTAGAAACTTATTTCTCTAGATTTATATAACCTAATATTATTTCAATATATGATGAAGATGTTTCAGAAAAAAGTATCCCTCAGAGGCTTGTATTTATTCCTTCAAATAAATGGTAAATATTTCTCTCTAGATTACTTTTATAATCTATAAAATATCTAGATAGTTATATAGAGATACAATCATACTCTAAAATACTATCTTATTTATTTTTATTTAATCTTAGGAATTTTATATTCATTTTAGATCATTTCTCAAAAGGTAAATATTTTTCAGAGAATGATAATTTAAAATCTCTTCATTCTATATGTTTTATTTCTTCTTTTTACCTAGTAATATGGATAAATTACAACCATTTATTAGTATCCCCTTTAATACAATACACTTATAGTATAATGTTTTCCATTTTATTTCATCCCAATTCTAGAAATAACTTTTCAAGGGACTTTATCCATTTATTAGTTACCAAATTATTAGTAGTTCTATAAAAATATAGAGGATTATATCACATGAAATTAGACAATATAGGTGTAACTTGTCATGTAACATCTTGTTTCTCTATAAGTATAAGGTTATTAGTCATAACCTAGGTTATCTACCAAAATATGTCGATTATCATCTCAACTCCAACATTAGTAGTATTTTGTTTCTTTGTAGGGATGTTTCTATATTAACCAAGAGTATTGATACCATTCTTTATAAAAATTCTATTTCTAAAAAAACATACTAAATTAGATCATAACATTATGAATTTTGAATCATATAAGATAACTGGTGTAATGATTAACATAAATTGAAAATTTATCCATATATAATTATAGAATCATAAAGTTTGTTTCCTTGGGAAGATCCTCAAATCATATAAATACATTCAAATATTTCATAATGGTTTGAAAATAAATTGTAAATTTACTCATGTATATCCCCTATAACTGTCAAACCATGTGCTGAGTATGGGTACATGCACCTTTCAACAAAATAATGGCAGGGATATACTCAACCATCTCATTTTAGAGTTTTTACCCTAGGATGAATCTATTCTAAAACCACATCCACCTAAAGTGTCCAAAAATGGATGAATTACTATTAAATTCAAAAAAAAATACTACCTTACAAAAAAAATTATGATATTATCCTATAATTAGACTTATCAATAGATTCTATCAATGGGTTATGTTTACTAATAATTTTTCTTCTATATATAGTTTTCAAGGATTCTTTTAAACATACTATAAAACAAAATGTAACAAACCTGACTCTAGTAACCCTGAACTGATGTATAATTTATTAAATTAGCATAAGATAAAAGGAACAAAAAAACCAAGGAATAGTTAGTTTAGTATCCTTGAAAACTAGATACATGAATGATTATAATTTTACATTATAAATAAAAAATTAATCATAAAAAGGAAAAAATAATCCTTAAAACACATTCAAAGATTACATCTTCATATCCCATGGAGAGTAAAAAAAATTAAGGTTTATATCAATTTCTTACTAAAGGTTGTGTGAAAATTAATATATCATGATTAATTAAAGAACAATAAATATTCTATGTTAAATAACAGAAAAAACATTCCACTTAATCAATAACTTGAGAACAACCTGCATCCGTAGATAATATCACAGTAATAATCCCATAGATAAAAATAACTAAATTATAAATGGAGGAAATGGATGATTTTAGAAGTATTTATCAAGACCTTGTGCCGATATATTTTCAAATATGGGTAGGTATACACCAAAACCCAATTTACCAGTCTATTCAACTGGTTTGTCGAATGAGACCTATCAAAGCATCAAGGGGTTATCTATAACTCCACCTCACCCCCATCACCCCCCATAATTTCTTATCCAATTAATTCCTCATATATTTAATGATCAATTTAATTTATAAATAATATTCTTTATTAATAAGTAACTATATTGAGTATAGAATAAAGAATATCAATATTTCCCCAGTAAATCAAATAATTATCAAAATAAAACACTGAATCTACAAGTGGTATATATTTTAGGAAATATTCATAAAAAATATAAAAATAATATAGGTATGGAAGATAAATGTAATTTATAATGAAATATAATTAAATAAATTGAATGTTTCAATATAAAGTTAATGAACCGAAAATTAATAAGATATAAAATTTGACCATCAATTCATCTGAAAGACAAGTTTTGTGATAAAATAAAGCCTTTTGGGAAAATAAAATAAAATAGAATAAAAAAATTTAATTTTTTTAAAAAAATACATTTTTGAAAACATGGGAAACATTTATAATTAGTTAAATAGAATAAAAACAATATGGTGGTGGGAAAACATTTTTATGTCGTATAAATTAAAATGAATCATTATTTTGATATTTTGAAAAGAAAGTTAAAAAATAATCATTTCATAGAACATTGGAAATATTCATTTAAAACCTTATAAAATTAATGGATAATATAAAATTTTCATAACAAATCATTTGAGTAAATAAAAAGGTTTTTCATCAAAAACATATGGACATTGAATAAAAATATACCTAATAAAAAAGTGAAATAAGATCAATTTTTATTTTAAATAATTATTTTCTTGATTAATATTCAAAAGAAAAGAAAATTTTTTAAAAAAAATAATTAATATAATTAAATATCAAGTGGATAAGAAAATATATGGAGTTTATGAAGGATATATTATAACATTCTTTCAAAAAAATATTCAATCTAAATAAATGAAATTATAAAATTAATTCTTACCTATTTGGTAACTTCTAAATTGAAACCCACTGAAAAAGTAAACATGAATTAAAAAATTAAATACCCTGAATAAATATATATTATTTATATATATAGAAAGTGTTTTTATTTTCACTAGATAAAATAAAATTAGTGCATAATATGAAAAAATGTCTCAATGTAGTAGAAATTAAGATGAAATTACATACCTCATGCTTGAACTTAGTTGAATAAACTTTAACAACTTTTATTATAAATTTATAATTATTATAATTTAATAAAAAATCACACACACATCTCTAATATCATATATCATCCCTTTATAAAAACTTATCACCTGTTTTATAATAATATTTAATTATAATCATTGTTTCATGTGTAAATTGCTTCATTTTTTCTGAATGTTTTAATTTAGAATTTATGTTTTTTTAATTATAATGATTTTATAAAATCAAAAGTATTAATAAGCATATAAAAATAATTCATTTTAATTAAATAAAAATTTGTAACCATCCCTTAAAATAGGACATGAAAAATGAATCACACCACCTTGTGGAGGCGGTAGTTGACAAGTATGCATGAGTGATGTTATGATTTTTTTAATGGGTGGAAGGGTATGTAAGTAGATGTTAAATTAAATTTAAATAATAAAAAATATTTAATATATATAATATATTATAATTAATTTCATCATTATAAACATACATGTGAGGTTGTGATGGAACATAGATTACATCAGTTTGTGAGGGGGTAGTCCGTCACACACAAGGGTGACAGTTTTGTTTCCCATAAGATGGAGAATGAGGTGGATAAATATTATTACATGAGCATAATAATACCCAATTATGTGTTATATACTATTTATATTATATTTAATGGCTATTATGTAATTAAGGTTTTTAAAATAAGAAGAAAAATGAATGTGTTTGGTTATGATGATTACATTTTCTTTGAAAGTCCTCCATTAAATATCCTCTTAAGAACATAAGGGTTAGTGTTTTAGGAATAAAATAACTTATATAACATGGATAATTATTTTAGGGAGAAATGTTTCTAAGGTTTAGTAAAGATAAATGGATCAAAATGTGTGAAGAAGTGAGTGGAGGAGGTTCCCTTTTATAAGTGAGGTGGTTGGCATACTTTTAATTTTTCAATGTCTTAAAATATGGTTAATTGTGTTGTAAAAGTGGTAAAAATTGAATCTATTAAGATTTTTATATATTATATGGTCCAAATATCTTCATCCAATTGGATTTAGAAATATTTTAAGTTCATTTTATCCCATATCTGTTTGGATCAACCCCCTATGAACTCATTTATACCTTAATTATAGTAACCAATTTTTACAGTTTCTACTATTCAAAATGACAAAAAAATGAAAGTGAAAACATTAAAATTTTTTACATTATGATTATATATATGGTAATAATTTAGTATATTTCATTTCCATAAGTGTTGGAAATTAATTTAAAAATAAACTTGCAAAATCTGATGAAAAACTAATTTTAAAAATAATTCGTTTTTCAAGTATAAGATGATCATACATTTACTCTATGAATATTAATCATCATTATATGAATTTAGATTAATAAATTTACATATATAACCCATAAATTTAATTCATATCATTCATTATCATTTATTATTTTAATTAATTAAAATGTAAAAACATTATTCCCTCAAATTGTTTTTTTGAAAAATATCCCCTTTACCTCAAAATGACCACGTCATTATTTCTATAAAATTGAATATAAATACATGGTCAAAAATATATATTATAAAACAATATGATAAATAAAATTATTTTAATTGAAATACTACATTTTCAAATATTCATAAAATCTTATTTCTAAGGGAAAAATTCAAAAAATCATTCTATGTTTATTTTGAAATTAAAAGTTCAAAATAATTATCCATACTATAAAATTTTAATTAATATGACATGAAATATTAAAATATGTATTGTAATATATTTTTATGAAAATAAAATATTGAATTACAATAATTTATGCTAAATTTTTACATAAATATTTGATTCCTTAGCTGGATGATATTTAAAAGAGGGAAATTATTCTCTTAGACATATCCCCTAGGTTAATATAGTTTTGTTTTCTAAGAAAGTATAGAGCTCATTATGCTAGATTGTGGATTAATAGAGTATGAATATAGTGATATTCATAAATAGTTATACAATTACTCATATTAATGTTTTTTTGTCCAAGATAGGGGATCCGAGTGGTTATCCATGATGGACTGGGGGTTAAGTTATCATCAACTACTTGTGAGGCCTTCTAATATTTATCAAACTACTTTCAAGAGTTTTTATGTCCAAAATTAGTATCATTTAATGGAATTTAGATTAATGAATTCATTTATAGTCATTATATCCCTGATAAATTGAGTCTTCTATCTTTTTTGGATTTATTTAAGTATTTCTGTTGAAAATATGTCCATTTAATCCTACTTAGGGGAGGACCATGATCATTATTTGAATACCAACCTAGTAATGCTAATAGAGAATCACTTTTATACTAATATTTTAATGTTTCAATTTTTTGATTAGTGAGATCCACTTCTTAGGTCATGTGATATTAGAGGAATGCATATTAGTGGACGTTGGGAAGATTCCAACCATGGTTTCTTAGGAGTGGCCCAAGAACATTTTTAAACCCTTTTATTTGGATTTTTAGGATATTATATAATATTCTTTTAGGAAATATTCCATTTAAAAGTTATATTTATATCCATAAATAATAAAGAGTTTTAGTTTGATTGGTTTGATCATTTTGATATATCATTCCAATAATTTAATGGTATAATGACATATATACTAATTTTGACCTTATATAAGCTAGGTTATAAGTAAACCTTTTATTGTGATGCGTCGGGGATTGGTCTAGAAGTTATGGAAATTGAGTGTGGGAATGTTTTGACCTTTTAATAGAGGAAATTAAATCTATATAGGTACTAAAAAATAAATCCTTGTACACTATCATAGATTAAATTATGTAATGATCCCATATATGATGAAATTTAGGTTTGAACAGTAATGTATTTTCATGGTTCAAGAAAAAGTGATTACGGTCTCTATAAACTACATGATTTATCACAAACTATGTGATGGAAACTAATTAAAAAAATTTCTAGTATGATAACATGGTGTTGAGAACCTCCCAAAGATACTAAACAATACATTCCACCCATTTCTGTAAAAAGGGTATTTAATCCTTAAAACCCATTTTTTGGGGTATTTTTGGAATTTTGTCCTTGTAAAACACCTAATCGAGGGAAAATCTATACATAAGTCCATAGTTTTGGGCTTTGATTATAATTATATTTTGTTCCAAAAAGAGACATATGTATCAAAACTTATAGAATATTTATGTTGGGAATTTTTCATGAATAAATATGACTCCAGGTTCAGGGCCACGCACCCATGTATCATACACTCATGTCTCGTTTACCTAGATCCTTTATGTATACTCTATATTCTTTTAGTTCTAGGTAACAAGGTCATTTCACTTAGGTCAATGAACATTCACCCATTTTTTTCATCTCATTGTACCCTTTTCTATCTATGTGAAATCCGAAGCACCCATGTGTGTTTTTCCCTAGTGAATTGTGAAAACCACCATGCATGGACATGTCATTTCACCCCAATCCCCAATTTTTCTAATAAATAGACCCGATGTATTACATTTTGGACACAAACTTCTATGATAGAAGTCAAGGTATGATCTCCCTTAACAAAATTTATTCTAAAACCCCTTCACGTGGGTGTTAGAAACCCTAGTCACCTGGGGGGATTGTGTACTAGGGTTCCACACACCATAGTAATCCCTAGATGACTCCGATAATGGTGATCATTTTTACAGGTCCCCAAACTAGGTAAACCCTTCACCTAAGGCCCCTTACTTGGTAGACCATTTACCTATTCCCCTTACTAGGTATTCCTTTCATATAGGGCCCCACTAGGATGATCATTTTCACATGGGTGACCCTAAACCCAGGTTCCCTTACTAGGGTAACCCATCTCCTTGGGCCTTTGAATAGGGTGACCCTATACCTAGGATCCACCAGTAGGATGACCCTTTACCCAGGGACCCTGACTAGGGAAGCACTTTACCCATGGCCTCTCACCTGGTCAACCCTTTACCCCAGTCTTATCACCTAGGTGACCCTTCATCTAGGGCTACATACCAAAGTGACAATTTCCCTAGGCCATCATCACCTTGGGTAAAACCCATTCACCCAATAATCACACATGGTTACCCCTATAAGTGAAATCCTATTCACCTAGGTGTCAAAACACTGCACCCCTACATGGTAAATACAATTTATCCATGTCTCAAACATGGAAACCCTTACTCGGGCTAACCCAATTTCTCAAGTCTCATGCCTTGGTTCCCCGACTAGGGTGAATCCATTCTCCCAAGTCTCATCCATGGGTACCACTATTGATCTACATGGGCATCCTTCTAGGTGTAATACCCAATCATTACATTCTATCTTCCTCATCTTGTTAAAAATATAAGAGTTATAAAGACACATACATGGTCCTCCAACTATGGTTAAGAATTGATCATACCTTCTCCTACCTAGTTATGAACATAAAGAAAAATTAATTACAATATCTCTAATGGGTAAGCCCTTCTCAATGATTTATGTTCACCTCTTTTCTTATGAAATTTTTTTATTCATGGGATGTAAAACAACATGATGAAATCCATAGTATATGAAATTAAACTACATGGATTAGTCCTATATAATGAATATAAACTATGAAATTCACACTATATATTATTTTATTCTTATTAACCAAGATATTTAGGATGCCTCTATGTGGTTTAATCATAACTTTCTAAAACATAACTTCTCACTCCTTTGATTAGTGTATGATGGTCTAATTTTCTAATTTACCTCTAGATGAGATACTCTCCTTGGTTCCCTCATGAATACATTGTTTTGATATTCTTCCCTTTTCTCTAATTTAAAATGAGTTTTGATTCTCCTCTCGATCTCATCATGAATAACTAGAGTCAAGATTCTCTTCTTGGTCAATATGTTTACTTGATTCGGGATACTCTTATTTGTTTCCTTGTATATACCTAATGTTTAATTCTCCTCCTTTTCAATAAAATACATTTAGTTGAGTTACTCTTATTTGTTCCTCATGAATATAATGATTTGATTTTTTTTATTGGCCTTTTGTATACCTTCAGTTGAGATACTTCTATTAGTTTTCTCATAAATACATTAACTTAATATTTTTCCCTTGGTTTATAATTTACCATGAGTTGAGATACTTCCCTTATCATTTACATATATGCCTTGAGTTTTGATTCTACTCATAGTACCCCATAATACTTTGATATTTGGTAATATTCTTGTTTTTTGTATCTGGTCCTCTAACAAGGTGTAATCCTAAATTAATTTCCATCTTCCTTAAACATAATTAACAAAATGGTGAACCTAGTGTAGATCTATTAATTTTGAAATCAATAGATCCTATATTCTATTACATGTGACGATCTATTGATTGATTTTATTGTTTGAGTTTGTTGATCCCTTCATGTTTTTAGAACTATATCCTTCCTAAATCCAAAATATATCAAATAATATAAACATAAGATGAATACCACAACAGTTGTGAAGGTTAAGGATCTCTGGAATAAGATGGTGTTTCCAGAAATATATTTTGTTCAGCTATAGGTCACTAATATAAAAGAGAGGGAGTAATAAATAGTACCATACCCACTATTAAAGAAAAATGGGCAATATTATAGACTATTAAACACAGTAGATCACCTCACTCGTAGAGGAGGACTATGATGAAGCTATTGGCACCAATTTCCACCTCAATACTATTATAATCTCTCCCCTAACTATTAAAATAAGTATCTCCCCCAACTTATTGAGATATAAGTGGATCTTTATCACAACCTCACCACATTCCAGAAGTTTACATGGAGGGATCCTACTGACCAGTTCTATCATCAACGTCCTACAACATCAACCCATTGGTACTCTACTAATGAGTCTGCCCCAAAGGTTCTGGTTATGACCATTCATGTCAAGTAATTTAAGAGAATATCTCACTGTGGGAAACATACAACCTAAAAGCAAGATCATATATTTACATGAACCAATGTTGTTTTTCATGATTCCCTACACCACCTCTCAATTTTACCCAAAGAATCTATTGAATCATTATATAAAAAAAAATTTATAGTTATAGAGGCCCACCATATAGTATAATGATCATAATCTCAGAATTACCTCCCGAAATCATCTTTTGTAAATATACTCCACATGGGAAAAAAATATCAATCAAGAGGACTTTTTATATAGTGACAGATAAAAAATTTCTCCCAATGGATTGATGATCAATAAAAAATAAGGTATCACCATTTAAAATAAATCAAGAATAGGTCACCATGAAGTTACTCCACATAGAGATCAATTCATCCATCTCAAAGGTCCACCTAGGGGAATATGTTGTAGACATCCTCCTTACAAGAAAACATTAATCCATAATTAATTTCCTCTCCATAATGGATAATATGAATATTTACATGAAGGTCCACCCCAAGGAATTCATTGTGAAGGTCCTCCCCATAATGACATATAATTTCAATAAAAAATATAACCCCTTATGAAATCTACTTTGATAATTCCCTTATATCAAGAGGAAATCAAGAGACTAAGTCCACCCACAAAAACAACCTTATCTCTAATTGATAATATTTATAGAATACCAAAGGGGGTCAATGTTCATCATCGATACTATATTTTAATCTTCTACACTTTGATACAATGGAGTGGATTTTGACCAATCTTGCACCCCACTCTAAGGTAGTCAGGAAATGACAAAATCAAGACAGTCCAGGTATAAGAATATCTCTGAGAAGATGAGTAAAATTCCATTATTATAAGAAAATAACTTGAAAAAGATAAAATATCAGTAATTTTTTGGCCCATATACACACCTAAATATGTTTTTTCATGAGACATTGGTTGGGGAATACATACATTAAAAAGGTTTAAATTTAGGGGAAAATATTTATCATCTTAAGAAAAAAGAACTTTAATTATGATGAATACGCCTTCCAAATCACGGAAATATTTGAAACATGATGTCAAATCAACTTATATTATCTTTTAGTAGAACAACAACCAAAGTCAAGAAGGAAATGTAAATATCTCTAACATGTATACCTCAACACCTTAAAGGATCTATGTATATTAATTACAGATGTGACATATAATATACACATTAGAGGCTTGGGTGAGCATACAATAATAAATTTTATCCTACTCCATAGCTAGTAGAGTCCAATAAGGAAAGTATCTTGAAATTTAACTAACTCAGGTCAAGTCTCAGGAATGGGGTTTATATATAATTACTATTTAGTGACATAAAGTCTCACAATCTTGAAATCTTGGAAACAAAAAACTCAAGTGGAGTGGGCCACTAGAAGACTCTTATTTTAGGAGTCCAAATATTATGAACATGATTCTCACTTGAGAAAATCCAAAAAAATTCTCTATAATACTACCTTCAATAGAGAGTATCTATTACTCAGAACATTCACAACATCTAGTTCATGATTATACTATGGCTCAGAAAATCATGATGGAAACAGTGGTTGAAATGAACAAAAAATTTAGAAATGGAATTTTCATTCTTATAAGTATTCTATATTACATAAAACACATACATCACATAAAAAACCAAATAAAAACATTATTTTTATAAATTTAATAATAAAATAAGTGGTATTCATAAATATTATAGAACTTATACTGATGGAATAAAACATTTCCACTGGAATAGTAATATGACCACTATGAATTTTAATCTTTCCAAATGAATATTAACCAAACCTATTGAAGTATATATAAAATTTAGGTATCTTATAAATGAAAATATTGTATATTTATATCATGTTGTAAGTAAATAAATGTTATTAAAATGATAAAATAAGTTTTGGTTTTTTTAAAATGTAAAAGATTATTTATAATTATATAATTAAAATGATTATTTAAAATAAAATTAAGATTCATAAAATAAAAGCATAAATAATAAGATAATTTTATGAGACGGTAATTAATTTTTCAATGTGTCATAAAATTGGTTATAATATTAAATTTGATATTTTCCAAATAAATTGTTATTTTATTTAAAAATTATATTTATCATATTGAAATTTAATTTCCTTAAATGTAGTCAATATTTGAAATCTATATCTTAAAAAACTGTTAAGTTGAATTTTTGGGATTTTTCTAGCCTAGTTGAATTTTTGGTGAATAGTGAAATACAGTAATTTACGGTACATAACATTTTCGGCCAAACACCTGAATTTTTTAGTCATGGATGTTTTAAGAAACCATTAGTTAGAACTCATATGATCTGTTTACTATACATATCCACAATAATCAACACTATTGATAGTTCTCGTCCAAAATAATAAACAAATGAATAACATAATCACAAACACCCCTCTCCTCCCACTATAAATACCACCCCACGCCACCTCTTTTATTCAAACTATATAATCTTTTTATATTATTAATATTATACCCAATTAATATCCCAAACCTATTCCCCATATTTTAGTAATTCTGGACTCACCAAAATACCAAACCCAAGTTCCTTGGGGGTCTTAAAGAGACAACATTCAAGTTGTAAAACCCTTTTTATTTTATTTTAATTTATCTTTATTTATTATCCTTTCCTCACTTCCCCTATAGAAAAAATATTAATAACATCAATATAATATTTATACTAGATGTTTATTATGTTAATGTAATATCTATCATCATGTCTCTTCTATTCTTATTTTAATCTAAAAATGAAAACAACGTCTGTGATGTGTCGATTCACTATATTTGGGGACGAAGAGTTTTCTTTTTTCTATTAATATATAAATGGATTTTTATTAAACCCATTTTTTGGTTCAACCAGATTATAATAATTCTATTAAAAACTATTTAATGTTTGGGTCCAGTATATGAACATGATAATAAATAAAATGACTCTTCTTTCATGATGTTCATAAAAACCACAAAAATAAACTAACCATTTTTCATTAACAGTTTATATAATAGATCATCATAAAATAAAAAAAAGAAAATGATATATAGGACTATTTAAATATTTTTAGGTGAATCAAAATCATATAACTCCAATTCTAGAGTTTTTATTCCATTTTACCATAACTCCCATAATTATTCTCAAGGTAACTGATCTTAAAATTATGAAACGAACGCACTAGGAAAAATGGAATTAAACACTTTAACCCCTTGAAATGGTCATAAGTGAACATAATAAAATTTTAATTAATCAAATATATGTTTAATATGTTCAAAATTAAATTATTAATTAATCTAATATGATTATCCATGACATTATGTGTAGTTAAATAACACTTTTAGACACACGGGTAAGGGATTCTCTCTGAACATCTGAATCACCATTTGGTTATGCTTACTCTTTAATTACACCAATTTATTTATTCATTATTTTTATGTATTATTATAAATTCTATTTATATTTTCCAAAATTTTGTATCTAGATCAATTCATCCTTATGTTTTGGGGAGATACATGTTTTAAAAGGATTCCGTCTCAATTCCTCTCGATAAGTATGACTAAAGAGATCTTCCAAATTTCTTACCCATTTCTAGTACATCTATTAATCTGTATTAAACCACCAGTATTTTTATAAAATTACTCATTTCATAATGAAAAAATATCTATGTTAATTTCTGGTTTTATAAAAAATATTATTTATTCCAATTTAAAAACACATTAATATTTTCCTTTAAAACACACTAAAGTGGCACATTTCTAATGTTTCTTAAATGCTATTCATACATATTTAAACTTCATATAGACATAATATATTATAATATATACCTATATTACCTTATGAATGTTTAATTATGATTTAAATCCATACTTTCATGGACATCATTATGATATTCCCTTTTGGTTTTGCCTTACGAAATGAATATGATAACCATTTCTTTCCATGGATAACCCTTCTGTTTCTTCCTTATGTTTGATTTTTTATATCGAACACATATTCATGAAAATGTTATGATGGGTGCACCTATATAAGGATCCAATTAATTGGGTAATATTTAGTCTCATGAGATTTCATGTGGGGATAAGTAGTAAACCTAATTCATTTATAGGACTTTGTCTACTATATGATATAGTCCGAGAAGTTAGCATTGAATCAAGTTTATTTGATGTTGTAGGTTGCTTCCACATTACTATGTATCCATGATTAAATTATCTCATGTTCTATATGTTATGATTCCATATTTTTGTTCTTGTACCATGAATTTTTATAACATCATGTTATTCGTTTTAACTCATGTGCTATTATTTATTCTTATGTTTGTTACCTTTCTGGGATTTTTATGCTCGTTCATTTATTCCTATATTCCCTAGGCAATCCTTTGTAGTTGTATGACTATAGAGGTAGTTAAGATATCATTATGGAGTTTAAATAAAATATTTCTTCATTTTGGTTTCATTCTTTCTACTTATATACCTAATCTTCCAAATACACGAGACTTTATGATTTTGTGTTTTTATTTTATGATCAATTATTCCTAAAATAATGTCATAATATATGTAAAATTATAAGGTCTCTATAGTTGGTATTAGATAAGGGGTTAGTTATTTTTTTTTTATTAATACTAGAAAAATTTAGTAAAAACCCTATGGATGATTCTATCACCATTGTTAACCTAGATTGAAAATTAGGGAATAAAATGTTAGGATATTCTTTTCAATTCCAATTTCATCCATCTATGTTCAATGTTTCATTTTTATATGATTATTATCAAAGAATCAAATCCCCTCTAATTGTATTTTATTTTTCTTAGTTAATGGAGGAAAATAGGATAACGCGTTCCAACAATCAATGTGATATGAAATGTGATGATTTACATAATGTAATAAAACACTTGATGGGTGTGGGAAATAAAAACATCATGGTTATACTTGATAAACTGTCTCAAGTTATGAATATCAACTTGAATCATGTGAAACACCCTCCATCTCTTAATAAATAGAAAGTTTCGTTTTAATCCATTATGTGATAAATTACTCAAATATTTAGTTATTATTCTATTCCCCTCATCACATAACAATGTATTAACTCCATTAAGATGATATTCTCTATCCTCTAGTTCTCAAAAGAAGAGAAATTTGGGTTGGTGGTCTAACGTTTTGATGGGGAAGCTCATCAGTGGTTGAAACTGATTAAGAAAACAAATTCTAAAGAGTAAATTGATTCCATTAAAAGAGAAGCATTAAAAAATATTTTTTTAATAAATATTTCCCCAGAACACTCCATCTAAGGATGGAAAGGGGGTTCTGTAGATTTAAGAAAAGGGAGGAAAAGTCTATCAGAGCGTATTAGGAAAACATTACAAGTCTGGAATGATATTCTTATGGAAATTTAATGACCACTAAAATAAATATTGATTTATTATTTAGTGTAAAAAATATGATTCTACAAAAATCATTGGTGATTCAATACATTGAAATTTAAAAAGAGATTTTTAGTTATTCCATTTATGTAGTAAGGTAGATCAGAGACTCTAAGTGGTCTCTTGGGATTAGAGATAAAAAGAAAAAAAATGCGGATTAACATGGTAGGATCAAAAGATAAATCTTATGATTAAAATAGAACCCCAAATCCCACATGTCAGAAGTGTGGGAATAATCATCATATAAACTACCTAAGGTGGAATAAGAAGATTCTAAAAATGTGGAATAGAAGGTCATTAGAAAAAAATATTTCTAAAGGGATTTAAATAATACCACTAATGCGGAAGAAGAATAGATTTTTTAGACTAGCACTTAACCTATAGTTCATTGTTTCAACTATAAGGAAAATAGACATTATGTGATCCAATTCCTTACGAAAAGGGTTGGAAAATAAAATCAACAACAACCTATAGAGATTTAATGAAGTGAATATGTTATCACTACTGTTGGGGTGAAGATTGAAACTGATGTGGGGACAGGTAACATCATTGTTCATTAAATAATAGTGAACATACTATTTGATTTTGGTCGTACGCATCCTCTAATATCTTTCATGTTTTGTATAACTATTCAAACACCACCTCAAAATATTTTTGTTGAGTTATATATGAGAATAAAAAATGGGGAAATTATTACATCCGAAGTATACAACTCTTCCCTGGTTCATGTTTGTGGACATGACTTCCTAGAAATATTTTCATTATTTCGTGTATTTTAATTATATATTGGGTATGGATTGGATATCTTTAAAAAAATTCAACTTCAACAGTTGTGATAGTGATATAAATTTTCACATCCCAAGGAAAATTTTAATTCTATATAAGTGTAAGGATAATAATAAACCTCCTTCAAAATAAACATCTAAATTTTGGATATTATTTACTTTTGAGAATGGATATCGTGCTCAAATGATTGAGAAAAAGGAAATAATAATTCTCCAATACATGCCTATTATGAGGAACTACACTGATGTGTTCCCTATAGAATTATCTAGTCTTCCTCCTTAATGAGAGGTTGAGTTCTCAATTGAACATATTCTAGGATCTCTGCCTATAAAGAACTCCTTATAAAATAGACACCATTGAGTTGGATGAATTGAAAAACAATAATAAGAAAATATGGGTAAGGGTTTTATATACCTGATTGCTTCACCATGGGGTGTTCTAGTCCTCTTTATTAAGAATAAGGATGGATAAATGTTCATTTTCATTGATTATTGTGAACATAATATAATAACGAGAATGAAAAATTATCCCCAACCATAAATAGATGAATTGTTTTATCAACTACATGGGGTGAATTATTTCTTTAAGGTAGACCTCTATTTGGGATACCACCAAATAAAGGTAAAAAAGGAAGATATTCCCAGGGAAGCATTTCGAATGAGGTATAGTCACTATGAGTTCATTGTGATTCATAATAGACTCATTAATTATGTTGAAAATTTAATAAACTTAATGAATAAATTCATTAGTGATTACCATGAAAAATTCTTGGTAGTCTTTATCGATGATATTCTGATATACTCAAAGAGAAAGAGGAACATGAGGAGAATATTGATACTGTTCTGATGACTTTAAAAAAAGATAAAATATATACAAAGTATATTAAATGTAAGTTATAGATAGATGAAGTATCATTATTGGGGCATGTTATCACCAGAAGAGATATAGATGTGGACCTTTTAAGATAAATTCAATTGAGTAATGGCCTGGACCAACATCTATAATGGAGATCTTTAAATATCCGAGTTTATATGGGTACTACTGATGTTTTGTGAGGAATTTCTCATGATTTTATTACCTGATAACTAAGTTAACATGGAAATGGGTAATGTATGTCTATATAGAATAATCTAACAAAATAATTAAGAATGTCAATAAGATTCTAATCACTGCATCTGTGCTCACACTACTAACAAGTAGAGAAGCTATTTTTATATATAATGATGCACTAAAAAAGTATTGGGTTGTTTACTTGTGAAGAATGATAAATTGATAGCCTAAACATCATTACAGTTGATGGTCCTTGAGTAGAACTACCCAAAACATGATCTTTATCTAGAAAATGTTTTCTTTTAGTTTAAAATATAGTGGCACTATCTATGTGGTGAGAAGTATGACATATATGTCGATCACCATAGCCTAAATTATATATTCACACAAAATCAACTCTACAAGAATCAACGTATATTTTTATATCTATTCAAAGAATATGATTTCTCTATTCACTATCATATTGGGAAGTCAAAAAAGATAGCTGATGGTCTTAGAATAAAGCAACCTACTACTCTATCCATGATGTAGATTGAGAAAGACCCTGTATTCATTGAATTAAATTGGATGGATCTGAAAATCATAATTGAAGGTAATACATCCTACCTTTGTCAAATTATTTTCCAACTATTTATTCCAAAGAATATCAAGGAAAAAATGTATAATATAGAGCTACAAAATATGGTGATAGTGGTAAAGGAAGAGAATCTACATGACTTTCACATTAATGATGATGGTGTGATTCGGTTTAAAAATAGTATTTTAATTCATTTTTTACGTAAGATATATAAGGATCTACTAGATATAACACCTAGCATATTATTATCCAAACATTCTAGAGGTACTATGATGTACCGTGATATTCAAGAAAACTTTTGGTGGGACTATATGTAAAAGGAGATTGTGAAATATTCCTCAAGGTGTTTAGTATGTAAGCATGTTTGAATAGATCTACAGAATACCAATGGGGTGATAAAACAATTTCTTATTCCAACATGGAAATGGAATAATTTCACAATATACATTGTCATTGGTCTCTAAAAACATACAATGGAAACAATGTGATGGGTTATGGGGGATCAAATCATCAAGACTACCCACTATTGGGGAACAACTTTAGATCATATCTGATCATGATCCAAGGTTCACATCTAAATTATGGAAAATTATTCAACATTCTTTGATTACAAAAATTAAATTCCATAATGGCTTATCACCCCCAAACTGATGGCCAGTCAGAACAGAAAATTTATATGCTCAAGAACATTCTGAGATCCAATCAATGAAATTTAAATATGGATGGGATCATCATATCTCATTAGTTTGGTTAAAATACAACAAAAATTTCCACTCGAGTCTTCATATGGATCTATATGAAGATCTCTTGAGAAATCATTGTATAACTCCAACCAGTTAAGATGAATTTGGCGAAAAAATGTTCCTTCGACATGATCATGTGTAGGAAATGAAAGAAGATTTTAAAGCCACCCAAAAACATTTCAAAGCTTCTAAAAGTTATAATTAGGGATATATTGACAACTATTGATGGGATTTGGATTTTGATGTTTCATATAGAGTCTTCCTACGAATATCACTATGGAAGAGCGTGATGTAGTTTTGAAATAAATGGAAGATAAACTAAGGCACATTGGTCGATTTGAGATCATTTTTCACATAGGATCAGTGGCCTATCATCTTTCACTTCCACCAAATATGGCCCAAGATAATGACATCGTCCAAATATCTCTCTTAGGGAAGTACATACTTAACCCTTCAGATATACTAAATCTTAAGGTAGTACAACTAGAGAATGACCTCTCATGTGAATAGCACCCAGGGAAGATCATGGACTGTAGAGAAAAATTCTTATACAATAAGGAAACTCATCTTGTAAAAGTGTTAAGGAGGAATCATAAGAATGAAGTGGAAACCTAATAACCGGTGGAAGAAATGAAGAAGACGTATGCTCACATTTTTCCAACTTAAATTGTAAAATGAAATTTTGAGGGTGAAATTTCGTAAGAGGGAAGAATGTAACAACCTATTGTTTTATCAATGGAAATTCCCTTCTAATAATTATTTTATATAGTATAAATAAAATACATCATATAGATATCCTAATAAAATCATTTTTCCCTTAAAAATAATTTAAAATCATTGAAATTAAGAAACCTATACTGATGGAATAGTAACCAGATCATTAGAATAGAAATTTTTCCATTAGGAATAGTAATTTGTTCAATAGAATAGTAACATCACCTATGAAAGTATAATTAAAATTTAGGTATCTTATAAATGAAAATATTTAATATTTATATCATGGTATAAGTATGTAAATGTTTTAAAACAGATAAATTAAGTGTTGGTATTTTTGGAAATTGTAAATGTTTAATTAATATTTTATAATTAATATAATGATTTAAAATAAAATTTATTTTCATAAAATAGAATCATAAATTATTGATATAATTTTATGATACCTTAACTAATTTTTCAAATTGTCCTAAAATCGGTTATAATATTAAAATCGGTATTTTTCGAATAAATTATGATTTTATTTAAAAATTAATGTTATAATATTTAGAAATTCATTTTCATAAAATTGATTCCATTTTTAAAATTTAATTGTTGAAAAATTCTTAGGGTGTATTTTTGGGAATTTTCTAAAATGGTTGATGTTTTTTCTGAATAGAGAAATATTGTAATTTAAGATATATAACATTTTAAGCCAAATACAAGAATTTCTGAGTCATGAGTGATGTAATAAACCATTAGTTAGAAATATAATTTTATTTTTACTATAATAATTTACATGAATCATCACTATATATATTCTTCAGACAAAATAATAAACAAATGAATAAAATAATCCAAAACACCCCTCTCCTCCCACTATAAATACCACCACTCACCACCTCTTCTTCACACACATTCTAGGATTTATAGATTTATTATATTATACATAGTTACACTATCAAAAATATTCCCCACATTATAGTTTTTTTAATATCACCAAAATACCAAACCCAAGCTCTTTAAAAAGGTTCTTAGGGAGATGACATTCGAGAGGTAAAATCCTCCTTCTTTATCGTTTAATTTATTTTTGTTTCTTATCCTTTCATCACATCCCAAATCCAAAAATAGAATAATAACTTAATTATAATATATATACTATAATTTTATTATGTTAATGAAATATCCATCATCCAGTCTCTTATCTTATCATTTTTTTATAAAAATAAAAACATCATTTGTGATATGTTGATTCACCGCCATCGTAGACGATGAGTGTTTTGTTTTATATTACCACCCTCAAGGATGGTCACAATTTTTTTAAACTATAATATAATACTTACATTAAAAATTATTTAATATTATGTCACTATTATATAAACATAATAATAAATTAAACAATACTTGTTCTTGATGGTCATAAAACCCGCCAAAATAAAGTAAACATTTTTCATTAATATTTTATTTAATGAATAAAAATCATGTAAAAAAGTAAAATAATATATGTGACTATTGAACATTATATATATACATAAATATCTTATAATTCCACTTATTTATGTTTTATTGAATTTTAAAATAACTCTCATAATTGTACTCAAGGTAAGTGATTATAAAATCATGAAACAAATGTACTTAGAACAACAAAATTAAACATTATAACCCATCAAAATGGTTTTATGTGAACATAATAAAATTGTAATTATAAAATATATATGTAAAATGGTAGGAATTAAATTATTAATGATTATAATTTTAGTATTTAGGACATTAATTTCATCTGCATAACACTTTCAGACACAAGGTAAGGCATTCTCTATCAAGTTCCAAATTACATTTGGGTTACACTTACTATTTGTTTACACCTATTTATTTTTTAATTATTCTTATTTAATTTTTCTAAATTCAGTTTATATGTTCCAAAATTATATATGTATATCAATTCATCCTTATTTGATGGGGAGATACATGTTTTAAAATGTTTCATTCTCAATTACTCCCGGTAAGCAATCTCGATTCAAGGGAACTTCTCAATTTCCTACACATTATCAAGTACATGTATTAATCTTTTTAAATCCTCCAATATTTTTCTAAAATCATTCCTTTCTTCACGAAAAAACTATATTTGTTCATTTATGGTTTTTTAGAAAAAATTATGGCTTTATTTTCTTTAAAGACTCTTTAATATATTCCCTTAAACTGCACTAAAGTGGATTATTTCTAAAGTTTGTTAAATACTATTTTTACGTGTTTAAGCTTTAACTAAAAATAATTTATTATGATATATGCCTATATTCCCTTTAGAAATTTCATTTATTATTTAAATCCATTTTTTCATCAAAACCATTATGATATTCCCTTTGGTCATACCTTGTGTCATTAATATAATACACACTTATTTCAAGGGATGAACCTTATGTTTATTCTATATGTTTTATTATTCATGTGTCACACATATTCATGAACATGTGATGATGGTTTCACCCATATAGTGATCCATTTCATTGGTAAATGTTTATTCTCATGAGACATTTGGTTGGGATAGGGAGTTAACCTAATTATTTTATGGCACTGTTTCCACCATGTGATATAGTTTGGGAAGTTAGCATTGAATCATGTTTATTAATTTTTCTATATTTAAGACACATTCCAATGTATCCATGACTACATTATCTCATGTTCCATATGTTATCCTTCTATATGTTTATTCTTGTTTCAATCTTTTTTATGTCATTGTGTTATGCCATCTTACTCATGTGATATTATTTACTCCAATGTTTATGCCCTTATTGGGATTTTAATCTCATCCCTCTATTAATGTATTCCCAAGTTTATTCTATGTATATGTAAGAGAATAAAGGATTTTAAGACCTCATTATAGAGTTTAAATAAATTATGTCTTTATTTTGGTTTCATACTTTCTAATTATGTATATAATATTCCAAACACACTAGACATTATAAACCTTTGGTTTTATTTGATAATTAAATATTCTTAAAATTTTGTAAGAATATGTGTAAAAGGATATGTTAGCTATAGTGGTTGATTCCATAACTTCAATACAAGATAAACCTTATCCCATATGGATAAGGGAATTTTTACCCCCACCACCTCCCAAGGGTTCAACATATTATTAGTTGTTCTGTTATACATTGGGGGTGTAACTAAGTTAACCCCATTCCATGGGGTGGGGAAATTTATATAATAACCTCTAAATCCTCCATAAAAATCAGTCTTTTTCAGACTAGGGAACACTTTTTAAGATTGGCCTTCATAATTTTTATCATTGCAGGAAACATCGTTCTCCTAGAGAATTTTTTCAGTAAAGGATATAAATGATTCCACAATAAATAATTTCTAAAAATAAATTATAGGATTCATTCTATGGAAAATATAATACATTGTATGGTTAGAAAGCTAAAATAATCCTTAAAAAGAGTCATTATTGAGAAATATAGTTATTTTTACCTTATAAAATTTACAAAATTAGATTATTCCCCTTATCCTTTTGATAAATAAATAGTTCCAAAATCATAATACACATTAGTGAATGTCACTAGAATCATACATATAGATAGCATAGAACAATATATTGTTATAGGATAAAAATATGGAGGAGAATACATCTAAAATATCTTCCATATCAGAACCTTGGAAGAAGTTCTATGGACCTGACCTCAAATAAACAATCAAACCCTTATAGGTCCTCCAAGAAACAAGATATAACCTATTCAGTGATCCTAAACCAATAAAACAGATAAAGTTGGGGCCTTATCCCACTGAAAACCTGAGGAAATTGAGGATCCCATAGTTGAGGAATGGTTTTCTAGATATGAATTTGACTTGAAGTAACTTAGGAGACTCAATGCTGAATTATTCAGGTGAAAAATTCTCACTGACTATAACCTCTAGGTGAGTTAAACAAGACTAAATTATATGGAATGTTAACAGTATACATGGTCATGCCGATCATATTAGGATATGATCACTGCCTCTAATAAGGTGTCTTCTCAACCAATCATTCCTCTAGAATTCATCGACTCCATCGATTTTTGGCCACTCGAATGGAAAATAAGGAGGGGGTTGTGCACCATCATAGTTATAAATAAAACTATAACCTAAATGGGTAGACGTAAATCCTACTCATACTAATTTTAGGAACCCAACATTAACAATATTCAATGTCACCTAATTCCTATAGAATCTTCAGATTAACATTTTGACTCAATGTGGCCCCATTTTGGTAGCACTTGAGTTGAAAAACTAGACAAACTTATATGACTCATGATAATTCTATAGGGATCAACATTAATTTGGTACAAAAACATACTTTTTGGATCTTTCATTGGTTAGGAAGAACTCCATCAGAAATTTTGATACCAATAAAGTTCTATGCTTAGGAGGATGATGATCCTCAATCTCAATAATTAAAATCAGTGTAAGAATGAGTGGGTTTCAATTTTCATTTCGAGGAAGAATGTTCAAACATACTATTTAAACACGAAACTCCAAAAAGATAAATTTATACATATTTTTCATAGAAATTTACCATGATTAATTTTAGATATTTCTAATCGCACTAAAATATCCAAGAATATTCCAAGAGTTCATACCAGTTTCCAGAAGGTTATAAGTTGTTATCCAATTTCAAAAGGATATATATATTTAGACACCAATAGATAAAGGAATTTTGTGTAAAAGCATAAAAATAACTAGTACACTCATGAAATCTCCAAAACATGCTCATACAACAATACACATGCAATAGCATATATTATATTCCCATAAATTGTAAAAAAATAGAATTATCCCTGATATGAAGGAAGAAAGGTGCAGGTTAATCAATTATAAAAAGATCAAAAGAAAAGTGTATTCTTTATAAATAGAGACATTTTCATGGAATTTTATTCTTGCAATAAAGAGAACACACTCAATTTT
Organism: Viscum album; assembly: GCA_963277665.1. Classification (NCBI taxonomy): domain Eukaryota; kingdom Viridiplantae; phylum Streptophyta; class Magnoliopsida; order Santalales; family Viscaceae; genus Viscum; species Viscum album. The sequence goes on along the minus strand of OY728136.1, from coordinate 1,123,569,801 downwards.
ATCAAGGCCTAGACACCCAAAAAATATGTGTTAAAAACAACCTTAATAAATTTTCGTACCATCAAATGACGGGGCACAACATATATGAATTTTTTATATAAGGAAATACATTAGAAGATGACTTAATATAAGATAGTAAAACTAAGAAATATTTCAATTCAAGATTCTTTCATTTCATACATATAACTAGAAGAATAAGGATAATAGAATAAAGTACTAGGAATGTTATAAAAAGGTTTTATGATTGGATGATTAGAAAGTTAGTCAACATAGAAAATTCTATCAACATGTCACAATTTAATCGACCTTTTTTGACCCTGATTCCCTCAAATGTAGCCGAATCACCTAATTCAACATTAAAGTCTTCAATAATATAGCATAATAAATGAAAAAATTAAAAGTTGTGTGATAAATAACCCAGGTTAGTGTCTATGCTATTTCAAAATATCTATAAATTCTTTACATTTTTATTAAACAGACATGTTCCATCCCCTAAAAAATTCCAATGGGAACCATGCCAGGAAAAAATATCCCCATTATATGAAGAATCAAAATATGGTTCTATTAATGTGATTCACTTGTTAAACCCCTTATCTAATAATAAAAATTCTTATGGACCAAAATTCTAAATCCATAATTGGGTATTAATGGGAGAGGATATAGAAAATGATGAGGTCAAGAAGATGAGGGTGATATGGATCTTAACATTCAAGAAATGTCTTCATTGCAGATATATAACCTTCATAAACATATATATAGATACATAAATGTGATCAAATGGATCACAAATATAATCTTAGATAATTAATTTATTACTGAGGCCTAATAATTCTAGATGAAAAATTAATGAATAATCACTTGTCAGGATACCATAATAATATGGGAGGTTTATCTTAGTACAATCAAAATACTATAAAAATGTACTCAAATATTGGTTTGGGAATGAAACCACCGTCATAAGAAACCTCATCATATGCGCTTCAAATAAGGGAGTGGCCTCATAGTGGGAATAATAAAACTACAGTATAAAAATATGACATTTTGAAATAAATTTTCATTGTTCCAGTAATGATTTTAATCCCCAAAACCCTTCATCTTTATAATTATCTTTTAGAAGCACTCATTTATTATTTTAAATTCATGAAGAGTTATGGTTGGGGTATAAATTTTTGAGACTGTATCCACTATTCTTAACATTTTCAATACCTTTATAAAGAAATATTTATAATATTTTATATAGGGACACATCCAACCCATTTATTTCTGATAAGCTTGATGGTGTTGATGTATATTATGATCTGATTGAAAAAAAATCCAGAATCAACCTCATACTAGTTCAAAATATTTTATTCATAGGATATAGTGAGGCTTAAATATCTCTCTACTCTCTTAACATTACATGTATGCCTTAACCATTAGAAAGTATAAGGCTTCATAAAACATGATGGAGATTTCATTAACATAGAATCTCAGACATTAAGTGATCAATATTATATTGAAGGAGTGTTTCATCAATAGTATAATTCCCACAATGGAGGTAGCATGAGAAATCCTCTTGAGTATCTGGAATGAAAGATCACCTCACTTGAAAATGAGGAACATAGTAAAGTTGGTTGCATATATTTTTACTTTGTGTAACATTAAGAATCCATACATTGAGCACAAAAAAAGTACCTCTCTTACAATAGGGAGATGAAAGAGAAATTATATCTCAAACTAACCATAACCTAGGGGTATACTGGGAAGTATCCTTACAATTATAATTATATTATTCATTTTGTGACCTCAACCCCTCAATAATATATTTAGTCCATCATAGAGATTACATCCCCAACTATTCTAGTCATGGAACATAGAATAAGATTTCCTTATACGTGACAGCCCATAGAAGTCCAGGATTAGGCCCCCATTTTTTCCTACATGAAAAAAACACATCTACATAATTTAAAATTAGTAAATGTATAGGATTATATCCCTACTCATATTTTTCATTCCTCTTAGCTCTCTCTAGATACATCAACATGAGAATGTTGGTATAACCCAACATCAAACATGGAGAATTCCAATTTTCATTCCCCTACACATCAATCTTTCTAATATATTTTGCAAAAAAATAATGCAATAGTGTGGGATAATTTACCTACTCCCATTAAATATTAATCCCATATTCTTATTAATTTTTGGAAAACCTCCATTATATTCTAGTAGTGATCAATGGGTATTCATATATCCCTTCTCACTCCTAGAAAAACTATAAGAATATCATGGTAGTAAAGCATAAGGACTCCTTTAAAATATATCAATGTCCATTATGGAGAAATATTATATTTATACACCTATCATTTGACAGACTAATCAGTATACTCTAGTAACCAAATAAAAGAATGTTCATATTCCTCCTCCCATTTAAGAATATCATTGCCATGTTCTGGTGAGGAATGAACCAAATGATTGAGCTCATATTCCATTTCCAAATGAACTTACAGAATGATATTGAGAGCTTCTTATGGATTCAATTATATCCTTACCAACCCCATAAGTACATGTTGATATATCTAGGTAACACTCAAGGTAAATTCCATACTATTTCTCACCCTCAATCCTTGGAAGGACATATGTATATCTTAGAATCAACCATTGGGTAAAATTACACCCCTTCTCATTATGGGTAAACCTAATTACATTTTACATTGGAAAATACATGAAAATAATGTATTATTTCATAGTCTGGATAGTTCCATTGAAATATTATGATAATGACATGAGAGTATCATAGGAGGAATCTCACTTATAAAGGTTTTTGTTTAATGTGAATGACCCCTTCTCCCTAATTGAGAACATAGAAAAGGATATGTCACCGAGGAAATATAAAAACCAAGAGTATGCACATGTCCCTACCCTGATCAATGTTATTATTCTTCAGGCCCATCAACATATCCCGATAGTGGACTATGAATGACGTGGGTCACCATCAGAAAGAGGAGGTAGTTTTAGTTTTAGAGTCCCTCCATGTGGTACTGTGATAACAAAAAATTTGAAATTATTCTCCCATGAGAATCCACCATGAAGGTTCCTCTCCATATAAAAAAATATTGATCATTATAACTTTTTTTAAAATGAGCATGATGAAAATATTCATCACAATAAAAATATCAATTTATAAGAAGGTCCACCACTTTTCAATACATAAATAATAGGTCACCATGAAGGTCCTCTCCGAAGAGGATAAACTATCCACCCATTCTGTCCTCCTCAAGGAATATATTGTATAGTTATTCTCTACATCCAGACGGTAGTCCATAGTAGAAGTCCTACCAAAAATAAACATGTGGAGATGAAAGTAGAGTTTAAAGTTCCTAAGATATTTTTTATCTTATATATTTTTTAAATACTGATTGAGAATCATTGAAGGATGTTGATATTTTTTTAGAGATTATTGGATTGTTTTTAACTTGGGTCAATCTACCTTAATGTGGTCTGAAATCATTATGTATGTTTTCAAATAATATATAGAATTATATTGTTGATACTTAAATTTGGTAATTCATGTTATGTAAGAATCCATATCTACATGTGTGACTTGTAATTACTCACATTTCTTAATTTTATAGGTTATTTAATACTTTATCTCTTTGTGTATTACCTTGAGTCTCTCTAGTGTATGACATTGAAAGATTATATAAGACTTTTTTCTACACATATGAATTTTATGTTCTCTAACATATGACTCTTTTGTAACATATAATACTTTTGGAACTGCATCATACATTTATTGGTCCCATAAGAATTCATAATTCCACATATTTGAATTTATAAATATAAATTTTTATAATGAAACTATCTAAAAATCAATGATTTTAGGATTTTATATTATGAAGGGAATAAAAAATAATAATTTTATAACCATTCCTCATGTATTAAAATGTAAAATTTAAGATGTGATTAAAGATGATTTTATTGAGGAATCATAATTGCTAACTTCTATTCAATTTGACTAAATACTCAAGGGATATTTTGAAAAAAACATCTATTGTGTGTAAAGTTATAATTTTTGATGAAAATTATTAGAAAATATCCCTCGAAATTTATTTTCATGATGTAGTTAAACTTTTAATTTCATATAATCATTTTAAATTGATCATTAAATGATTATATATGATGATTAAATTTTATAAATTATCATGATAATTAGTTTTTAATTGTTTTTATGTGATTCAATTATACATTTCATTAGATAATTAATGAAGATGAGAACTGAAGTTGTTTGTATGAAATGTAGATTATGGACATTCCTATAATTGAAAAAGAAATTATTTATGAATTATATTTTGATGTTCAGATAAGAAATAAATTCCTTAAACATTCTTATTTCTTGTGAATTTTGATTGAATAATAAAGGTAATTTTTATTATTTTATGAAATACATACAGTTATTTGAAAGAGAGAATATTATTTTAATAATTGTGCATGTTTGTGATATTAACGAAATGAGGAAAGGAAGAGGATCATATTCTTTGATTTTTGTTGAGAAAATTATAAATAATATTGAGTGGAAAATAATATTACCTAAATTATTTTAATATTTGGATTTGGGGTGGGGGGTAAAATATGATGAGAAATCAAAGATATATAATGAGTTTTTGTTGAGTAGTGTAAATAACTAAGTGTTGAAAATTGGGATGGATTGATAGAGTCTGAAGGTAAAGCTCTAAGAAATCCAAAAAATTAACTAGAGATTAACTATTCATCGAATGAACATTAAACAGTCGATTTTAGAATTAGATCTACATCAGACTCTATATAATTTCTGTAGGATTTATTGTAATATCTTAGAATTATAATTGAGAAAAATCAACAATTAGTGTTTCAGGAGAAGTTGAATAATTGAAGAGTTCTTTCTTATTCTGTTTCAATATCACTTTATCTCTCAAGTTAATTTTCATTATCTAGGGTATCTATTTAATGTAATAGTGAAATTTTATTCCCATGTATGTCATATTAATTCACTTGTTATTATAGTGATGAGTACATCATTGTACAGACTAACCAATCATAGAAAGGAGTATTCATTCCAAGAAGGATCTGAACCTCATAAAAATCCCATTATATTTTCATTTATATTTTCAATATGTAAGAGTGAGTATTTGAATTTATATTAGAGTGGTCATAATTTAATTGACCTTATAAGTATTTTTTTAAAGTGAAAGTATATCTTAACAACAATCCCCCACTGATTTATTCCCCCTTATTAGTGGACAAACATGATCCTTAATACTTCAACTGGTATTAAGGAACAATTAATCTATTTTATCTATATAGGTTTCATGAAAAAAAAAATTCAATTATATTAATAGTAGGGGTGTTTCTATATTTAACAGAAAGCACTATCATAGTTAAAATAATTTGATATTCCCATATCATTTGTCTCTTAGTGTAGAACTGAGAGACTGAACTGTTGTGGGGTTTCTATACATTAAAAGAAACTATCCATTTTTCTATTCTGACAAAAAAATTTGAGTCTCAATGGAAGATAAAAAAATTAAATTCATATAACCTTATTTGAAAAGGTTTGAACTAATGTCATGGTACTTTATACTTCTAAGGAAATATGGGATAAATTAAAAAGAAAAAATAAAGGAAATGTAAAAGTTAAGGAAACAAATTTAATTTTTTTTATATTTTTATTTTAAGATATAATAACAGATTAAGAAGAAAACATTGATGAGTAATTTATAAGGGTAAATATAAATTCCTTGTAATATCTATGTTATTGGGGAAAATATTGAATATTCAACAATTATCAAGAATCTTAAGAGAAATTTTCACGATAGTTTCAATCCTATATTTTTATACCTTGAAGATAGAGAATATATATCCGTTAATGAATTATAGAATATTATCATTTCCTATGAAATGAAAAAAATCCCAACCTTTAATAAAAATATCAAACATGAATTGCCTTTTTAGTAAATTATGATAGTGAAAATCAAAGAATATGTTGATGTGTATCCAAGTGAATATGGGGTTTAAGAAGAGGATGGATATTATCAAATAATATTTTCTCTTATATCAAATAAATTAAATAATTAAAAGGGTAGGAGTAAAATAATATTTCCACCGATATTCTACAAATTCAATGGATTTGGAATTTTTTTTAATTCCCAAAAACAGAATAAAAATTATTTTAAATATTAATATGACTTGAAACCTTAATAAAAAACGGTGTAAAATATCAAAAGAATCATCTAAATATGGTGGAATAAAAAAATATATTTTACACAAGGAATATAATAAATCTAATGAGAAAGGAGGGTGAAGTAGATCTTTAATCTAAAAGTGACTAAAAATGAATCTGATGAGAAATTTACCAATTTCATAGCCCATGTTTGAGGAACCCCAAATATGAAATCCTAGATCCAAGGTCAAAAAATAATTCATTAAGAATTATTTTAGATATCAATTTAGGTGATTAAAAGAAAACATATATATATTTATATAATATAAATATTTAAACTCACAAATAATCAAACAACCGTAGAACCTAAAGGATTAAGGATTTTATATATTAACAATGTGATATTATTGTTTCATAATAAGTCTTTAAAATACCACCAAAGGATCCACAAAAATGTTATCCTTCTAGAAATATCTTACATATTACTCATCTCAATAACCCTATGTATGAAAAAATATAAGAATGGGTGAGCTCAAATACTCACTAATGGAAAAACTTATCAACATTAAATTAAGGGTTTCATCATAATCATATAAGGGACCATAAGCATGGTATAAATATATTATCAATAGAACATTGAAAAATAATAGTTTTCTTTAAGTTATAATATAACGACATGTAATATTTTTATGCTTAACATATTGAACATAGATAACCATGTCATGTCTACACTCAGTCATGTAAACACAGATAACCCCATCATTTACACAATAAAAATAATTATATAATGATATATAATGCCTCAACTCAGGAATTGGTGGGTCATATAATACCCCCACCAAAAAAAATCTACACATATATGTTACATAATAAACCATTCATCATACCATATGGAACCAATGAAAATAAAATTGGTTTCCTAACATTTCCCCAATGTAATCAAATAAAATTACTGCACTAATTATATAAATTGATACCAAGAAATTCAAACACCCATAATGATTAATTCAAAAAGAAATTTATATGGTTATATATAAAATTTTACTTCATATTACATATATCTATTGTATTTAATGAGGAAAATTGAAATTAAACTGAAAAAAAAATTATCTTTAGAAAATATTTCTTAACATTGTCATATAGAGATGATGTTTGGAGTTAATTTAAAAATGATAATTTCTAAGAAGTTGTTATTATGAATTATTCAAGAATTTTTTATTAAAAATATCAATAAATAATACTTTAAAATATCAAAAGTTTCTCCAATGGAAATGTAGAGTGAAATATAAAATATATTATTGTGGAAGGAAAGACCATTTCAATATTAAAAATACATTTATTGAAGCCCACAGAGTAAAAAAGAGTGATAAATATTCTATATAAAAATAGTTAAAGGGAAATGTTAGGATCCTCAAAAATAATAATTATTCTAATTTTAAAATAATAATTTATATTATTGGAGGGAAGAGTGCATATGGACATGGCAGAAAAAGAGCTCATTTTTAGAGGATGAGAATTATTCTTAACATCATTAAATTTTAAAAAAATTGAAATATATTAAAGAATATGTCTTATATATGAATATAAAATTCCCTATAAAATTATTTGGAAGGTTTTTATAATATAATACAAGGAGATAATGAATCGATCTTGTGAAACCAAAATCAATGAAAAATAATTACGACTCGAGAAAATAAGTGGATTGAATAAAATCCCTTCCAGATTTAGTAACTTTCGAATGGAAATACCATGAAAAGATAAATTCAAATGTATGTGTAAAAACATTAAATTTCGTGAAAATATAAATGTTTTACCTAGATATTAGTGTATACACAACAAAAAATAAAAAAAGTGTAGAATATTCCATATGTCGCATAGAATAAAAAAGAGACGAGAAATCTCATCTCTTTTACTCACAACATCCATGAAATCTATTTGACCTTCTGTATATTAAACATAATTATATTAATAAAATTTCTATTGTTTTATATTACCTTTTATACAATTTAATTATATTCATTAATTATACATTTATTAGTTATTTATTGTTTATTTTCATCATGGGATGTTAGTTCTTTCAATTATTTCACACATGCATTGAATATTGTTATCAATTCTTATTCTATAATACCAATTTAATCATTCCAATATGTTCTATGGTACTAGAATATATTTTTTTAAATATTTATAATGTTTGAATAATATTCCAAGATATTTTTTATCACAATTTTTGAAGACAAAATCAATAAGGAGGTTGTTTTTCATAGATTTTTCGAATAAAATTTGGCATATTAATAATGAGTTAAATATTATTATAACCTTTAAAAAAAATAATTTATAAATAGAATTTTAATCTATTAAATACATTATTATAACAATACATGTATGATGGTGATGAAAAATGAAATACAACATTCCATGGAGGTGGTAGTCACCACATTCACATAGAGGATTTTTTCATCTAAGGTGGTTATTAAAAATTAATCATGTTGTTCATAAAGGCAGTAGTTTTCACGTATGCGTGGATGATATATTAATTATTCTAAGGAGAATGTGAGGAAGGTAGATAATGATTATTCGAACAATATAATAACACTTAAGTATAGTAATAATATTTTATTTTATCATTTTAAAATTGAATAACATTAATTTGGGAATAATAATAAAACATAAATAAATACAAATAAAAATGAGTGATTTAAGATTTTTTACCTTACTCACTGGAATAGAGAATCTACAAATTATATTTAAGACTTTTTATAGTGGTCTTATTAAGATATAAAAAAACTTATAGGACGTTTCTAGGAGTTATTTTAATGTATTTTTCATGGTTTGGGATGGAATAAGAGGCTTCTGGGGTGAGGATAAGTGGGATAGTAAAGGAACCATTTATAATTGAGAGGAGTGGTATTTTTTCAATAATATGTGAACTATTCGAAAATAGTGGCTCAAAAAGTGGTAAAAATGGAGAGGGTGTGTTAATGTCAATAAATCTCTTTAATACACGTTTTGAGACATTTTTTTAACATGTATTAGGTCTGTTACCCCATATATTTTACCCTTTTACCATTTTGACTTTTATCGTGGTAGTTAATTTTTACCTAACTAATTTATTTTTTATGGAAGAAATTAAAATGTAATATATTAAATAATTTTTAACACATGATTGAAAATATAAAATGAATTTTATTATATAAATTTTCTAAAATTGATAAAAAAATAATTCAAAATTTGTAAATATATAATACATAAAAATAGTTTTAGAGAAAAATTTAACACAACTTTTAAAATTTCATATATTGGTTTTTAATGATATATAACTATTTTTAAAATTAAAATTAAAATTTTAAAATAAATATTTAAACGATAAAAATGTTTCATAAATTTTTAAGCTACATTTATATAATTATGATGTCATAAAAGTTATTGTAATTGTAAAATATTGTATTTTGTACTATTCATATAAAAACTATTTTCTACAAAATCACAAAAAACCACCCAGTTGAATATTTTAATGATGAATCCAGAAATTTTGTTGATGTTTTAAAATTAAAATTATAAAATTTAGGAATTTTAATTTTAGAAATAAATATAAAATATAATGAAAAACAATTTATAGGAAAAATCATTTTTAAATTTTAATTATTGGTATTTATATCTTATATTAAGTAATAATTAAATTATTATTGATATATTATTCACCTAAACAAAATATTTTATTATTATTTAATCATAATTATTCTATTTCGTCAAATAAAAATTCATACCGTATAAAGAGGAAATATTTAGAAAAAAACATTTTTAAGTGTAAAAAAATCATATTATTTATTTATAAACACTAAATTATTTTTATCAAAGAATTAAAATTAAAAATGACCATTATTTTTATTTATAAAAATTCTTAAAAATTTATTTACTAATATTTATACCGACAAATTAATTTACTACATCATAATGGTTACATTCAATACTTATAATTTTATCTTACTAAAATGTGTTCTAATTTGTTTTCCTTTGATATTTTGTGTGAAACATGTTCTTCAATGAAAATTTTAACTAAAGGGAAGAATACATAGTAAAATTGTGGGATGTTAAATTCTTTTATTTAAAAAGACTTATTTCTTTTATTCTAAATAATAAATTTTTATTATAAATAATAATTTTTAATGAAATTAACTTTATTAATATCGATTACATATAGACAATTTTCTATTTGTAATCTCATCAATGGTATTAAAACCTTTTATTTTTTTATTTTCTTTTCAAGTATGATTAAATCATATAAAAGTAAATTTTTTTAATAGAATATAAAAATTATTTATGATTGGTATATATGTGGTTTTTGTAAATAAAATGTGTCATAAATGTTGGGGTGTCACAATGTCTAAAAAGGAATTAATTCTTCAAGAAGTAGTAAAGATGAATATGAACTAACTAAGATGGAACAAATATTGAAATATGAAATTCAATCTTATCTTGAATAAAATATCAATCTCACGGAAAATTGTAAAAAAAGTTATTAAATTAAATAAATATTTGACTTAATAGAATAATAATTTTATCAAGAATGAATCATTTTAGCTTGATAAAATCGAGTTGTTCTTGTTAAAAGAAGCTAAAAATGGAATAAATGGTGATGAATCGTGATTCTAAACATTCTATAAAATATGTTGAGATATCTAAGTGTTGACCTCACCTGTTTTGATAATCCCAATCTTGTATTCATATTTTTTGACAATCCCAATTATGTGTTCATATATTATGATATTCTCAATTACTATTGATCTACACTTTAATTCTTTCAAATCGATGATCAAGTTAATAATAATGTTAAAATAATTTCTGATTTATGTTAATCTCGATTATCCATGTTTATATAAGTTTTGAAATGATTCTAAGTGAATTATATGTGTTTTGCATAAGACAGTCAAGTGTATCAATGACCTGAATAGACTTACCGATAGACAGAGCTACCGATGCACAGAGCTACCGATGCACAGAGCTACCGATAGCCAGAGCTAC